>PVLA01003516.1:43977-209609 GCA_004027455.1 Hydrochoerus hydrochaeris | reverse complement strand
TGAGGACCCTATCTGGGGTTTATACAGGCACTGGTCCTGACCATGAGGACCCTATCTGGGGTTTATACAGGCACTGGTCCTGATCATGAGGACCCTACCCTCATGGCCTCACCATCTTCCAAGAGTTCCAGCTTCTCACATTATCACACTGGGAATTAACATTTTAATATATGAATTTTGAGGGGGATTGACATTCAGTTTATAGCAACATCCTAGTGTTTATAATATGCTTTGGAGTGCAAAGTTTTTCTTACTGGGGAAACATAAGCAGGCAAAACTGTCTCTAAATGGTACACAATGCCCAATACCTCATCACCTACAGAAAATATGCACCTTGTCCTGTGGAACAGAGAACATAAAAATGAGTACACCTAAGTTGCCTTAGTGAGTCTTATATTTAAAATGTAGCTTTCTATATTCTATGTCCAGAACTTCTGACTCAGGAGATCAGAAGTCAGGCTACGGAATCTGCACATTCATTATTGTCTTAAGTGGCGTTGGCCTTAAAAGTTCACAGTTTTGATTGAGAGACAGACGCGTAAATAAGTAATCAATCATCCGGCAAGATAAGTTTAAGGCCAGAAGAATGTGCCATATCTAGTGGGAGCAGAAAAGGACAGAGTGAGTAACCTTCCCTAGAAGGTTTCCCCCCCAGAGCAGGGGGAGGCCTAGGGATGACTTCTTCAAATAGTGCATTGGAGTCTGGAGAGCGAAGTCAAGCAGATGCGGTTGGTGGGTGTGATAAACAGATACATCTCTGCTCGTGTGAGTGTTAAAGATAAAGTTGGGGGAAGTAGGAAGAAGTAGAGGCGCCTGAGGCAAGTGGTTCTCTAGGTTTTACATCACCCAACTTTACAGTGTCAAGCACACAATACTATTATATATTTATTGCAATAATTTTCTGAAATATATTGACAAAATATTTTGATAAAGAATGCCTCTTTTTATAAACAATTTGTACAAAAACAAGTGGGCCCCTGGTAGGGCTACAGCAGAGGGAGAGGAGAGATCTTGACCACTGCTATCAGGCACATAGACCACTCCATGAGACTAACTCATGGAATCTTTTTTTTTTTTTTTTAACCAGGGATTGAAATCATGACCTCACGCCTGCCAGGCAAGCACTTATGCCACTGAGCTAAATCCCCAGCCCTAAACTCATGGAATCTTGAAGGAAGGCTACCATGACAGTCAATGGTGCCAGCTGTATGCGCAAAGAAGAAATATGCTCCAAATAGTGAGTGCACTGAAGAGAAGCACACACAGTTGGAGAAAGGGGAGAAACTGGGCTAGAGGAGGATCGTCAAGCATCGTCTGTCTTCACCTCCCCTGATACTGTTGTCAAGATACTGAGCAAGCAACTTATATCCCATGCTCATCAGGCATAACACCAAGCAGCAGGATACCCAACCTCCACTACAGCCAGCCCTTACCCGCACAGTTACCAGCTCTTCACCCTCTTTAGCTGATTCTTTGTATTCACTCCAAGAGACTTCTGTCCTAGAGAGAGGTCTCCATCTCATTTTTGAAAGGAATCATCTAGTTGATCCGCTTGTATGAACACTTTCCAAATGTGATCTATTTTCTTTCTTAGGAGAGATGAGGAAGCCACAATTTCACCTCTGTAGCCATCTTCATCACATTATCATCATCATAACCATTTCAAAATATCACATTTGGTGTAACCCCTATGGAAATTAGTGTGGAGCTTTCTCAAAAAACTAGGATTAGAGATTTCATTTGACCCAGCAATTCAACTTCTGGGTATCTTCCCATAAGAACTGGAAACATCATACTGCAGTGATGTATGTGCACCCGTGTTTATGGCAGCACAGTTTTTAATGGCTAGCTCTTGGAAGCAACCTAAATTCACATCCACTGAGGAAAGGATAAACAGGATGTGGTTTTTTTATACAGTGAAGTACTACTGAGCCTCAAAGAAGGATAAACTTGAGACTTTTATAAGTAAATGGATGCAGCTTGAGACCGTATTCTTAAGTGAAATAAATCAGGTACATATGTGTAAACATCATACTGTCTTATTAGTATGAGAAGCTAAAAGAAAGTGTGTATATATATATATACACATATATATATATATATGATAGTTAACATAGTTATACTACTGATTTCTCTGAGCTCACTGAAGAGAAAGATTTGGGCTAGTATTGTTCAGACAATTAAATGCAGATGTCTTGTGCTCTGAGTAACTGATTTGAAGATAACAATATGCAATGTATATACCATCATACCTTAATTGCTGTGTTTTGAAATTTTGTTTTTTCTCTTTAAAATAAAATTTTAAAAATACCACATTTATCTATCAATTTCTGTGTGTTCAACATGTGTCCTAAATCCACACTGTCATGTTATTTAAACTTTACAAGTATCCCATGATGTGCTTATTTTTAAAACTTGTTTAGAGGTAACACCAAGACTTACAGAGATTAAGCAACTTAACCTAAATCACATAATTAAAAAAATAAATACCAATCAGGATATAAACTCACAGCTGTCTGACTCCAAATCAGTACCTAATGCTGTCTCTACCTCTTTGCCCTGTAGTACCTTAACCTTTTTGCACAGTAGCCTAATATAATGGGTTATGTTATTTCTATTTCAAATATGACAAAATTGTGGCATAGAGAAATGAAAATGAATGCCTAATATTATCTAGTTAGTAAGTGGTTGGTGGTTGGCTCCAAATAATTCAAAAAAAGCTAATGACACATAATTTTAAATTGCCCCAAATTTTGTGTTTTACTCTTTATAGCTGTGTTCATCTAAGTAAGTCCAATAGTTTCAAGGTATTTCTAACCAATACCTAGAAAAACATGCTGACTTATTCAGGTTCACGATTCAATTCGGAAAGAGAATACGTAAGAACCTAGACATTCTAAGATCTTTGCCCTTAAATATTTTCTTTGGCAACTAAATAGAATTTTCTGTAACACTGAAACCCAATTAACCAACATGTCTTTGTCGTATTAATTTATTCACTCAATCATCAACACTGATGCCTACATTTTCAGGGACTGAGAAGTCAGATGGATTGACGTAGGTTCTCCGACTTCACAAAGCTTAGGAGGAAGGAACTCAGAGAGAAGCCGGTAATTATGGCATGCGCACCAAGGCTATGTCAGTTGGGGGCTCCGTGAGCCCAAGCTCTTCACTTCCCTGTGCTTTTTCTCAACCCAGCACCTGGTCCTGTGTCCAGAAGAGACTAAGGATACAAATACTTACTAATGCCTGCACAAATGAGCAGATACACTGTGCTGGGCCTGTAGCACGTGGAGAGGGGCTGAGTGACACACTAAACCAGAGGATCCTAGCCCTGCAAAGAGACGGCTTTGCTAGACAGTGCTACAGTTGCACCATGACATACCGCGTGGCTGCCGTCCTGACTCTGGTTCAGCTGAAGACCTGACTATAAACTGCCCCCTTTGGTCAGAACTAATAGCCTCCCCTGACCTCACTGAGAATCACCAGAATAGTACCAAGCCTTTTTTTCTGCTACAAAGGACACTCCATGTATCTCATAGTGTCTCTTTAAATTGAATCTTTTGGGAGAAAAGACAAAAAACTGGGAATAGATCAGACAGTGTAGACAAATCTAAGCAAATTAGACTCCGAGCTCAGGCTTCTGTCTTTCAAGCAGGGCATCAGCCCTAAATCCCGGATTACAGTTCTTCACATACTCAAGGAATATTTTAAATTTAATTTTTATGTTTTAGATTTAATTTAATTTTAAATTTAATTAAGTTTTAAATTTAATTTTAAATTTAAATGACAGGGTCCATCTCTGGCACATGGACACCGCGAGCCTCCGTTGTTGTGCAGGATGCCCACCCCACCCTGCCCCAACCTTTTATCCCTACATTCTGATTATGAAAGGAAAGTGTGCTTGTTGTATAAATTCCAATACAGAAAACATAGCTTCAAGTGAAAAGTATTAGCTACCTGACCTGCCAGCATTAGCCAGCCTCAGCATCTTGGTGCACCTCCTGGCTAGGGTTTTGTTCTCATGTGTACATCCTAATGTTGCTGTTTTTAAAGGGATATTATCTTAGTTGCAAAATTTCCTTTTTCCCACTCACTATAATGTGACTATGTATTGACCCCATCATTCCCAAAGCAGGCAGAATATTTTATTAGTCCTTTCTTCACAGAAATGGGAATTATAACAAAAATGCTAATGGAGGGAAAAGGCCATAATGAGTGCCCATGTCACCAAATCTTACATTTCTACAGTTATTTATTTCAAATGAACTTTAGTGGAATTGCTGGGATAAATGGTATGCACCTCTAATATGTGGGCTACATATTGCCCCCGGGTTGCTTTCTCTAAAGTTCTGTCACCAACAGTGTCTATTTTGCACTAACCATAATAATTTAGATAACTTTAGATCTAATCTTTGCCTCCCAGAAAAGCAGAAGTTAGCTTCACTAGCTTTTATTTCTTTGATTGCTAATAAACTTGAACAGGTTTTCATATGACAGACATTTTCTCTTTCTGTGAATTGCATTTCCACATCCTTGGCTCATATTTCTGTTTGGTGATGATTTTTATAGATTTGGAATCTTAAGCCACAGAAAACTTATTTTAAAGCCTGAACATTATACTTTGGTTCAGTCATCCACTGGTAGTGTCCAGTCTAAACATCTGGCCAGCATCTGTACTGGATGTTTCAGTTTTAACCATCTTCATCCTGGAAGACGTCACTACCCCAGGTAAGAGCTATTTTCAAAGGAAATGAATCACAAACCCAGAGGGATTTTCTGTGGTGACCCAATTAGTGAAATAATGTGGCCTGTGACCCACTTTAGCTTTAGCAATTCTGGTCACTGCTTCTGTGTATGTACCCCTAGGGAACAGAATGGATTATGGGATCATCTAAGGTGTTGAGAGAGGAAGGATTTTGACCACAGCTGATCCAGCTAGTCTGAGATTCCGTGGTACAAGCAACCAACTATAGGCTTCATAGAGGGAAAAGGTCTGTAAACCTACCCCTGATCTACTCCTATGCTCCAATTCCAGCATGGGCTGAGCATGGTACCACGCTGTATTCTGAACTCTGGAAGCACTTGAAATGGGAAAAGAATCATGTTTTGTTTGTTTGCTTTGCTTTGGTTCAGTTAAGATTTTTGCTGATGCCAAACTTTTCCCCTTTCCTTCCACTTTGCTTTCCCAAAGCACCCCTCCTGCATTGTTTATCTAGAAGATCCAGCAATACATGCATGTGTGTGTGTGTGTGTGTGTGAGTGAGCATGTGCACAAAAGAGATAAGGAAGTTCATTCGAGGATTAAAAGAAAATACTTTAGAGCTAAGCGTCTTAGGAGTCAACAACAAATGGGGACCTAACCAGATACAACTTCAGAATTACAAGCAGGACCTTATTTGATTCTGGCCACTTCCAATGTACTTCAGCACTTGTTGAATGCCACAAAGTTAGACAGAGGCATAAATGGAATCTAATGCAGGACTCTGTGTCACCAAGGTCACTTTTATGTGTCTACCATGTCTTGTAATTCACCTACTGTGTCTTGTTTCACAGGTGAGAGAACCAAGGCCCAGTGTGCTGAGCAGCTGGTCTGAGGCCTCCAGCCTTTCCCAGTAAATCTGAACACCAGACGCAGCCCACACGGTCCACCCAGCCAGCACTGGCACCCTTCAGACTGTGGTCTAACTTAAAGAGGGAGCGTTATTAAATGTGAGTGAATTGCACTGGGGCAATTTTTCAAGAACACTTTGTATGCAGTGATGAAAGCCCACTTGTGCACTTTGCCAAGCTTCCCACTTAGAGATGTTTCCTCTGAATCCCTATAATAACCTACGTGGGGTGATAATCTGTTGTCAAATCAAATGAAAATCAGTGAGACCAGTCATTTCACGATGCTGGCTGTCTTTGCTGAGATTCTGTGTAAACACTGGGCTGACATCACCTAGGGAATTACATGTGAAAATACCTTCCAGATCTTCTCCACGAGTCACTTTGTTTAAGAACCGATGGGAAGGAGGTAACTGGAGGGCAGAGCGAGGATTTCCCTTTGCCTTTCTCCTGCCTCTTTGCCTTTACCCTGTGCCCCACCACTCACTCACGCTCCTACCTCTAGTGGCAGGTTAGTTTTCCAACTCCACGGGCGCAGAGTTTCCTCTCTCTTATCTCAACCACAAGTTAACTCAGTGCAAATTGTTACTTGAACATTTCTTCACGGGTCCTGTTTGTCTCCCTAACCAACTTATCAGCAAGTAATCTAAGAAAATACGGCACTTTCCATTTGTTTATAAATCTTTTCCCATAGACAATGTTATCTTCTCAATCTTTATATCATGTTACGGTACCCATTTTCAGAAATCTAATGGTTGATGGGGGTAATTTTCTCAAAGTGACATTGCTAACATGCTACAGAGCCAGAGTTCACATTTACATTTACGACTCCCACAATTCTGGCTATGTTTAATGACACTGAATCACTAACTAACGGTGCTGAAATCTTACTATCTTTCCTGATTTCCAAAATATTGTATAAACAGTTTGTCCTCTAAACAGGACAATTAAAACAGCTTAACTTTTCCCATCTCACTGAGAAGGTTCTACAAGGGTAGTTCTCATTGTGAATAATTTACCTTTCTCAAGGTGAATTCCCTCCAGCAAGCCATGAGCTTCTTTAGGAGTGGGGTTCTCCAAAAGTAGCCCTTCTAGCAGTTGGACCCTACAGCTCAAAAATGGTTGTTTTTTGAAGCAGTCAGTTCCTAAGTGTGTTTCCCTCAAACATTTATTCCATCCGATCCTATTATCCTCTTAAACTTGGACTTCCATGCCCAAATCCTTTGGGAACTAGAGATAACAAAATTTAGTCAGCATTGTCCCGCTGCATTCCGGTGTTAATCCGATAGACAAAACAAAATGCAACAAAACAAAACAAAAACCCACTAAAATCATTCAAGATCAAATAGTTTTGGGAAATTCTAAACACTCAAATGTCTTTCTGGAGATTCATGGTAAACATTATCGTATTAAGGATTATGACAAGCCTTGTTGAATTATTTAGCTTTGTTTGACTCGGTGCTTCTCAGACTTGTTGGACCTGGAGGCTTCATTTGATCTTGAGGAGCCCAGAAGGGGCCACTCTGGAAAAGGATCTGGCTTGGATTCTTGCTTCCCGTATTTTGAAAGGGGTTGGGTTGGTGGGGAGTCCTCTTTTGGGAATCGAGGACTCATCGTTGTATCAATTGTGAGTGAGTCACTCCTCCCTGGACCTCAATTTCCCCATCTGTGAAATGAAGGCAACACATAGCTTTGCCTCTAACTTTCCTTCCAGATAGGGCATATCATCACCTGAACAAACAGAATTCAGGGGTCTCAAACTAAAACATCATATTTTTATGCCTCTTTAATCACATTCAATCACCCAGAGACAAAATAACAATCTTCTTCATGCTGTGGAACTCTTAAATATGTAAATATTAACTTACCCCAACCTATTAACTCACAAAAAGTATTGTCTGGAACTACATGAACTTTTTACTTTTTCAGAACCCTGAGATGTTCTTTGATTTTCTACCATAATGGGAAAGTCTACACAGAGAACAGTCCTCATAAACTGCAGTGGGACCTCAGGCCAGAAACTTCACCTCTCTGGGACCTGCGTTCTTATTTGTAAGAGGAGAATGCTAACAATGTGCCCTTCATTCCTCTATGACAGCTCACCAGGGCTGCCAGTCAGTCAGCGACTCTCGGGCCCCATGCCTGTCACTGTCCTGCATCCTTGGAAAAAATGCTGTTGGCTTCATTCCCAGTCATTCCTAGGGCTCAGTGGGTGCTATCTAGATACATAAGCACTCGTTCTGAGACATTAGCACTCGTATTGGATGGATGAGAATATGGTACTTTATTTGGGAGGATGTTTGCTCTGCTTCCGTGACACTTGTCTTACCCATCATGAAAGCCAGGCTTTCATGTCAGATAAACTTAGGCTTGAATCCAGCACTACATTTACCAGCTGTGTATCTACAGGCAAACTGTTACTTTCTGATCTTCTGATTGCTCATCTAGAAAGTGGAGATAAGATCATTTACCCCGAAGCTGTGCAGTAATACAGTACAATCATGTGTGGGTAACTCTGTACAGTGCCTTGGATATGTAACTTGCACTCAGCTAGTGCAGGTAAAAACATTATGTATGTTTCAGACACAAAATACACGGAGGTTAGAGGAAACTGTCGCTCTACCAAGGTCAGAAGTTGGAAGCCTGAACGGCCACTGGAAAGGATACCTGCAATTGGTGCTGGTAGCAAATATTCATTAGGTGCCCTGCCACGTTAATGTTGGCTGAAGAGCCTCGCCAACGCGGTCATTGTTCGTTATTGAACACTGCCACCTAGTGGATAAAACTGCTCCATGCAAGCAAAGAAATTTGAGATTATTTCAGGACCTGGTCACTCAGGAATTCTTTCCTTCCCTTACTGGTTTCACTTTCTTGATTTGGAAACATGCCCTAGAAGAGTTCTGGGGCTTTTTGCTTGTGCCAACTCCTCTCTATCTTCACGCATTTGTAACTTACACAAAGACACAAAAATTGTCTTCCTTAATTTAGGCTGGTGTTGGTCACATGATATAAGCCAAAGGCTGTTTGCATCTGATGATGTTACGTAAAACGGGCGCCCTCACACATAACACTCCAATCCAAGATGCTACTTGATGCATAAAGCATATCATTTTCTGAAAATAAATTTTTTTGGCTCCTTTTTGGACTTGAATGGAAGGGAGCTTCTCTAGCATAAGGCCAGGCTTTCCTATTTGTTTGTCCACCACTCATACCAAACACGGGACCTGGCACAGGGTGGGTGCTCAAAAATATTTGCAGTGAGTGGGAGAAAATTAACCATGATAATGCTGGTAACAGTGATGGCTGTTTCAGGATCTTCCCTCATTTGCAGGCACCGAGCTGCTCTGGACATAGATCACCATTTAATCTTTATACTCTCCTTGCTTGAGGGAGATAATGTCACCCTCATGTAGTACCAGACATTTCTAGGGACAAGAGTGATTTTTTTCAGTTCAATAATTATAGTTCTTTGCCAGAGTTATTATGCAATATCTATTTAATTCCCTGTCTTGTAGTCTGTATTATAGTTTCCCCATTTTATAGATTTATCCTCTAAATCTAATAGAAATAAAATTATTTGCCCATTCGATTCAGTTATAAAACCCAGGTTCTATAGAATTCCCAAAGCCATGCTCTTTTCTCTACAACACACTGTTAGGCTCATAGATTAAAGGGGGCTTTCATAAGTTAACTCTTCTGGAAAACCAGACCTGAGTTGGCTAAGCCTCAAACTGGAGTCTCCTGTAGCCAGGTCCTTATCGGCCCCTAGATATCTCCTGCACCTTCACTTCAAAGCTATGATGAGCTATGATTTCAAGCATGACTCAAATGACTTCATTTAATTTTAACAACTTCCCTGTAACACAGGTTATGTTGATATTATTCCCATTTTATACATGACAAAACTGAGGCACAGAAGGTGTGATGGCTTGTGTCTAGATGTCCCCTCAAAGCCTCACACAATCCTAGGTGGGGCACTTTCAGAGATGGCTGGATCTGCGGTGCGAGGCCGGAATTGATTAGTGGTGCAATGCGTGGCTCAGGGGCACTAGGATTGAGGGTGTGAGTGCTACCCGCCCTGAGTAGCCTGGGTGGGATAAAAGGGGAGAAAGCTCTGGTCGTCCTTGTTGCCTGGCTGCTTTCTGCCCTCCATAATCTGTTCCTCTTCTGTGATGCCGCCCTGCCCGGGAGGCAGCTGATTATGGGTTTAAACCTCCAAGGTGGGAGTTAAATAAACCTTTTCCCCTTTAACTTTGGGTGTCAGGCATTTTATCTCAGCAGTGAGAAAAGTGAGTAAGACAGAAGGGTTAAACTATCTCCCACGGTTACCTAGATTCCAAGTACAGGCCCTGGTTTGAACACTCTCCTACCATTAACTACCAACCCCTCTTGACCTCCTAAGGGCCTAATTCTCTACATCCCCTCTGCTGTCACTGGAAAATTTCAGGGCCCCTTCGCTTGGTACAGCACTGCCCAGAATGTTTAGGCTCAGAAACTGTGCCACAGGGATGCTGGGTGTCCTGCAGCGAGCTCTCCTCCCCTCAGCATTTGCAGATTCAGCCCACAGTTATTCTTCAGTTAGCTTCCATCTGTAGGAGCAGCAATTCTCTAGGGGTGCACAGGCCAAAAAGAGAGACAACTCAGCCAAGATCCAAAAATACCTACACTGCAGCAAGCGAGCCCGTGGTGGAGAGGAAGAAAATTTTCCCTTCCCGGCCTGGACTTATCTCAAAGACAGCCCACTCAGCTTATGCAAGCCGCATGCACCACGGAGGAGTGCAACCAAAGGCTTTGGATCTAGGACGCTCCTGCCTGTTATGTGTTAATTGTAAGTATTTTAGGAGCCACCCACATACCCTTAGGGAAAGTTGACACTCAGCTTACTCTGTTGTCTGCCCTGGATCACCACACCCAGGCAAAGAGGCCCAGCCAGTGCCCCAGGGACAGTGAGTCCCACCTAGTTGTTCTGTGGCTATCAACTCAAACAACTTCTCCCTCTTCTTGAGCCTTCCCTCCAAAGCAATAGACAGCAACAGTGTTCAGGAGAATTCCAGGCTTCCTTCTATTCATTTGTTCATGTTTTCATTTTTTATGCGCTTGTACATTTAAAATACACTTATACATCTTGAATAAATACCTGTTAAGCATCACCTCTGTGGTCAGCAGCAGGTATTGGAACCATCAAAGTGAATTAGACACAATGAAATGCTAGTGAAGAGCGAACAACTGCCGCACTGATGGCAGTGCTGCATAAACGTTAACTGTCAATTTTCTTTAATAAGTGAGACAAAAGTGTGTCATATCACTGACAAAGACCTATGTCAGTGATATGAGCGACTTCCTTGCTGAATCAGATAACAGTGTCAACAATGAAAAATTAGTGTGTGGGCTATTCACACACACTGTGAATAAGGTTAATCTAAGGTTCATCTGAATTAATACTGTTTATCAGTTTCTTAAGTAGGAACAATAGACAAAGCAATAAACCAAGCTCTGGTTTGTAGCATTTGCCAATTTTCAAATATGCTCATTACAGGCAGTTTCAAGCTATTGATATTTTTGTCACTAAGTACAGCATGAAGAAGAGATGATGGGAGGCTGAGACAGGAGGAGCAGAAGTTCAAGTCTCGTCTGGGCAATTTAGGGGGACCCAGTCTCAAAATAAAATTAAAAAGAGCTGGGTGCAGCTCAAACCCCAATACTAGGGAGCAAATAGAGATGAATAATAGAGATGTACCTAATATCAAAAGCATGGATTATAGTGAAACATAGTAATCAGGCAGGGGTAAACACATGGTTTGATTTTGATAAAGATATTGACAACCAGCTCGTGGCAATCCTGGACATTTAAAGACTGGCTCTAGCAAAGTGGTATTTGTCAACTGTAACACATCACTCATTAGACGTGGTCTCTTGATTCAAGAAGTTTACACCTGAGTTGGGAAAAACTCTGAAAGTCTGAGAGATTAAGGCACTAGGGAAGGATTCTGAGGCAGAGCAACCCAAAAGCTGGGTTTGAGAGGCGCTTTCTGAGACAGACTGGTGATCTGAGATGTGAAGGAAAGCAGATAACCACACGAAGGAGCAAGGTGGGTTCCAGCAGAGGTAGCACCTGTGCAAAAGTCAAGTGTGACACCACATACCACAACATCTTAAAAATATACAGGGTTTCATTGAGGCTGGGAGAAAAATTTGAAAACAAGGAAGACGATTGGGGGAGAGGAGCGAGGAGTCAGCACACTCGGGCCGTCCTCCAGGTTTGCTCTAAGCCGAGGAGCACTCACCGGCAGTTTCTACACTAGAAGACAGATCATCCTGCCTGAAGGACAGGAGAAACACAGGAAGGGGCCACACTGCAGAGTGCCAGGGTCCAGGAAGATGCAGGTTGCCACACAGGGTAATGGCAAAGGGCATGGAAAGTAGAGAAACCAAAAGTCGTTTGGGAAGTTGCATTGACTGGAAGTAGTGATTAACTCCTCTCTCTTTCTCTCTCTCTCTCTCTCTCTCTCTCTCTCTCTCTCTCTCTCTGGGGGGGGCAAGGAAGGTTAAAGGAAACAAGGAACTTAGGTTTCTGATAAAAACAGCCAAAGAGATAAATGGAAGTAAGAGATGGTGAGGGAGGCACTGTGTTAGGCTTGAGAGATGATGTTTATCTAAGTGAACATCTAGCTGGAGACACCCAGGAGGCAGCTGAGCTTACAGCTCTGAAGCTTGGGACACGGTTCCGGGATGCAAAAGCCCTGGGAAGTCTCAGCACCTAGAGGGGAGCCAAGGCCACGCGTGTGGGTGGGCTCAGGATCACTGCTCTCTGTGCCAGCAGGCTCCACCCACTTTGTAGCACACACACTGTTAATCATAATTGCTACCCTATAATGCCAGTGTTATTATTATTATTATGTCATTTTGTGGGTTAAGGAAAGTCAGACATAGTGAGGGCCACTAATTCCCTAAGACTGAGCAGCAAGAGGCAGCGTCCAGACCCAAAGCCAGCCAGACTGATTGGGCTGATTCTGCCTCAGAACACAGAGAGATGGCTGGGTGAGACCTCTGAGAAGAGACCATGACTCCAGGGAGAGGCGATTACAAAACAGATGGTAAATGAGGGAGGGAGCTTTGGATTCTTAACTGTAGGGTCAGCATCTTAAAAGCTTCCCACCAAGAACACCTGTAAAAATTATCACATTGCATAGACTGGTATGTTTTCTGATAACACAAGCAATGCTTGAAGCTTGTAGCAAATGTGGTATAGAAAATCCCAAAAGGAAAGTTAGAACCACCACTGCCCCATTACTTGAGAGTATTTATAGTCACTGTTTGGCAACAATATTTTCAGATTGTTTTTCTACATGTACAGAAATAAAAGATATTTATTTAAAACATTTTTTAAACTTTTGTTTTGAAAAGCTACATTTTACTATTGCTAAAGTTGCACATTTTTTAAAAAATCAAGATTTATAATTCATGGTGTTTTAGCTGCATCTTATAATTGATGACATTCTGTATTTGATGAAATGAAATAGGTGATACACTTATATCTTTAAAAATTCAAAATATAGACTAAAACTGGACCCATGTCTATCACTATATACTAAACTAAAACCAAAATGGATCAAAGATCTAAATATGAAAATAGAAACACTAAATCTACTAGAAGAGAGAATAGGTAGAACTCTTAAAGATGTAGTAGACAAAGAATTCATGAACAAAACCCCAATGGCATGGGAAATACTACAAAAAAATCTACAACTGGAATCTCATCTTATTAAAAAGCCTTTGCAAAGCAAAAGAAATCACCAACAGAATGAAAAGACAACCCATGGAATGAGAAAAATTTTTAACCAGTTGTCCCTCCCACTTATATCTAAAACATACAAAGAACTGAAAAAATCAGACTCCCCAAATATAAAGACTCAGTTCAAAAAATGAGCATCTGAAATGAACAGACATTTCTCAGAAGTACGAACAGTAAATAAATATACGAAAAAGTTACCACCATCACTCGTCATTTGAGAGATGCAAATTAAAGAAATACTGAGATTCCATCTCATGCACAGAGAATGGCTATTATTGAGAAATCAACCAATAACAAATGCTGGAGAGACTTTAGGGACAAAGGAAGCCTTCTCCACTGTTGGTGGGAGTGTAGACTGGTGCAACCACTGTGGCAATCAGTGTGGAGATTCCTCAGAAAACTAGGATTTGAGCTCCCATTTTATCCAGTTATTTCCCTCTGGGAATTTTCTCAAAAGAGTTAAAAGCATCATATCACAGTAATACATGCACACTCGTGCTTATGGCAGCAAGATTTGTAATAGCTAAATCTTGGAAACAGTAAAAATGCCCACCAATCGATACACTGATTTAAAAAAAAGTTGAAGCTTTTTAGACGATGGAGTATTACTCAGTCACAAAGAAGGATAAACTTGAGCTGTTTACTGCTAAAGGGATGGACCTTGAGACCATCCTTGTAAGTGAAATAAATCAAACACACATGTGCAAATATTACATTGTCTCTCGGCTATGAGAAACTGAAAGTGTAAATAAGAACCAAAATGTATAATAGATATTGTGAAATAGAAAGAAATTGTTCAAAGGGAAACAGGAGAAAGAAAAGGGAAAAATGGAAAAAAAAAGCTTTGTAAATAAGAAGAGGAAAATGGGTTGAAGGAGAAAAATTTCAAAATGTACTAAAAGCCATAGAAAGAAAGAGGTCTTTCACTTCTGCTGATTCTAGTGCTCCTTCCTGGAAGCAGAGATACTTTCCAGTTGCTTGCCTACGCTCGCAGATGCATCTCAGAGCACATATGAGAACATGCTACATTTGTCCCCCTCTCTTTAAATACATGCAACGTACTACCTACACTAGCACATCTTGAACTTTTTTAAAAACTCAGCTCTGTGTATTGAAAAGCTTTCCTTTCCCTCCACTGTTGCAAACGTTCCCTTGAAAGATCAGATTACAGTTTATTAAGAAATCCCCTAGTGTTATGCAAAGTGACTTCCAAACTTTTGCTGAAATAAACAATGCCGGGATGAATAATATTGCATATTTTGCACATATACCAGTATACCTATCACATTTCTAGCAATAAAACTGCTGAGTGAAGAGTTGCTATTTTGACAGGTGTTATACCAAACTGACCTCCATAAATATTATACCTATTCATACTTTACTCAAGAATGTGTGAAATACTGTTCTCCTATACCATTATCCAAATAGCACATCATCAAGCTATTTAGCCTGACTAAATTGCTAAGTGAAAATTGTATCTTTAATGACCACTTCATTTTAGTAACCTCAGATTTTATAGAGAAGTTAAAACAATAATTAGTGCAGAGAGTTCATGTATTCTCCTTACAGCATGGTCCTTTCATCAAAAATAAGAAATCAGCAGCATATGTTGATACTAAATGAACTCTAGATTTTATATTATTTTATTTATTTCTTTGTTTATTTCATTTTGTTTTTTGAGACAGGGTCTCACTATGTAGCTCAGGCTGGCCTTGAACTCACTGTGTAATCCAGGCTGGCCTTGAACTCATGGCAGTCCTCCTGCCTTATGCTCCGGAGAGCTGGGGTTACAGGCATGCACCACTATGCCTGGCTTTCTAGAGTCTATTTGGATTTAAATGTTTCTTCTACATATGTCCCTTTTATGTTCCTGGATCCTGTTAAGTAGGACAAGTTGCATTTATTCATCATGTTTCTATAGTCTCTTCTGGTTTCTGGTGGTTTCTCTTTCCTTACTCTCCATGACATTGAAGTCATAAGGACTGGCAGTATTTCATGAAATGTCTCTCCATTTGGGTTGCTTTCATGCTTTTCTCCAATGAGAAATGGCTACGGCTTTCTTCTGGAAATAACAGAGAGTATGTGGTGTCACAACGAATCTCCGGTGATAATGACCTTGTTCATTTGATTAGAGGAGAGCCTGCTAGGTGTCTCCGCTGGAAAGTTACTCTTTATCACTTTTTAATAGTCTCATCTTTTCATATGAGTCACTAAGTTAAGCATAAACACAAAAAAGAAATCACAGTGGAAATAAGAGTGAAATTACAATTAGTACTTATTTTATGAGGAGCTAAATGTATTTTTATAAACATTGAATTATCTATATTTCCTGAACTGTTGATATCTTGTCACATTTTAGTTGGATTTTTTTGCTATCAATTTCCATGACAAATAAGCTTTTTCTCCATAATGAAAATTTTAAAAATTGACCAAGTTTGTAATATCTTATTTATATTTGTTGCACATTTTTATCATATAGATTTTTAGTTTTTGTGTATAAAATTTATGTATTTTTTTCTTTGCAGCTTACATGTTTCTGTCATATTCTGAAACATAGTACCTGTTCAAGGCTGATTTTGAAAATAGTCCATGGTGGTTTTTTTTTGCAGAGACATCTAATCTACCTGTATTTTATTCTGGTATAACACACAGGGCTGCATCAGTGGCTCCAAGAATAACTTCATGAATCCTTTTCCCCACAATTTTATTTGAGATGGAGTTGATAGCTTTGCAGGAAAAATTATGGGAGCTTCAGTCATGGTATGGTTTAAATCTGAAATGTCCCCTAGGGACCTGGGTGTCAAAGGCTTGTTCCCTGAAGCGGTGCTACTGGGTGGTGGAGAAACCTTTCTTTAGGTGGCAGTGCCTAGTGACAGGTCCTTAGGTGATTGTGGGATTGTGGGTTTGGGTCCCTTCTCTTCCGTTTTGCTCCCTGGGTGGTGAGGTAAGCAGTTTTACTTTGCCATGGGCTCCCATGATATGATATGGACCATGATATGTGTCCTCACCACTGGTCCCAAACCATTGAGTCAATTGATCATTGGCTGGAACCTCCAAATGGTAAGCCAAGGTAACCCTTTTCTCACTAATGCAGCCCTGTGCCTTTCACATTCTCATGTTCTTTCCATGGAGACAGATAAGGCAAAACAAACAAAAGCTGTCTACAGTATTTTACATTATTGTTCCTATGGACAGACTTCAGTCTTCCTGAAAAAAAAAAAAAATTGAACCACTTGTGTCACATCAGGCTTCCTTTATTTTGGCCTTATTTTGCCTTAACAATGCAATGTCTTAATCATATGCATGCTGTCAGGTCCAAGGGCCTCTTCCATCCTTGTCAAGGGGAGTGCTAACTTTTCCTTTCATACAACACAACTTAGGCTGAAGGGCAGTACGGTCCCTGCCCACAACTAAGCAGCAGGTGAGGGCAGTGAGCATCAGAGTTACATGGGGTTATCAGCATCACTCTGTATCTAAATTAGAGCTACAAGATTAGCATTGTGAGAGGGATTCCGCTGCTGGTAATTCTCCACATACAAATCTACACCCATGTGGAGAGAAAGAAACAGTTGATTGATTATATGAGAGGAGATAGTGTTTGATGCTAGAATCCTTCAGAGTGTTATCTGGGCACAATTACAATTGAGATGACTGGTGCAATCTACTTATATTTTTAGAACATCCTTGAGACGATTCTACGCAGAAACTAAATGAGAAACATTAAGTGCTTATATCCTTACAGAGGACAGTTCTGTCAGGGACAGTCTCTACATTAGAGAAGAGACCAGCAATTATCACTGACAGGCACTTTTCTGAGTAGCCTTAAGGGATCCTTACTCCCTAGAGTGCAATCCAAGACTCACCCTTCATCAAAATTTGCAGAAATAATTTGAATGCGGAAAGTAAAATGATAATTTTAATTTTTGAGTGACATCAAATTTTCCTTCATACAGTAAAGAACTAAGCAAATCAAGTCAGAGAACAATAAATTTTTAGAAACCCATGTGGAATTTGGCAGAAAGTATTTGAAATTACCAATGAATAAAAGAAACGGTGCATATTTAAGATGTATATGTAACCTGGGTGCGGTGGCATACTACTCTGATTCCAGCAGTCTTGCAGGCTAAGGAAGAAGTATTGAAGATTCTAGCCCAACATGGACAATTCAATGATTTTGCAAGACCCTGACCCAAAACTGAAGAAAAAAAAATGGTGGAGGCGGAGGCTAGGGATGTAGTTCTGTGAAAAGGTCCTGTGCTCAATTCCCACCAGAAAAAAAAAAAATGCATATTTAAAAAGAAGAAAAAAGCAGTAGTAGAAAATTAAGGGCTTTGTTCTGTAATCAGCTTAATGTGAACTACTGAAGTTCTTCCTTACACTTTACACTGTTCTGACCCTTTATCAAACATTAATTTAAACACTACTCAAAAGTAACCATGCAGTATGGTCTATTACTCTCCCTATTTTGGAAATGGAAATGGAGAGAGACAGACAGACAGACTAGGCAGTGCTCATATAGTAGCACTGTATGTGTGGATGAGGGCGTTTGGATAAGGTATTTCGGCCCCGAGCATGTAGTCTGAACCTGTGGGCTTGATGCCTTCTGACACAGGCTCTGTGCTGCATGGCAAATCTCACATTGGTTCATTTTTTCCTTGGAAGAGAAGTGAGTGAATCACATTTATCTCTGCATTTTTAAGTGTGGCATAACCCTAGATACAAACCAGATACATAGTAAATTAGTACATTTTGATTACCTGAAGAGAGGTATGATCAGAGTCTTACAAAATTGATCGTCAAGCGTTTTTTAGGATGTGGAATCCAGGTTTTCTTTTCTTTTTTTAAAAAAGTCCAACAAGAATCCTCTGACAGACATTCTTCTCCAAGAGGACCACAGAGATCTTCTCCTGGTATTCACGTCCTTACGTGTTTCTCTCCTTTCAATGCAGGGTGGACTTACTGACCTGCTTTTAACAGACCAAACACGGCAGATGTGATGCCTAGCTGTGAGGCGACCCTGCGGAAAAGTCCATGTGTTTAGCTTTGATGCTGCTTTTCCAAGGCCTCACACCAGCCTTGGGAATAAACTTGAAAATAGATCCCTTAGGCCTTGGAAATGACGCAGGGTTTTTTGTTTGTTTGTTTGTTTTTTGTTTTTGTTTTTTTTGCACAGGAATTGAATTCGTGACCTCCAGCTTACTAGGCAGGCACTGTGCGGCTGAGCTACATCCCTGGCCACGATGCGGCTCTTGCAGATGGACCCTGAGCTAGCAGCCCCCAAGCCACGCCACACCCAAACTCCTGACTCACAGAAACTGGGAGAATATAAGCTTTAAGTTGCCAAGTTTTGGGATGTATTCTATGGCATTTCATAAATAATGTAGATTTCCCAAGGTTTAAGATGCTTCTTATAGAAATAAAATTTCCATTTTTTAGAAAGGAAAAGCCTAGGGTTTATTTTTATACTTAGGTCTTTTTTTTTTCTTCCTAGTAAAAGAAATGGGTATGTGTATATGTAATGAGATAAAAGAAGCTAATTTTATTTTATTTTTAAATAGAACTTTAAGCATTGTGATAAAAATTTACATCTCCCACATTTTGGGTTTTTTTTTTTTTTTTTTTTTGTCTTTTTGAGATAAGAGTCTCGCTATGCAGTTCAGGCTGCCCTGGAGCTCACTTTGTAACCCAGGCTGTTCTCAAATTCGCAAGCATTTTCCTGCCCTAGCGTCCAAAGTGCTGGGATTACAGGTGTGACCCACCACACCCGGCTCCGTCGCCAACATTTTTACATGTATATTTCAGTAGAGGAAGTTTTCATCGGTGTTCAAACACTAGCCAGGACTTTTTCAACTTGTAAAAGTGAAACTCTGTATTATGCATTAGATAATGCTCCATTTCATCCTCTTCCAGCTCCAATTTTATATTTCCATGAGTTTCATTATTCTTGGAACTTCTACAAGCTGATCACACACCATATGTCTGTTTGTGACTGGCTTTGTTCACTTAAGGTAATGTCTTCAAATCCATCCTACATTTAAGGGACAAGAGTAGCAGGAGATGGACATCTTTGGGGGTCTTCTTGGGGCGGTCTACCATAAGAGCCTTGTATGCCTTAACAAAAAAAGGGGAAAGACAAAGGAAACTAGAATCTTATATCTGTGTATAGCATGTGTCAAAATTTCCTGTCTTTTTAAGGCTAAGTAATATTCCATTATGTGTATGTGCCACATTTTGCTTGTGCAGTATTTGTAAGTTAATGGACATATTGGTTGCTTCCACTTTTTGGCTATTTTCAATACTTCTGCTATAAATGTGGGATATATCAGCATCTGTTCAAAATCCTGCTTTAAATATAATATATAATTAAAATATGAGAAAGAAACAGAGAGAGAGACTGAGGTAATTGTTCAATTATACTGTATTTTATGTTTTACGATTTTTGAGGTTCCTCCATGCTGGTAAGGACTGCACCATTTTATATTCCCACCAAATACACCAGAGTCCCAATTTCTCCACTATTGACTAGGTGACAGCTACATTAAATTTTTGTGAGACACGATAATGTGATTTTGCTTTGTGCTTCCCTAATGACTAGCAGTGCTGAGCATCTGTTCATATGCTTATTGACTTCTTGTGTATCTACTTTAGAGAAATGTCTATTCAAGTCCTTTGTCTGTTTTTAATTGGCTCATTTGTTTTCTGTTAAGTTGTAGGGACTGTTTATACATTCTGAATATGAATCCAGCATGAGATACTGTATAGGATTTTTAAAGATTGTCTCCCATTCTGTATGTCACCTCTTCACTCTCTTAATTGTGTCCTTTAATACACAAAAAGTTTTAATTTTGAAGTAGTCCTATTTGTCTATTTTTATTTTTTCCTGTACTTTTGGTAGCATATAAAACCACTGCCAAATCTAATGTCCTGAAGCTTTAGTTTTCAATGTTACATTCACATCTTTAAGTCATTTTGATGTGTTTTTTTTTTTTGTATATCATATAAAGGTCTAAGTTGTAATTTTATTCCTATCTCCAGATGATTAGCCAGGTGTCTCAACAATTTATTGAATAAAGGGCTTCATCCTTATTAGTTTATTATTTATAAACTGAATTCTTATATACATAGATATTGGCAAATGCTCTATTTGTTCCATTGAACTATTGATCTATTCTAGCACCAGTGCCATAAGGATGGATTTAATGCAGATTAATCTTATATTCTGATTTACAGGCAAATTTCCTCTCCTTACTATTGCTTTAGTGCTGGGAAGCAAACCCAAGACCTCACACATGCCACACAAGCACTGTACCACAGAACCATACCCCAGACTTGTTATTACTCCTTTTTGAAATTATCTTAATATATTGTGCATGTTAATTATTCCTAAAAGTTTTACTATACATTTTTTAGAATCCTCCTCAGCTGTCCCATTAACACTAGCTCAGTGCTCCATCCCCATGGATATGGAGAGTAAAAGTGGATTAAACAGGACTGACCTTTTGTTAACTCTTGTTATTTCTCTCTACAAGTGTCCTGCAATGGTATATTACACCCCAGATAACAACTGCATGCTTCTATTTGTTCAGGAAAAAACAAAACAAAAGAACAAAATTGTAGTCACCATTGAATGACTTAACAGTTCAAGGCAATAGTAGGAGCCCACATCTGTTGAGGTAATTAATTCAAACCTTTAACTCCTTCATTTTCAGTCTATTTTTTCTTAATAAGTTCATAATCCAAACCTACTTTTAGAGGGTTTTTTTATAACAGGAATCAAACTCAGAGTCTTGCACTTGCCAGGTAGGTGCTTATACCACTGAGCTATATTCCCAACCCTAGAGAGTCTTGGTAAATTTTCTTAATCCATATGATCAGAACTTTCTATTTTATCCTACTTCTGAGTAAAAGTTTAGCTGCATTAAGTCCTTTATATTTTTCCCTGCAGTTCGAATCAATTATTTCATTATTTTTGGCATTTTGATTTGTTTTTAAGAATTAAGCCATCCTCAGGGATTTAGCTCAGTGGCATAAGCACCTGCCTGGCAAGCATGAGGTGGTAAGTATGATCCCTAGTATGAAGAAAGAAGGAAGAAAGGAAGGAAGGAAGGAAGGAAGGAAGGAAGAAAGAAAGAAAGAAAGAAAGAAAGAAAGAAAGAAAGAAAGAAATAAGCTATCAATATGCCATTATTTGGAAGGTAATTGCCCTCTACTCTCTGGGGACATTTTGTTTAAACATTTTTTTAAAATTTTTGATATAATTGTAGATTCACATAGGAGAAATAATTCAGAGAACGTTTTTCTACCTACCCATTGCCCAATTTTTCTTACCAGTAATGTATTGCAAAACTATAGCACAATATAACAACCAAACAGTATTGACATCAATACAGGAAAGATACATTTCCACCCCCACAGGAGCCTCTCATGCTGTGGACTTAGAGTCTCTTTAACAACCTCACCTATTCCTTCCTGCTCAGACCGTCTCCCAAACCCTTGACAAGGACTGCTCCTGTAATTCCCCAACCCTGTAATTCCGTCACTTCAGCAATGCTGTGTAGGTGGAATTGAGAGACTGAATACACAAACTGAGCTGATGAGTGGGCAAGCTCAAATGATAACAGAGCTCTGATCCACAAATCCTCCTGCAATTGGTCCCAAAGAGATAGGACTTCCTTCTTACTTTAACTTACAAATTAGGACCAATCAGAGGAAACCATATGTGCTCCCCAGGCCAAACATACAAGGTGCTTTCCTTCTGGTTAACCATCCATCCTCTCTCCCTCTCTTCCTGCCTCCTTCTCTCCTTCCCCTCTTTCTTTTCCCTCCTTTCCTACAATACTAAGCATAGAATCCTGAGCTCCTGTATGTCAGGCACATGGTTTCCCACTGAACTACATCCTCAGCCCACGCTCTGGTTAGTTTTTATCTTTATTATAATTTTTTCTACTGTTTGCTTATTTTGCTCCTTTGCTTCTAGAGGCAGCATCTTATATTACTGATTTAAAATTTTTTCTTTCCTCTAATGTATGAACTTAGTACTATAAATTTTCTTTGCAGCCTTCATCATGCCCTGCAAATTAGATGTGCTATATTTTCATTTTCATCCAGTTCAATATACTTATGTCCCTTGAGATTTCCCCTTTGACTCATAGATTGTTTAAGTGTGTTATTTTGTTTCCAAGTGTTTGAAAATTTTCCAAACATCTTTCTTTTATTGATTTCTGGTTTGACTCCATTGCAGTCAGAGACTACATTTCATATGATTTTAATTCTTTAAAATTTGATGAGATTTGACTTAGAGTGGTAGATATTACCTACATCCCATGGACACTTGGAAAGAATGTGCATATTAATGTATATAGAGGAAATATTTAAGACGATTGTAACTATCCCGCCAGTTGGTGATGTTGTTTCAGTCTTCCATGTCCTTGCTATTTTCTGTTTGGTTGTTTTATCGACTGTTAAAAAGGGATTCTTGTATAGGATGATACAATCGAAGTATGTCATAAGCATGTGTAAAAATGTCACAATGAAACGAAGTGTTTAGTATAATTAATGTGCTAATAAAAATCAGTACATGAATTAAAGAGGCGTATTGCTGTCTCACCTGTAGAGATTTGCCTATTTTTCCCTTCAATCATATCAATGTTGTGTAATATGTTTTGCAGTTCTGTTGTGTGGTGCATATGCATTTAGGATTGTTACATCCTTTTGGAAACTTGATTCTTTTATCATTACATAATGGTCTCTCACTGTTCTTTTAATTTTCTTTGTTCTGTTATTAATATAGCCATGTCTCCTTTCTCCTCACTGATGTTTGCATGGTATATCCATTTTTTTACTTTAAACCTGCCCATATTCTTATACTTGAAGTGTGTGTCTTATAGACTGCGTATAAATATAAAAATTTGAGTTATTTTAAAAAATTAATTCTGGGCTAAGAATGGGGCATAGAAATGCCTGTAATACCAGCACTCTAGAAGGCCAAGACAGGAAGATTGCAAGTTCAAAACCAGTGTAAGTGATTTAGCAAGACCGTGTCTTGAAATTTTAACAGTAAAAAGGGCTAAGAATATAGCACAATGCAAAGGTCCTGGCCTAAACCCCAAGTACTGAAAAACAAGTTAAGTCTGCCTACTTTCATCTTTTAATTGGTGTATTGAGACAATTCATATTTAATTAAATTTTGATATATTAGTCTTAAAAGTGTCATTTCGTTTTTGGTTTTTGTTTTCTTTTTCCAAACTTTCTGTGGATACTTTAACAACTACTTTATTTTGCTTGTAATTTTGAGTGAACTTTTGTGCAGCTTTTTAAAAATTATTTTTCCTAAATATGGTGCTACTTTATACAAGCATGACTTATAGGCACCTTCTTTTAAATTTCTTTATGTTTTCCATCCATAATTATAACTGTCTCAAACATTTCTTATACATACATTTGAATCACAATATTACAATTTTGCTTTAACTATTAAATATAATTTTAATAGCTCAATAGAAGAAAAATCACTATGTATAGCCACATTTTTGTATGTCCTCTTTCATCTTTTCTGACAATTTAAATTTCTTCATTTCATTATTTTACTTTTGCTTAGGGTGGTCTGCTGGTGAAAATTTTTCTTAATTTTTCTTCACCTGAAAATGTCTTAATTTCCTCTTTATTCTTAAAACACTTATTGTAAATTTGTACTTGTGGGTATTTATGGGATCCAAAGCACTGCCATGATTTGTTAACACAAAATGAAATAATTAAAGCTAATCTATCACCTCAAGAACTTACATTTTTGCCTTAAGAATGAGATTGAGTTTCCACAGTTGTGAACTGTACAATATACTGCCACTAACTCTATTCACTAGATGCTCTCGGTCTTCCAAGAACAAACAAGAGCTTATTCCTCTTGTCAGCTGTGACTCTGCCCTTCAGCCCTCATCCATCATCTCCTTGTTTCCTTCAGCTTCCACAGTCTGCTACCCATCATTCTATTTTCTACTTCTGTGTGTTTAATTGTTTTAGGTTCCACGTACCAGTAAGAAAATGCACGTGAATACTTATCTTTCTGTGCCCAGTTTATTCTATTTTACAAAATGTTTTCAAATTTCATTCACATTGTCACAAATGATGAAGTTCTCCTTTCTAAGGCTGACTAGTACTCCACGGTGTATCTATATACCACATTTTATTTATCTACTCATCTGATAATGGATACTTAAGCTGATCCCACAAGGCAGCTATTGTGAATAATGCTGCAGTGAACACGGGGTGCAGGCTTCTCTTTGAACTGACCCAAGGTCTTCTGGGTAAATACTCAAAAGTAAAATCGCAGATTCAAATGGTTCTACTAGTTTTTTTGAGGAGCATCCATTGAGTTTTCTGTAACAATTCAGTTTTCTGTTTCAGTTTTCTGTTTTCTGACACACACAACTTAAAGGAGGAGAGATTTACTTTGGCACATGACATCAGAGATTTCAACCCATGGTCAGCTGACTCTAAGACAGAAACATCGTGTTGGAAGAATATGGTAGAGGGAAGCTTCTTAGCATCCAGGAAGCTGAGCGCAGAGGGAGAGTTTCAGAGGACAAGGGACCAGACACCAGATGTGCTTCCCAAGGTTGTGCCCTTATGACCCACAGAGAATTGTGCTTCACTAATCATCGCAAGTCAGTCAAAGTGGCAGTTGAGATTAACAGGCACACATGGCTGTGCTAATGTTCATCCCCAGAGGCACTGTTCAGAGGGTGCCTCTTCCCTGTATCCTCATCAACACTTGTTATCATCCACCTTTTCAAAGATAAAAGATGGCTTCAGCCACCCTAGTGGATAGAAGGGGTATGTCATTGTAATTTTAATTTTCACCACTCTAATGGTTATGTTGAGCATTAAAAAAAAATTTTATTTACCCTTTGTGTGTGTTCTTTTGAGAAATATTCATTCAATGAGGAGATTCCTCAAAAAACTAGGAGTACTGATTCCATTTGACCCAACCACTTCCTTCCTGGGTATCTTCCCAAAAGAGTTAAAAGCATATAACAGGGATACATGCACACACTTACAGTGGTACAGTTTTTAATAGCTGAATCTTAGAAACAATATAAGTGCCCATCAACTGGTGAATATAGATAGAAGATACCTTTTTTATACAATGGAGTACTATTCTGCCGTAAGGAAGGATATGCTCAAGACATTTTTAGGAAAATGAAAGCACCTTGAATCCATACTCTTAAGTGAAATAAATTGGACACACACGTGTAAAAATCACATTGTTTCTGTGGTGTGAGGAAACCAACAGTATAAATAAGGACATAAATGTATTATACGTAGTGAAATAAGAAAATGTTCAAGTGGGGAGGGGCACGGCAGAGAAGGGAGGGAAAAGGAAAGAAGGGAAAAGCTTTTAAAGACTTGAAAAGAAGGAAAACATAGAAACAAAGCTTTTGTAAATGGGGAGGAGAGAAGAGGTTTAAGGGAGGGCTAGGGAAGTGGGGAAAACGAAAAAACCTAGCTATGTCATGTACAGGTACAAATTCTCTGTGATGAATGTGATCATAATGTATATCTAAAATGTACCAATCCCTTGCCCATTTTTAAAATTTGGATTGTTTTCTTGCTATTGAGTTGTTTGAGCTCCTTAAGTATTTTGAATATTAAACCTTTCTCAGTTGTATAACTTGCAAATATTTTTTCCATCTATGGGTTATCTCTTCATTGTCGATTGTTTCCTTTGATGTGCAGAAAAGGTTTTGTGTGTAATTCCATTTTCCTCTATATGCTTTTGTTATCTGTACTTTTGGGGTCAAATTCAAAGCACTATTTCCAAATCGATGCTGTAGAGATTTCCTCCCTATTTTCTCTTAGTAGTTCCACAGTTTCAGGTCTTACATTTAAGTCTCTCATCCATTTCAAGTCAATGCAATAAGGTTGCATATTATGAACCACAGATAACATTATATTCCATGGCGAAAAATTAAATCTTTCCTCTGTGATACAGAGTAAGAGAAGGATGCCTGTTTCCACCACATCTATTCAACATACTACTGGAAGTTCTTCCTGAGAATCAGATAAGAGAAAGAAAGAAAAAGCATCCCAACAGGAAAGAAAGAAATGAAGCTCACTGTGTACAGAAAATAGATCTTTTACTAAAATCAGTACTGAGGATCGATCCCAGAGCCTTTGCACTAAGCTACATCCTCAACTGTATCTATCATCTACCTAGCTATCTGTCTGTCTGTCTGTCTTTCTATCTGTCATCTATATTTTATTTATTTACCTTTTGAGGCAGGCTTTTGCTAATTCCCTAAGTTGCCCAGACTAGCCTTGAACCTGTGATCCTCCTCCATCAGCCACCCAGAGCACTTGAATTACAGGCAAAGCCACCGTGCCTTGCTGTCTGATGTTATATTGGCAAAACCACATAAGTGCCCCCCAAACTGTTAGATTTAATAAATAAATACAGTAAGGTTGCAGAATATAAAATTAGTACACAAAAATGAACTAAAAGAAAAAGAAATTAAGAGAAAAATCCCATTTACAGCAGATTCAAAAATACTTAGGAATAAATTTAGCTAAGGAAGCAAAAAGGTCCACTGTATTAGTCAGTTTTCCTGTTTCCGAATGCCATATATGATGACCATAACTTAAAAGAGAGGTTTAGTCTGATTTACATTTGAAGGGAGTTTAGTCTATGGTTGGCTGGCTCTGAGACAGAAATATCATGGTGGTAAAGCCAGGCAAGGCAAAAGAGCTTAGTTCATGCTGGCCAGAAAGAAAAGTAAGGAGACACTATCAAACAGGAAGGGGCCTAGGCAGAGACCCTTGCCTTGCCTGACACTCAGAAATAAGCTTACCCAATCGTCCTGAGTTGGTCCTAAGGTCAGTCAACTTGACACTGTGTCCTAACTACACCTATACACTGAAAACTATAAAATCTTGATGAAAGAAATGGAAAAAAGATATAAATAAGTGGAAAGATATCTCATGTTCACAAATTAGAAAAATTGATATTTTTCAAATGTCCATACTACCTAAAGAGATCTATAAATTCGTTACAGTCTCTATCAAAATTCCAATGTCATTTTTCATAAAATAGAAAAAAATCTTAAAATTTATATGAAAAAAAAGATCTCAAATAGCCAAGGCAATTATTAGCCAAAAGAACAAAATCAGAGATATCACACCACTTGATTTCAAACTATAAAGCTACAGTAATTAAACAGCATGATAGTGACAATAAGACCAAAACATAGACCAAGGGAGCAAAAAGAGATGAGAGTTGAGAGCATAGGTCGGAGACTGAAAAAATGGAAAAAGAGTCAGCAATTTTTTTTTCTGCCCTGTTGCAAACTGAACCCAGCAGCACCTTGCACATACTTGGCCAGTGCCACCATCCCAGACCCAACTCCGTTGTGAAAGATTTTATGGCACCCATGATTTATGATGCAAACCCCACTGTCATACAAATTGTTTTCCTTACAGGTCAGACATTGTTTCTCTCACATGCTTTTCAAAAACTTTAGTATGACTTTGGCTTTCAGAAGCTTGATTATGATATGTTCTGGTGTGAACTTGAGTTTGTTCCACTTGAAATTCACTCATCTTTTTGAGTATATAGGCATGTGAGTGAAAATTTTTGCCAAATTTAGGATCTTCAGCCATTATCTGTGCGAATCCTTTACAGGCCTGTCTTTCTCCCCTCTATTCTCAGGGCTATAGTAAGATAGATGCTGAATTGCGTTGTTAGAGTCCCGCAGGTTTATGAACCTCTGTTTAGTTTTCTTGTGAGGAGTATTTCCTCTTTGTTGTTCACGGTGTGAAATTTCTGTTATTCTCTCTTTTACTCCAGTGACATTTTCTTCCATCTCTTCTATTCCACTTTTGATCACATGCATTGAGCTGTGCTTTATTTTGCTTTTGCTTCCTGCATTCTTAAGTTCCAAATTTTCCTTTTAGTTCCATTTTGTGTCTTCTATTTGTTTGCTAAGAATTTATGCATTTGTATTTATTTCAAGGATATTTATAATTACTAGGATTTTATGAAAGTAAAATCTTAGACAATTTTAATATCTTTGTCTTCTAAGTGTTAGCATTTATTGATTGTTTCATTCAGATTGAGATCTTCCTGGCTCTTTGGATGACAAATGCTTTTCAGGGAAACCTAGACATTTGGGTGGTACAGTAAGTCCTGGATCTGACTGAAATTTTCTTCTTTAGCCAGCTGTGTTCTTTTACATTGCTCAGAAGGGAAAGGGAGAGGAAATAACACATAGTAACCTCCATGTGAAGGTAAAAATCCAAGCTCCTCACTTGGCCTCTGACACTTGGGTCTCCTCTACTAGTGAACAGAGGTAGGAGCTGGGGAGGTTCTGGCGCCCAAGGCCTCCACTGAGATTTCTTTCAATGCTTTTGAATTTCTTGTTACTGCTTCCCATGTGGCTCCTAGGGATGCCAGGCTGGGAGCAGGCCTTGTTTCTGCAGGATAGAGGTGTAAGTTCTGAATCCCCACAAGGCCTTCTGTAACACACCCTGAGCAGGGAGCACGACAGGCACCTTTCCACCATCAGACAGAGGTGGAAACTCAGACTCCCCACACAGTCACACTGAAACCTCAGAGCAGGGGTTGTGTAAATTTCCACTGTTGTAACAAAATACTTGAGAAAAACAACTTTAAAAAGGAAAGGCTTATTTCGGCTCACGGTTTCAGGAGTTTCAGTCCATGAGGATTTGGCTGTTGTTTCTGGGCTGTAGTGAGACAGAACATCACAGTGGGGAACAAAGTGACATGGCAGACGAGAGGCAGAGAGCCTGCTGGGATTCCTGAGGCTTGCTCTGTCCTTTGTCCTCATTTCTTTCAGACCCCCAACCTACTGGACAGTGCTGCCCACATTCAGGCCAGGTTTTGCCCCTCTGTTTGCTGACCCACATGGCAATCATCCCTAGAAATGCTCTCACAAGCACGAAAAATGTGCTTTATTAATTTCCTAGGCCCTTCTCAATCCAGTCAAAGTGATAATCAAAATTAATCATTTTTCCAGCTTAGCTGAGATAAAGTCCTGGGTTTCTTCATGGAGTTCTCTGACCCCACCTATATTAGTCAGCTTTTTGTCACTGTGACACAATACCTGACCCTCGTAAATTAAAAGAGAGTTTTAATTTCATGATTCAAGGGTGCAGGGGATTCAGTAGATGGTTAGTTGACCTGAAGGAAGGAATATCAAGGAGCAAGGATGTAGCAGAGCAAAGATGCTCAGTGCATGGCAGGAGGGGAACAGACCCAAGGCCATGCCTCCATGACTCATTTAGTCGAAGGAGAAAGTGAAATCCACCAATTCCTTGGGTTGTTCCCAAGTTGACCAAGTTGACCAATTTGACACAGTCAAACTTAACCAACGCATCAATCACCATAGGAGGCTTTATTCCACTTTACTCCATACTCCTGAGAGTAGGAGGCTGGGGTCCCAATATGACCTTTGCTGGCACAGATGGTATGGTGTTTATGTGATTTTGACTGAAAAAAATGTATGGCAGCTGTCTTTTCAGTGAATACTATAGTTCCTTATTCTTGTGGTAGAGGAAGCTAATAGGGAACATGCAGACTATGACCTTTAGAACATCAGTTTGACTCTATTACCTGCTACTGTGCAATCTCATGCAGTTTTCTCTTTCTCGGTCTGTTTTCTCATTTGAAAAAATGGAAATAATAAAAACACTGCTGTGACAAGAGCATTTGGAGACTTTAGATAGGCAATCTATACAAAGCTCCTGCTTTTGAGATGCACATTAAAACAGTACTGAGATTTCATGTCATTCCAGAAAGACCATTGTGAAAAAATACACTAGTAATAAATTCTGGTGAGGCTGTGGACAAAAAGGAACCTTCTTCGTTGCTGGTGGGAGCACAGACTGGTGCAACCACTGTGGAAATCTGTGTAGAAATTCCTCACAAACTCAGCATAGAGGTTCCACTCAACACAGCTATTCCTCTTTGGGTTATCTTCCCAGAAGAGTTAAAAATATCACACCATAGTTATATATGTGCACCCATGTTTATAGCAGCACAGTTTGTAATAGCAAAATCTTGAAAACAACCTAAATACCCATTGACTGAGGAATGGATAAAGAAGATGACGGGTTTTTAAAAAATACAGTGGAATACTACTTGGTCATGAAGAAGGATACACTTAAGACATTTGTAGCAAAATGAATGGACCTTGTAACTAACCATACTTTTAAGTGAGATAAATCAGATGCACATGGGTAAATATCACATTGTTTCTCTGGAGTGAGAAACTGAAAGTATAAATAAGAACAAAATTAAATAATTGATACTGTGAAATAGGAAGAAATTGTTTAAAAGGAAAGGAAAATGGGGGAGAAAAATAAGAAAAAAGATAAAATAGGAACAAAGTTTTATAAATATGGAGGGAAAGAGGGGTTGAAGGGAGGGATTGGAATGAAAAAAAAAGAGAACTAAGATGTACAGGTACAAGTTCCCTATGGTGAGTGTGATCATTATGTATATCTAAATTGCACCAGTAAAATTAAGAAAAAATGCAAGAAAAATGCTTTATAAGAAATAAAATGATAATTATAAAGTTCCTGCTTTTTCAGGGCCTTAGTAAGTAACGCTTGGTATTATCATCACTTGTCATCACTGTCACTGTCACATTATCCAGAAACATTACACACTGCTTTTTTCAAACGTGAGTTACATGTAACTACATTCTGAGTCCCTATAGGAGCACAAGGGGGTGGTTAGCACCGTGTGCTGAGGACCCAGAACTGCTGTTTAAGCCGGGAGGCAGCAACAGCCCCCCACGCTTTATCTGACCTGAAGAAAACTACGTCTCGTTAGAAACAGTGTGCTTGTCCTCTGACACACTTCGCAAAGAGCTGCACAGGCTGTGAGCCCTTAAGGTGAAGGCAGATAGTCAAAAACCCTGCTTCAGCCATTTGGCTCTTGGCTCTGCTCTGCCTCATGGGAGCCAGATGGGCAGTGACAAGGCAGTGGTTCCTTCAAGTTCTCAGCTCAGCTCGAGCAGGCTCTCTATACATCACATGTTTCTGAGACCCAAGCAACAAACAGGCTGGTGAGCTTAGAGAGGACATTTTACAGAGGAGCCAGGACAGTGGCGAAAGGTCAGAGAGTCATAGCTTGCCTACCCAGCCGAGTAAGTGGCTGAGCCAGGAGGGGGTTCAGCTTTTCAGCGCCTGTTCAGTGAGTACCACCTCATGCCTGGTTTCCTGATGCCAACCGTGAGTCAAAAAGCTGATTAAGAGAGGCTTGTAAGGAGGAAACACTGGAAAGGGAGTGGGAAAAATGAGGGTGGGAGGAAGACCGCCTATGACCAATGTATTGTGGAGAAATTTTGTAGTGCCATTCAGGGTATTTTAAGCCTTTTGTAGAATATGTAACTGAGTCACCCACCTGAGGGTCAAGAGTGTTGCTATATCTATCCATGAGCCTGAACAGTCCTTGGTTAAGGTTGTTTGAAGGAACATTAACTCTATTACATTTGACTCTGCAGAATCTCCTCTGCCTACACTGCAGGTCCTGATGTTTGTCATCTGGGAAAGTAGGCTCAGGAATGGTTTGTGGTAAGACTGTGTGTAAGACAGTCAATGTATTTCATATTCAGCACTGTGCCAAGTGCAAGGAATGCAGTGGTGGTCAAGACAGACATAATTCTTGCTTTTGTGGATTTTATTACTTAATGGGTAATGTCAACAAATAAATAGACAATCATAATGCAGGGTGATTAGGGCTTGATCAAGGAAATGGAGAATGCTTGGGAACATAGATGGAGGTGCCATCTTACCATAGGGAAGCAAGGGCGACTTAGAAGAGGCAGTGGTATCTCAGTGGTTGAAGTTAGTATTTTCTGTCTTGCTTCTGAGGCTTCTGCGAGGTTTCCTTTGCACCGAATACTATATTCTTTGTCTTCATCTGGGTGTCTCATATACATCCTTCCTAGCTTAGATTATACGTCACTTCATCAGAGGGCCATAGCTAAGTCTTCACAGGGACTTTACTTTGCAGATCTATGTTCCCATGGCAATCAGTATTCATATTAAGATTAAACAGGATCAGAGCCTGCCTTTTTCATTGTTATATCCCCAGCACTTGGCCCACTTCCTGCAGACAGTAATAGCTAATCATTATTTGTTGAATAAAATAAAAATGATCTGCCTATAGAAAAAGCTACATTTTCTGATGAGAAAATTCATATTATAATTGGGGGTGTAACCGTAGATAGGCTCTGCTTTTTGAGAGCTAATTCTCTAAGGTAGAGTGTACCAGCTTGAACTCAGAAGTGACTTCCAAGTTTGTTTAGGCATATATTGATACTTTACCAAAGAGGGGAAAAAGAAAGTGAAAAAAAGCTGTAAAAATAAGGCCTGTCTTTGGTATTCAGCTACCTCCCTTCTCAGAGGTACAACTTCATTATTTCTTGCTTAGCTACTTCATGTCAGGGATCATGTTTAGAAAACTCAGAGGAAAATGCAGTGCAGTTTGCAGTCTAGTGTGCAAGACTCTGAGATCCAGGACATAAAAGAAACTAAATGTCCCGATGGCAGAACCAAAGCCAGACCAGGGGAAATGGGTATAATCATGAACATGAAACAGGGTGGGCAGGTGCGCTGGGAAGAAAGAATCCCCTTCTGAATATTTTAGTGACTGCAGAAAGAATTTGCTATTGTTGGATATACTAGAACTCCCTTAAGCTCTTAAAATCAGTAATATAAATGGTGAAAAATATTGTTCAATTTATGGTGAGAATGGGTTCAAATCTCAATCTTTAATTAGAAAAAAGAATGAAGACTCTCCATGACAATTGTGGTGAGTGGTCAGAAGTCACTGAAATTAGAAAAAACACTAGATATTTTTCCAAATGGTGACAGTAGAATGTAATTTTAAGCATAGACTTATATGGATATTAATTAAGCTAAGCCTATGTCAGGTTCACAAGTAAATATGTTCTCAGTTCATCAAAGAGAAGAAGAAATCAATGTTAACCAGTAGGTTAAAGGACACTTTTATAGAGGAAAATTTGAGTTTAGTCTTTGATGGGGAATATTTTTATTTTAAGAGGAGGGAGTCGTAGTGAGTAGCTTAAGCAACAAGTGTAAAAGTTGGGATATGTTCAGGGTCTGCTGTGCTGTTTGACATGGCTGGGGTAGAATTTGCATGGAAGAATGTGCAGGGAAGTAAAGGTGAAAAGTGAGGTGGGTTTAGGGGAATGGAGTATCCTGAGCAGACCGAGAAGCTGGGACGGTTACCCTGTTGTCATGATGCAGCTACTGAGTAGGAATATGACTTGATTATAGAGAACTCTGGTAGGTGATAGAAGATTGGTTTTAGTAGGAACAAGAAGATGAATTAGGGGACTCCAGTGACAGAGACAAGAAGGCCTGGCCCTGAGCATTGGCAGAGGAACACTGGTAAAGTTCCGGGACTGACCAAGGACACTGAAAAACATGCTGAAGGTGATCCTGAGTTTCCCAATTTTGCCCTAAGTTGATAGTATCATTAACACACAGGGCACTTACCAAAGGTCCACTCTCTATCCCATTCTGTCCATCTCTTCGCTCTACTTTCCCACAGTCTTATGTTCCTGGGCCCTCCTGGATCCTCAGAATTTCTCTGCTCCAGGCCTGTCCTATTCTGACACTCCCAACTTATTTTTTTTCTGCACTTTAAGCAAACTGGTTCATAATCTTGAGAAAAAAAAATCACTTAAATTCCTTGAAATTCTAACTTTCAAATTCCAAGACTGGAACATAGAATTGCATCCATCACTAAAGTTATTGATTTTTCTGACTTGCCTCCCAGGACCAAATACAATGAGTTAAACTTTGGGTCATTCCCAACTTCCCACCATGTAGGACTCTTTAAACAAGGCAAGGTGCCTCACAACAAAACCTAGCAGTAATGGTGGGAGTTCAAGACGCATCCATGGAGGTCATTCTGAAGAGGAAGGATAACTTGGAGTCAAAAGAGCTCTCTGATCTCAGTCTTTTTCTGAAGCTACTCTACTCTGACTCCTGGTGAGGATACTCACCGTGTCTATGACAGCAGCCCACAGACCGTCTCTCAGGGTGCTCAGCCCCTCAGTGGTTGAAACTATGTAAGGGCAGTGTCTTTGGATGAGGCCTTCACCCATGCCTTACACAACTGATAACCCCATTTCATTTGCCCTTTTCAATTAAATGCACAGCAGCAACATTAACATAACTGCTGCACTGATTAGAAATGCAACTTCTTGGGTCCTACTCAGGACCTACTAAATAAGAAATCCGGTGTGCGAGGCCCAGCAATCCCTGTTTGACAAACCCTGTAGGTGTTTCTGATGCATGCTAATGTTGAGAACCAGGAAACTAAAATATAGAGCAAAAAGAACAAAACAAAACAAAACGCTGCTCTTAAATAATGCATGAACATATTCATTATTTTGAGCTGAAGGCAGACTTAGTGATGTGATAAATTTTTAGAATGTATGGAACCTAGCTTTTATGAATAAAGTAGACACTTTCATGAAACCTGGCAACATTTCTATGGGAAAAGGAGGAAAGAAATCACCCAGGAGCCTAATATCTAAAGAAAATCAGGTCATTAAGGCAATAGAAGCTCTGGATTTTTATTTGCAACATCTAAATGCATGAGTTCCTAGATCTACTCTTTCACTTTTTAAAAAAGCTATGTAGCCTTTGATTTAAATGAAATCTAAACTGAAACCCCAGAAGTAAAACAGATAATTGGGTTGTTCTTTAGGGAAATGGAGAGGGGGCCTGTCTCTGTCTCTACCTCCTTTCCTATCTGCTTGCAGTGGCCCAGGCTATAGGAAAAACCATTACTCCAGAAAATAGCTTTCATTTCCCTTTTCCTTTCCATACTCTATGCAAACGCCTCAGGGAAATTCCACCAAATTCCAGGAATGGCCATTTTAATGAACACAGAAAGAAAATTTTGTGTTGTCCTTGCGCTTTACCTAAAAACCAAAAACCCGAGGTGAATTTCAGCTGGCAGAGGCTCTTTCAGGGAGAAATGAGTATGCAGTGAAAATAACTATACAGGTCCTTCAACCCCTTTGTTGCGGGGAACCTGGGCCACCTGTGTAGGAATGCACTGGCAATCAATGCTCTTAACTGAGCCTGACAATCTAGGAAGCCTAGAAAGTTGCCAGCCCAGGAAGTGAGTGACTCAGTCTGTCTGTCACCATGTTCTACTTGAGCAGGTGAGACATGTAGGCTTCATTTCTACAAAAATTTTCCAGAAAAACCCACCTGTGTTTGCAAGCACATTTGCAGCTTTCTAGAAAGTGACCCGACTACGCCAGCTGTTCAGTTCTCGCCAAATTCTGAGTCAGGTCACTTTTGGAAAACATCCACTGTCTCAGAAATGTGCAGCCAGAAGGGGTCTTAGGCATTGTGTAGTCAGTGATTTTTAAACTGTGTTAATTTTCTTTTAGGCACTAAACTCTCTCTTCAAAATAAATAGTCCCTGTAAATATATGAAAATGGACTCCCTTTTACACCTCTCCTCCATCATTCACTGAACCTGAGGAATTCAAGAAAAAACTCTAGCTTAAAAATTGCCATTGATAGGGTCAAACCAGCCTAGAATGCAAGGCTTTTCAACAGATATCAGGGCCAGAAAATATCAGAGCCTGGATTAAAAAGTCAGTCTCTGGTTGTGAGATCTTCCTTATGCAATCTATCAGGCCCATAAAATTATTTGTTGTGCTGACATAGTTTCTAGGGACTTCCTCATTCACCCTTGGAGCAAATTTTTATTAAGCACTTATCACGTTCTAAGAATTATCTAGCCATTATGGATTTCATATTAACCAAAAGACCATGTGGGCCCTGCTCTTACAAATTCTACTGCCAAATAAATATATGGATCAAATAGCCACACAAGCACATGTAACACATGGAGAATGATGCTAAAGATGGTTGGTGGTTAGGACGATGTCCAGCGAAGGGTGAGTGGATGGTGATAGTGATTGTTGTGCCAGATCAACCCCAGATCTTGCCATATAGAAGTTCTCAACCCTCAATGTACATTATAATCACCCTGGAGAGAAAAACAAAATTAAGGCCTTAGTCCCAGAGTTTTTGTTTTACTTGATTGGGGTGGTATCTGAGTATAAGTACTGTTTACAAGTACTGATGATTGTAATATACAACCAAGGTTGAAAACTCACTGCTGAATGCAATCCTTGGGGAAATTCGTGCTAATCCTCTGTTTGAATGTAGGTCACAAGAAAAGAGAACACCATGATCTTTACAAGCAAATTGAGTTATCTCTCAGAAACAAGTCAGTTCCCAGGACATCCTGGTACAAACAACACAGTATTGATTAGGAAATAGTCAACTGCATCTGGTCAATAGAACAGGGGCAGTAAAGTAGAGAAGAAAGCATCCAAACTGCCAGACACCTCAGGTCCCTTCCCACCTGTCAGATGAAGGTATTGAAATACTCTAGAGGTTTCAAACTTGAACTTTATTCCACATCACATGGAAGCCTGGTTCTACAAAAGACTGCTGGGTCTCAGCATCTGACTGACTAAAGCTGAGTTGAAAATCTACTAGCCACAGGAAACCCCAAGTGATACTACAGATCTAGACTCTGGGTTGGAGGAAAGTACCATTAACCACAGGAGAGAACTCAGGATCCTTGTCTAAGACAAGGATCTTTTATTTGTTGACATGTTGATACTTAGTTTGTCATTCACTTTTTTTCCTAAATGATGCATTACAATACCATTTATCTTGATTCATTTCTGGAGGGGGCCTTCAAACTTGTAGATAAGCTGAAGGCTTCATTCATTTGTCTTTCATCCTTGCTAGCCATGGACCACACACAGAGAAGCACTGGACTAGATGAATTTCTAAGTGTCCTTCCAGTTCTGATGCGCATTTCATCAGAGAGGCAGCAGGGGCGAGGGGAAAGCAAAGGCACTCTGGAATCACTTCCCTCATTCATGCCAGTGTAACACATCCTGCTTTTTACAAGCTTTGTAGCATAGGTGAAGTTGCCAACTCTCACTGGGCCTCTGTTTTTCCTTATTCACCAAGTAAAAAGAATGGTGTTACTAATCCTATAGGTTCATAGTGATTGAAATGATACACAAAAAACAGTGTGAGCTAATTACTTCAGCAGTCAGTCCCCCCATCAATTTTTAAAATTTTGATTTGTTTTTTATTAGATATGTTTGCAGTACATAATGATTATGTTTCTGATGGGGAGCTGGTACATGTACATCTCAATTCTTTTTTCATTCCTTTTCCTTCCTTTCTCTTATTCCATTTCTTGATCTCCCACACATTTGAAAAAGATGTATCTCTACTTATTATCTATATTTTACTTTTCTCTTTATTTATATTTTTTGTTTCTCATATGAGCAAAATTGTGCAACTGACATGAATATAACACTTCACAGAAAAAGAAGCACAAATGGCCAATAAATCGACAGAAAAATGTTTTGTATTGCTGGCCGCTAGAGATATGCAAATTAAAACAACACTGAGGTTCCATCTTAATCCAGAAAGAATGGCTAACATCAAGAAATCAACCAACAACGAATACTGGAGAGGTTACAGGGAGAAAGAAACCCTCTTATGTTGTCGGTGGGAATGTAAACTGGTATAACCGTTAAATAAGTGTGGAGATTCTTCACAAAATTAAAACTAGAAGTTGCATTCGATACATCTATTCCCCTTCCAGGTATGTTCCCAAAAGATTTAAAGACATCATACTACAGTGATAAAACTTCCAGGAATAGCCATATTTATAGCAGCACAATTCATAAAAGCTAAATTTCTGAAGCAATGTAGACGTTCATTAACAGATGAATGGATAAGGAAGGTGTGGTATTTACACACAATGGAATAACACTCTTCCATAAAGAAAGGTAAGCTTGAGTCATTTGTAGAAAAATCAATGCTTCTTGAAACCATAATGTTAAGTGAAATAAATGACACATGAGCTTAAACAATTGCCTCACAGTTTAACCATCTCTTGATTCCCTTCTGATGAGGCTTACTCTGACTTCTTTGAGACCCAAGAGGAACTTTTATTCATTTTAAGGTTACATATTCCTTAAGTCATGTAACTTCTCTTTCCTGATTTTCTAATATATCCCCTGTGGGTTTGCATTTCCTCTACCCCAAAGAGACAGTCTATAAGGATAGCTTAATGAAATACAGTATCTTTAAAAAAGTCTTTAGAAATAGCAAGAAAAAAATCAATGCTTATTATTTATTGAACATATATGAAGTATTTAATGAATATTTCCCAAAGGGGGCAATAAATACTCATATTTATGTTGTGAGACACAAATATTTATAAAAGGGAGAATGACATTAATAGGTACTGAGAAGAAAATCATGGTTTTGTTAAATGCTGTGAATAGTTTTCATGTTGGGTAATAAATTCATACTCAAATTTACTGAGTTTTGAGGGGTCAGGGATATAACGTCTTTAGAGAGTCAAGGGAAATAAAGGCGGAGGTGTTCAGAGGGGGAAACCTAGTCACACCAGGGTCATTTAGAAACCTTTACCTTGGAGTCTCTACCTCTTTTTCCCAACTCATGCTGGCCACTGTTCACCATCAGTTATAACCAAACAGACTTGTCACTGTTTGTGACCCCATGACTTCCTGCATAGATCCCACTGTTTGTCCACATGATATGGCCTTCCTTGATCATTTGTTTCAAAATGATACTGAACTCTGGCTCAAGAATCACCTCCTTCAAGAAGCCTGCTGGGACCCTCACACTTCCTTGTTTCTGTGGTCATTATTTGCAGTCTCTGTTAGAACATACCTTACAATTGGGTGGGAGTATTCCAACATATTATCCTTGATAAGTTGTATATAAAGAATCTCAGTGCTAGCTTCTACGTGATTGATTGTCAAAGCAACTTTGATTAGCAGAGTTTAATCAATATCCTCCCAAAATAGAACTCCAGCTTCTGGTCAGAGTTGATCTTTCTAACTTCTTAACAAAAGCATCAGTGTGAAAACCATACTTATGAGTCATCCTTAGATCATACTGCTGGGACCTCTTTACTGATTTATGCTTTAAGTGTGCTAAACAAAGAGATATTATGAGAATGATCCCTATAAAACCCATTGCTCCATTACTTTTTGAAAACTCTTAGGGAAAATCTGCCATATGCCTTTATTAGCCACTAGAGAAATTGTTCTCATAATTGTAGATCAGGAACAAATATACTCCGTCTACGCCACTGGTGAGATTTAATCTTGCTGATAGCAGTGAATCCTGTATTGCTTTCTTTTTTGCCCTGGTGGGGGAAAAAGGTCTGAACAAACATTGTATAGAGTGTCTTGAGATGCATTTTTTAATAGTGATCCCATTCCTGTCTTTATATCATTTTCCTAGCAATTTATGTTGGCCTCATCTCCATTTAATTTTTTTATTTATATCTGTTGTAAGATACCCAGACTCTTTATATAAAGTGGTTGCAGATGGATCCTTAGATAATTTGTTTTGCCTTTAAGGAAGATAAAGTTCTTTGTCTTGAATTTCCTAGATTTAACCTAGAATTTGACACTGTATTTGTTTTTAAAGGGAAAAAGAGAAAGGCTAATGAGGGAAAAGGAAAAAATTAAAATTGGTAATAGAGAGATATTTACACCCAATGTTTACATAGATAAACAATAAAAAAGCAGAATTTTTGGACTTGCAAGCTGTACTAAACATTTTAGAATATCTGAAACCCTTAAGAAAGTGCTTCATGTGTTTCCAGTTTATTTTAATATTGCACAGATAATTTTTGTAGTTTATATCCAAATATTTGGCCTATGTAGATAAATCCATCAAATTAAAAACTACTTCAAGTATGAAATTATTGTTAATTATTCCTTTTCTGAAGTCTGTGTATACCCACACATATGCAGCTCAAGAAACAAAATTTAGAAATAACTGTGCTTTTAAACAATACTCAGTATGGTCATTCCACCACACAAATGTGAGTATAAAATAAGATGAAAATGCCCTTTGGTTAAAAATCTTAATGAAAAGAATATTGAGTATGCATTCATAAGCACACACTTTACAGGAACATTCATTTATAGGCAATTCCAGTTATTGTAAACTGATATAAAAGGGCTATGCATGCAGAATTAAAAGGCACAGATTCCATAGCCCAGCATGGTGGCTCACACCTGTAATCCTAGCACTCCGGAGGCTGAGGCAGGAGGATCCTTGTGAGCTTGAGACCCGCCTGGGCTACAAAATGAGCTCAAGGCCAGCCTGAACTGTGTCATGAGACCTTGTCTCAAAAAGACAAAAGAAAAAAAGAGGAAGAAGAAGAAGCACAGATTCATAACACAAGTCTAGAATCCAAACGTGCAAAAAACAGTCATTATTAAGTCCACAAGCTATTTAGAGTTGACTGGGTTCTTCTCTTTCGCTCACACTGCTCCACATGCAGCATCTGTAATTTCTCTGGCCTCACAACTGGAATTCTTGCTGCTGCTTCTGTCCTGCCCCGGTACACTCCAGGCAGACGCCAGAGTCATCCTTCGGGAACAGACTGTGCTGCTTCTCCGCTCCAAACACTCCAGCGGCCACACATTTCAGCCATGACGAAACCAGTGTCTTTGCCGTGGCCCTTTCTGTGACCTCCTTTGGAAGGCTAGAGCCTTTCCGTGGGCTGCTCTCCTCAGTCCACACCGGCCAGCTGTGTTTTACATATAACCAGGCGCGCTCACAGCCTTGAGTTCTCCCGGGTCTGCGGTGTGCACATCCAGGGTCGATGTGGCTCCTTTCTCACTTCCCGTCTTTGCGCATACGTCAGATTTTCAGTAAGACTTTCTCCTACAACCACCTTTAAAATTGTCAGCAGCCTCCCATCCCTACCTTGGAACGTTCCATCTTCTTCTACTGCTTAACTTTTGGCTGTAAAATTATCTTCTAACCACCAGATATATAGCAAATGAGCTATAATATAACTACATATGCGTACATATATGTTCATTTGATGATAACCAGAAGAGCTCCACAAGGGAAGAATTAAGTACTTCTGTGGTCTGTTGTGTTCACTAGTGTTGTCCTCGTACATAAAACAGTGAAGTTCACATAGAAAGTGCTTTTTATGTCTTCAGAAGGGTATTCGCATAGCTCCGCTAGATTGGCATGTCCTTCCATTAATCATTTCAACATGCTTTTTCATTATTCTTTCGCTCTTTCTAAACTTATCTTTTTGGCTTTGCACTGGATATACTTTCCCACCTCTGGGCCTATAATGACTTCTCCTTTATTCTCTACAAGTCCAAGTTTTACTCATCTTTCAATCCATGGGCCAAATGCCACCACCTTGCTGGAGCCTTCTTTGCTTCTTCCAGTAGGAAGCATCTGCCTCTTCCCTGAGTCTCGCTGATGGCAGACCTCACTGCCATCTCAAATCACAGAACTCCAGAGAGCAGAGTGTGCAGTTACATTTTTTACTCGCAGTGTCAGTTTGATCAACATAAAATGGGGATAGCTTATCTAGAGTATGATTATGAGGTTAAATGAGATAATGAAAGTAATTCTGATTTTCTTAATAAATGTTGATTATTATCACTATCACCAACATAATTTCTTCCTTGAAATAGAATAATGTCATTTTTCTGTTACACTGTGAGTTCTTGCAAAAAAAGTCTAATTCATCTTTACATACACATAGGTATTCGGTAAGTAGCTTTCGAACAAATTTGAGAATCCAGACCAATACCTTGTCCTGTAAGTTAAAGCAAAGATATTTTCCAAAATGATAGTCAGTGACTTTTTTTCTCGACAATCATCTTCTCCATCCATTTTATCTGACCTTGTTTGAGTTCCTCAGATATTGTTAGCATAGAATTTAAAGTCCACTCTCATTAGCTGTTCTTATATCTCCAAGTGTACAAAAGAACATATTAGTAATATATCAACCTAAAGTTTTCTAAAATAAGCCCAAGAAAACTAAGAGCAAGGAAGAAAAAGAATAAAGGTAAAATTCAAGAAGACAGAGTCTTGGCCATTGGCCACACGTAGAGACACCCTGTGGATTGACATGCACAGGAGGGCACAGAGCGAGCAGAGCCTGTCCTCTTGTGCTGTTGGGGAAATATTTCCTAGAGGAGATGATTGCTGTGTTAAACTTATAGAGAGAAAATTAGTCAAAAGAAGAGCAGCTACATTTCATCTAGGCAGGAACCATCATAAATAAAGACATGAAGCTCTGATATGGGATGAGACATTTTGGATATCACAAGCATTTAGGCAAATCACATCTTTCCATTTTTCTCTTTTATTCTTTCTCTCTCTTTATTTTTGGTACCAGGGATCAAACTCAAGAACTTTGTACACACTAAGCCAGTGTTCTACAGCTGAGTAACATCCTCAGCTCACTTTTAAAAAACAAAATTTATTTTGTTAGAGAAAGTCACTGACTTGCCACAAACTTTCAATTTTTCAGCCACCCAAGTACTGGGACTATAAGTGCATGCCAACATGCTTGATGTGATTACAAATTCTGAAGCAAGAAGGAGGAAAGTACAGTGTAGGATAAGTTGTAAGCCACGTCATGGATACTTTGAGTTCCATACCTAGGAACTATGCTTTGTAGGTAATGGTGGGCATTGATGGATTTTAAGAGGGGAAGAGACAGGACCAGATATAGCTTTGGGATGGGTTACTCTGGCTTCAGGATATACACTAGACATGAGGAAAACAATGATAATAACATAACAAAAATGAAAAAAACCCAACCTAGATTGAAAAACTCCAATCTAAAGAGATAAAATGCCTAAACCAGAGGAAATAGGGTAATAGAAGATGAGATAGAGTTAAAAACTGTGGGCAGAAAAATCAACAGGATTTGGTGCTTGGTGTGTGAACCAGAATGAGGAAAGGGAGAACTAGTGTTTCTACCTGGATGACCAAGCAGAGAGTGCTACCAGTGAGGTATAAGGCATTGCTGATGAGGGGAAATGGGGTCAGACTGAGCACATGGGAGGAGGATGAGGAGTCCAGGGTTAGTCACTTGGGAGTAACAGTATACAAGAGTCCTAACCTTAGGGAAGAGAGTCCAGCTGGAGATAATATTTAGCATCTTTAGAAAACAGTGCTGGTCAAAGCCATGGAAGTGTGCAAAGTCACTCAAGGAAAAATTTATATTGAGACCAGAGTTCTGCTGAAGAAAGCATTTTCAGCAGCACAGGAGGAGTGCCATAGAGGAAGTATATTAGCAACACACAAAGAAAGGTGAGAAGAAGATCAAAGGAAATAAATTTGTAGATGCTAAGGGAGTAGAGGATCATGGAAGAGGGACTGATCAACAGCATCAAATGCAGATGTAGTGTGAAGTAACCGATGCACTGAAGTGTTTCTTAAATTTGGCAAAAGGCACTCTGAATGCGGTTCTGAGCAAGAAGAAAAAACGAGATATCTGGAAGCCTGCTGCTTAGAAAAGATGATGTCATGTTCAGATGACAGTGAGAGAGAAGCCTCCAGAATCTCTGTTGCTTATTTATCCTGTCAAGGAGGAGAATCTCCAAACTGGAAAGGTAGAGCGAGCGTGTTGTGGAGGAATTGAAGCCTAAGATAAATCAGAAGGCAGCAAGGACAGACTGTATACATTCACATATAAGGAAGTCTTTCAGGCCCGGATCAATTACATCCCAGAACACCGCAAATGTACATATTCACACAAGGCAGCACATGCTTCAGCTGGAAAGCTTTCAGCATTCTAGATGAGAATGTACAGAATGGCAAAGGCTGAAGCCTAGCAGAAAGAAAGGGGAACTCAGGAAAACTGTGTTCCAATGTATATCATGACATAGAAGAAATAAACAAATTTATCTTACGTGACTTCAAAAGGCACAATTCAAATAAAGGTGTAGACATTACAGAAGCACAGATTCAACCAGTATTGAGGCCCAGTTTGCCATCCTTTCATGACCAGAGCCTCTTTGGAAAGTAGTGTTCTCCTGTCCTGGCCATGTCTGAGCTGAGTGTGGTGACCATCTGTCAGGACTGAAGTTGGCCTTGACTTGGAAGGGTCACTGCCCAGTTCCCATGCCCTTTCCCAACTTTATAATATATGACTTTTTTTTAAACAGCACTTTTTTTCTAGTAAATTTAGAAAATAAGATAAAGTACATTTGTCATTCCTGAATCATGCTATCTCGAAGTTGCTTGTACATAGGAGATTCCACTTATCTAGATTGTAGAATCTACAGTAAATGTTGACCTGATGGTGAAATGGGGTGTGGAGAGAATGGAATAGCTGGGGAGTTGGTGTTCTGTTATCTCCATTTGTCATGGGACCTTTTGTAGGAGGTGGAATTAGGCAGTGTTTCATGCTGGCTTCAGACCCCCTGATTTACAAACAACTATTTAGTGATACTGTCCTGGTGCCAGTCACAATGCTAGGTAAGGCTACTGTGGAGAGAAGGTGTCAAGGCAGAGAGGAGGCACTCAGAACAGAAGGTGATGGTGTTATAAAAGGCTTTTTATCACCTCCCTCTAGGCCAGTTAAAATGAATTAGAATGATCAAAGGCATTAGCATTGAGTTCTTGCTTTGTATAGCTGAGCCTACAAATCAAAGGCTGCTCTCTGTTTATTACTGCAAGATCATAATTCATGAAAAGAGGTTCAGAAAGGTCAGTATTTATGAGTACCAGAAGTGTTTCATTTGCAAAAATTATAAATGGAAAATCTGGCACTTAGTTAGAAATGTAGTTCTTCTCATATATAAATTTGCCCCATTGATTTTTATGTATTTCTTAAACTGTGCACTGCTGCTTTCAATATTGTTTTGGGACAGATTGACCATAAATATTTAAATAACTGCTGTTCAACAATCAAAGCTACTCACAACAGTAGCTGTTTGAAGTTACAACTGTGATCTGCCGAGGTCGAGAGAGGCAAGTCAAATAGAACAGATTCAAAATAAATAGCTACTTGGTATTATTCTATCAACCAAAAGAAGGGAATACTGATAAAATCATGCTGGTAATTTATCTAGAATCCAATAAATAGCTTTAAAGTGGAATGTTCTCAAAAGTATCATCAACATGGAAATGCGAGAGAGGGAAGACTTTAGCTTTTACAGAAACTGACACAAAGGAATTCCACAACCTGGAAAAAGTGAGATGTGGTATAGGCCAAGTATTTTTTTACTTTGCTTTTTATCTCTCCATTACTTTCAAAGAAGATGAGTCAAAAGCACAAAGTGCTTTTCATACAGTCTGCCAGCAAAATATAGTACAATTGCTTTTGTCTTCCCAGATGGTCTCAGAAATGTTTTTATAACATGACTTAAACACCTAGTCGTTTCTTTGTAATATACAAGAAATACTGAAGCAGTCATTAAACATTCCTTTAAATATATCCTAGAGAAGCTCTTGCTTACCCTCCAGGTTAGGTCTGCTAGTCTTCACTGCACCTATGAGAATGCACTGCTCAGATCTTCCTTCAAGGGAACTGCTTTGGAAGAGCAACTGAGCACGGAACAGGTACTAGATCCAGCCATTTTGTGTCCACATAAGATCTACCTAAAAGGCATTCTTTGCTCTGGGGCTTCATTATCCTTGAGTAGACTTTTTCAGAGCTGTATTGTATTCCAATGTATTTTCTATTGAACCTTTCATTTTCTCTCTCCTTATAGAACCATCATACTTGCATCAATATTTGCAATTACCCCTGCTCCTGTTTTCTCTATATTTTCCTCTAATAAATCTTGGAGAACTTTCAATTCTTTTTTGGCATTTGATTCCAAAGATCCCAAGGAGAAATACTCTGATATACCTTGAAAAAACCTTGTACCTTTTCTTTAAAGCGCATATATTTTTACTTACATATTTATATAATTATCTGATAAATGACTTTCTTCTCAGGAAACTTTTGATTTCCACTGAAATAAGAAACATAATCTTCAGCGCTAGACATTGTGGCACTACCTAAAATTACAAGTGCTTTATACGTGTCTATTGAATGAATAAAGGAATGATAAAATAGCAGCACTGCCATATTACCCTGAAAGATTTGAGGTTTGCACCAAAGCAGTCACCATTTACTTGGGCAGAAGAACAAGACCAGGAAGGTGAGCAAATAGAAGGAAGGCTGAAAACAAGTCAGTGGTATTTGTGGAATTATTTGACTGTGTTTTTCTGTGGATGGGTTTGACTGAGGCTGATACAAAGGGTGTATTTAATACTACACAGGCTAATCTAGATCCACTCAAGAAAGCCTTGAGAAAAGGCCTTGAAAGACATAAGATCAGTAGTGAGTGCATTAACTAGTATCAGAACGAGGTCCAGTATTTTCTAAATGAAGACAATAAATCTAGACACTGAAACATATAGCATTTTAATGCTTAGCAACAAATAAAAATGATTAGATGTACAAAGAAGCTGAAAAACATGACTCATACCCAGTTAATAGGAGCAGCTCTCTAAGAACTAGAAGGATGGTGGTATCACTAGCGAAGGGTGTTAAAAAAAAAAAGTTATGAATATGTTCAAGGGACTAAAAAGAAAGATAAAAATAATGAACATAGAAATAGAATCCATGAAAAAGTCCCTTAAAGACTTACAGAGTTGAAAAATTCAATGATGTGAGTGAGAATTTCACTGGATGGGCCTGAACACAAATGAAACATGATGGAAGCTAAAACAACGCATAAAAGTAAGACAGATGAAACTACCTAAACTGACACAGAAAAACGGCCTAAAGGTAAATAGATCTTTAGTTATCCGTGGAAAAATATCAAGCTGCTGAAGATAACACAATTAGAGTGTTAGGGTGGGAGTGACAGGGGCCCAGAGAAAGCATCAAAGGAAAGGATACCTAAAATGATACCTAAAATTTTGCAATTTCATGGAATAATGTCGAACTACAAAACAATAAAACTGATTGGAGTAAATACAATGAAAAGTTTTCTAAGGTACCTCATAATTAAATTATTGAAAACCAGTTATAAATACAAAAACATTAAAAACATCCTGAAAAAGTATCCTTGACATACAGAAGACTATGTGAAAAATTACCATTGATTTCTTCCCATATAAAGGACGAGTCATAAGATAATGGAAGAACAACTACATAGCATTAAAACTGTGAGAAAAAACACCTCTAAATCTACAGTATTAGGACTAGTGAAAATATCCTTATATCCTTCAAAAATGAAGGCAAAATAAAAATTTTCCAAAACAGAAGAAAAAGGTAAGTTTATTGTCATGCATGTGAGTCTAGATGTGAATTCAGATCCATACAAATAAATGAGAACAGAAAATGGCAAAAACATAAGGACATGAGATTGTTTTCCATTTCCTTGTTCTAAATTTTTTAAAAAATATTAAACCAAAAGAATAATAATGAATTGAATTATTTTACATAACATTATATCATATATAAATGCACACATATATACTTATATGTAGAAATAACACAAAATTAAAGTTGGAACTGGTGCTCTGAGGTTCATTTTGTTTATATAAATGGCATAATACTTAAACTATGATAAATTAAATGTACATAATATAAATCATAGAGCAACCATTTTAAAATAAATTTTAAAATGGTACAGTGAATAAGTCAATAAAGGCGATAATATGCTAGCAATAATGAATTAATACAAATGAAGTGAGAAAAAGAAATAATGAACACTGAACAGATGGTTAAATAGAAAAAAAAACAAGATGGTTAACTTAAAAATGGAATGAGCATACCAATTAGAAAGCATAGATTGACAGATTGGATAAAAATACTGGTACAGACTAAGTATGGTTTTAAAAAGTACTTTAAATATAAAATCATAGGTCAAAAGTGCAAAGACAGAAAAAGATATCATGCAAATAGTAATGTAGGTCTCAGAACAAATCCACTGCAGGGCAAGCTATCCTACCTGGGCCGCAAAAGGGCACTTTGTAATGACTGTGGTAATTCATTTTATGTGTCAACTTGGCTAAGACATACTTATTTAATTCTTTCTGGGTGTCTCTGTGACATGATTGAGGAAGAGATTTGTATTTGAGCTGGTAGATGAAAGAAGATTAACCTTCACCAGTACCAACTGGTGACTTCCAATCCACTGAGGCCCCAGACAGAACAAAAGGGCAGAAGACGGCCGGGCTCACCCTTGCCTCCACTTGCAGAGCTTCAGCCTCTCGGGCCTTCCTTCAGACTCCTGGGCTCCTCCTAGTGTGTCCCACTCACTCCAAGTTCCAGCGGAAGTCTTTGTTCTCAGGCCTTTGAGCTTACACTGTGTCTCAGCACAGATTTCCCTGGTTCTCCACACTGTGCGTAGCATCCCAGCGGACTTCTCAGTCTTCTTAACTGTGTGAGCAAATTTCCTCTGAGTGTACGGAGAGCTCGGACTAATTCTCTTTCAAAAGGGTCCATACATCAACGAAGGCCTGAATACATAAATGCGTATGGGCCCTCCAAATTAACAGAAAAGGAAAAACAGATAAACCTATATTAAGAAAATTCAACATTGTTTTCTCAGTAACTGAGGCTGAAGGTCAGAACAAAAGTCTGCAATTATATAGAAGAGATAAACACTATCACTCAATTTTCGTTTAATTGACAAAAAAAATCACCACATCAAACATCTAAAATTACACGCTTTAAAAAAATGTGTGTGGAATGTTTGCCAAGAGAGGTTATACACGGGGCTGTAATGTAAGCTTACAATTTGAAAAAACTGAAATTGTACAGAAAGTGCTGTCTGACCACAACAGATTAAATTATAAATCATTAACAAACACAGAGATAAAAGATCCTCAAACATTAAATAGCATACTTCTAAGTAATTCATGGCTCAAAAATGTCAGAAAAAAAATTTAAAATATTTTAATTGAATAGCAATGACAAAATAACATGTCAAAATTCCTAAATTGTAGATTAAAGAAGCACTTAGAGGGAAATTTGTAGCTTTAAAAGTTTACGTTAGAAAATATGCACTAAATATAGTAGTGTACACCTACAATCCCAATACTCAGGAAGCTGAAGCAGGAGTATCACTAAGAGATCAAGGCCAGCCTGGGCAACATAGTGAATCCAAAATCACAGTAGTGCCCTATCTCAAAAAATAAATGTGGGGAGGGAAAAATTTTAAAATTAGTGATCCAAGGCTTTACAGCCTTAAGAATCTAAAAAAAGAAGGGAAAAATAGAGTAAGGAAAATGAAGGAAATAATAAAGGTAAGAACTAGAATTTAAAAAAAGAACCAAGAACAGCCCCTCTGAAAATAAAATAAAATTAATTTCTACTTGAATTAATGAAGAAAAAGAAACCAAATTAGCAATACCAGGAATGAAACAAGAAGCTCTCACTGTAGATTCTACAGAATCTAAAAAGAAGTGAGTACTATCAATGATTTTATGTTAGTGATTTCTCAATTCAGATGATAGACAGTTTCTGAAGGATACAAATTAATACATCTGATATAAAAAGATATACAAAAATCTGCAAATCTCTCTGAATCAGGGTGGTGCTGGGTATGGAAGGCCTGCCTGAGAATTGTTGCCAACAGCATAAAAAGAACTAGAGGGGGAAATTAGGTGTGCTGTTGACACTCTTGGAGAAGTTTGTCACACTGGTTTTCCTGATATGAACTCAGATGTTCTCATTGTTGGAGGAGCTGAGGTCCTTGATGTCACTGAGGATGGGTGTGGTTCTTTCTTGGGGCACTCTGGTCCTTACCCCAAGCACTGTTTCTTGGCTCTAGTGCAGATCCCATAGCTAGCACAGATCCTTCACCCCACTTCTGTAGACTTTCTGTTTTCCACTATTGACCTCTGGGCCTGCTCAGTGCAGGTCCTTGATATAGACTTGCATGAGACGTTGTTGTGGGCTCTAGGCCTCCAGCTGAACTGGTGGAAGACGTTGCCATGGGATCGAAGCTCTCAGCTAGATTCTTTGGGTCTCTAGTGCATACATAGATTTCCTGCTCCCTTTCACACTGATTCTTTAGGTAATTATTTATAAAATAATCCTATAAATTATGTGTCCCATATTAAATCCTTGCCCTTATAAGCCCTAATTAAAATATTCTCTTTAGCTACAAAAGAAATTAAATTTTTATTAATGTAAAACTTTTTCAAAATGTGGGTCCAAAAGGCTGAAATGATAAATTCTACAAAATGTTTAAAGAAGAAACTACCAATCTTATGTAAATTCTCTCAGAGAATGGATGAAGATCAAGCCTGAATATGTCATATGAGGCCAATATTACCCTGACACTGGAAACACATCAAGGTACTTCAAGTGAATACAGGACAAAAATCATTGTAACCTTGAGTTAGATAACTATTTCATAGACATGACACTAGGTGTGGACTCCATAAGAGAAAATGATGGACTTTCAAAGCTAAAATCTTTGCTCTCTAAAAGGTACTGTTAAAAGCATGAAAAAAAGCATTGGGGTTGTAGCTCAGTGACACAGTGCTTGCAGAACATGCATGTTCATTCTCAAGCACTGGAAAAAAAAAGCAAAGCAAAGCACAACAAAACACAATACAATACTAAAGAAAATATTTGCAAGTCATATGTATAAGATAAAGTGCATATATCTAGAACATAAAAAGGACTTTCAAAACTCCATTAAAAGTAAGCAATTAAATTTAAGGAAAGAGGTAACATATTTGAACAGGCATTTTACCAGATATATATATATATGAAAATAAAAAAACTAAAAAGCAGTATAATAGCCCATAACAAATATTAGACAGTAAAACCAAACAAATAATACAAAAAGATGTTTTGAACTCATGTCCGTAAGACTGCACTAGTCATTAGGGAAATGCAATTTCAAGCCACAATGAAGTCACACTATACACCTATTAAAATGGCTAAAAACTAAAAAATTTGCTTTATCAAGTGTTGGTGATATTGTGGAGGAACTGAAACTCTCAAACATGGCTGGTGGAAATATAAACAGTAAATGACTTTGAAACAATTTGCGATTCTTTTACAATGTTCCGCTATCCTACTATACAAATGTTACTACTCTACACAAATATATCTACTCTACCTGTAGGTATTTATCCCAGAGAAAAGGGAGCATATCTTCCTGAAAGACTTGTTGATGAATATTCTCAGTAAGCTTATTTGTAATAGCTCCAAACAGGATATAACTCAAATGTTCACCAATAAACAGACTGACAAAATACATCTATATGAAACAGCTCTCTGAGAAACACTGCTACCATAACACTGATGGATCTCAACATAAAGATGAGAGCAACCATTTTGGAAAACAATTCAGCAATGTCAATGCTCAACCTGGGTTAAACACCAGCACTTCTATTCCCACTGCTTATCCAGGAGAAATCAAAGCATGTGTTCACAAAAGGCGTTGTAAAGCAGTATAACTTTATACTAAGGAAATGGAAACAATGCAAATAGATATAATTAAATGAGTACAAATTTGTGACACTCACATCATCATAGAGTACTATGTAGCAGTACAATGAAGGAACAAATGGTATATGCAATAACGTGGATAAATCACAAGAACATTCTGCTGGGTAAAGTCATATTATTCAAACCCAGTTATATGAGGTTCAACAAGGATGAATAAAAGTACAGTATGTGGTTAATGTGATTATACAATACTGTAAATGTACTAAATACTACTGACTTGTTCACTTGCAAATTGCTAATTTATTTCGTATGAGTTTCACATCTTTAAAAGAAATTGGTATGGATGCCTGAAGAGATTCACTACAAATGGGCAAAAAATAATCATTTGTGATCATTGAAATGCTCTGTGTCATGACTCTGATGGTGATTGATGAGAATGTACATGTGTTAAACTTCCTTTAATCATACTCTTTAAAAATAAGTGTATATTATTGCATGTAAACTATATTGCAATAAAGTTGGGTTGAAAATACATTCTCTCTATTTACAATGATCAGTGTCTAAGTATAACTGGACCTTGCTTGTGCATTGAGAGAGAAGCAGAAACAGCAGTGAACTTCCTGTTTAACACTGGTCTGGGCTTTGTGGTTCAGTCTTAGGCCCCTAAAATTGATGTTATTTCCAATTCTGTATCACTCTGACTGCTACTTGTGTTCAGACACTAAGGATCCCCAACAGGAAAGAACAGGATAATGGGAACATTTATACTCCTAAGGTTTTTTTCTTTAAAAAAACTTTATTTTAACCAAATATTACTAAAAAAAATAAGGTGTTCATGTGGCTCTCTCAAGTTCTCTCTGTCTTATTTTTAATTTGTTTGTTTGTTGTACTAGAGATTGAATTTGGTGACTTCATGCTGAGCTCTACCTTCCCCTTCCTCTTCCCCTTTATTTTCTTGTGGTTCATTTTGAGCCAGTGACTTGCTAAACTTCTGGGACTGGAATTGATCTTGTGAACCTTCTGCTCCAGCTTTCCAGAATTCTGGCATTACAGGCATGTGTCACCATGCATATCTTAGTTGCTTAGCAGAAGATCTTGGTTCTTCTCAAAAAGAAGGACTCAAGAAGACATTTACTTTTCTAAATTCCCTTTCTCCCTCCTTAATCCTACAGAAGCAAGGCTAATAACAAATTAACCCCCAGGTTATATGCACTATGTCTTTCTCTACATATCCAATGTTTTACTAACTCGTCTTATTTTGATGGACAGTTTCGTTTTCATTTGAAGCTATTATGAACAGTGCTGCTGTGAACAATCTTCTACATGTCTTTTGGTGAACATATGTCTGAATTTCTTCCAAGCATGTATTTAGTAATAGAATAGCTGGGAATAGAGTATATGTATGATCTATGTAGTGGATTTGATGTTAATCCAAAGTGATTGCAATGATATACCCTCACCAGTTGTATACAAAGTACCACAATATCCACAGCAGTCCTTAGTACTGTCAATGCTTTTAATTATAGACAGTCTGGTTTTTATACATTACAGGTTTAATGTTTCTGATAACACTAAATATATTTTATGTATTTTGGGGCATTAATATGGTCTCTTATGAAGTGCCTGTTAAATCTCTTATTTTTTATTGGATTTTTTTTATTCATAATTTTTGGTAGCATGATGTTAAGCCTTTTGTTCATTATCTGCTTGGATAACATATTTTACTATCCTGTGGATTTTTCTTTAGCCTCTCTTTTGTAAAAGAAAAATGTAAGGTCCAATTTATACTTCCTTTTGTGGTTATTTTCATTATTATAACTAGTTTTAACCTACCCAAGGTAATGAACATTTTCTCTGAAGTTATCATCTAGAAATGTTACTATTTTACACACTTGTAACAACATTTGATCCAGAATTTATATATATATATAAATATATATATATATATATATATATGGTAGGGATCAAAATTATTTTTTCTCAAAATAGATCTCATATGTTCCCAACATGATTTGGTGGAAGACTACATTTTCTTTACTGCTCTGCAGTGTCACCTTTACATAGACTGGAAATTCATATTAACAAGAGTTTGTTTCTGGACTCATATCCCACAGATCTACTTATCTTGTATCTGACACTCAGTATCTTAATTACTGAGCACCAAAAGAAATCTTGCTAAGTGGTATTAGACACTCACTCGCATAAATTAGTATGCTGAATCCCTAATCCCTAATGTGACTGTATTTTAGGGAGGGTAAATAAAGTCAGTTAACACTAATCTAAAAGCACCCCGTAATCCTGGATTTCCAGCCTCCAGAATTGTGAAAAAATAAGTCTCTGTTGTGGAAGCCACCTAGCCTCTGGGATTTTGTTAGGTCAGCCCTGGCTTACAAATACAAGTGGTTAATTTCTCTACTCTTCAAAATATGTGTGTTGTCTGTTTGTCCATTACATTGACATATAAATTTAGAATCTGCTTTTCACTTCCACAAAACAATTTTGGAATTTTAATTAGGATTGCATCTTTCTGTAGATAAACTAGGGGGGGAAACTGGCAACTTTACAATATGGAGCTTTCCAATTTGTGAACACAATATATTTAAGTCTTCTTTCTATTAATAAAGTTTTTTGGTGTTGGTATTTTAAGGCTTTTTTTTACTTAGATATATACTTAAAAATTGAATGGTTTTATTGCTGTTATAAATAGATAATACCAAAACAAAATCATTCTAAATGTCTGTTCTCATCAGGTGGAGATAGAAATTAACATGTAAATTCACTACCTAGACATTGCAAAATTACCTACTTATTTTGTTTGCCTATAAACACTTTTTTCCCTACAAAAATGTCAGTAAAAGCATTTTTCTTTTCTGTGAGAGACTTTATTATGCAAATTTAGAATATAATTTTGGCCTTATAATCTGTTTTTTGGGGAAATCTTAGTTTACTCACCATTAATGTTACTAATGTACCACATAATTATTTCCACTCTATTCTTGCACTTGTTCTTTGTTTCTCATTCTCTGTTTTCTTTTATAATGTATTTTTAACTTTTAAATTTTCCATTAGCTTGTTACTTGTGCCTTATTTTACCCTTTTAGCATAATGGTTACACCAAAAATTATAACATGCATTTATTAAATAGTACTGTTTAATCTCCTTACAAGTCAAATAGAGTGCTACTTTAGTACTCATTGTTAGTTGGTTCTGAGACATGTGGTGAATACCCAAAACAATGAATATCAAACAAATCATTTTGGCTGGAAAGGTTAAAGACTCACGAGGCAATTGAGCTAGTACCAAATAAAGGACAAGTAAAATACTGAGATACATTTTCCTATCAAAACGTGATGAGTACTGAATTCTAGGAGTTTTAAAAGAGTCGAATACTGAAGTATAATTGCACTTCTCTCAAAAATTAAGAATTTAATTATTTCAACTCCCCTAATCTCTTCTTCTTGTCATTTGTATTTTTTTTTGTTCTGTTTTTAAATTTTAATTTTTTAATTTTTATTTTTTTTCTGTCTTTTTGAGACAGGGTCTCATTATGCAGTTTAGGCTGGCCTTGAGCTCACTTTGGAGCCCAGACTGGCCTTGAACTCACAACTATCTTCCTGCCTCAGCCTCCCCCGAGCACTGGGATAACAGGCGTGAGCCACCACGCCCAGTTTGTTTTTAAATTTTTATATGGTTTTGTTCTTGGTGATACCGGAGTTTTACACTGAGCTCCATTGTCAATCCATTTTTCTTTTCAATTTTTTGTTTTGAGACAGTGTCCTGCTTAATCACTAGATAGCATACTCTGGGTTTGAATTTGTAATCCATCTTCTTCAGCCTCTCAGAGCAGTTATTATTTTCATTAGCATTTTCCTACCTACATTCAACACTTTTTAGTTGTTCACTTCTGCAATTTTAAACGAATGTTTGCAATAAGTCATCTCAAAGTGTACTCATTTAAAAATATATTTTGGATTTTAGGGAAATTTTCATTGTAGGATTCTAGACTACAAGCTTCTTTCAGCATTTAAAGGCTGCCAATCTACTGTCTTCTTGGTTTCATAATTTCACTGAAGAATTCAATTTTATTTCAAATTCAAAATTGTAGTATCTGTTTGTGTTTCTTTTAAAGATTTTCTTTGTTTTGTTTTTGCAGCAGTTCCACTGGCCTGCACAGATATTTTAAGCATTTATCTCTTTTATACCCGTTGCTGGAGTCTATGGTCCTAACACTCTGAACAGCCTGATCCCGGCTGATGTGAGTGGTGCTGGGGTCACACGCAGGTGCTCAGTACTTTACAGTGAGCTAAAACCTTCCACTTCCCTCAAGAAAACATACCTTGGTTGAAATTATAGTGTGACTCAATCTAGAATCTAATAGATTTCCACAGTCTTAGAAAAATTTCAATCTGTATCTCCTCGAATATTGAAATGACACATTCTCTCTCTCACATTTCTTGAACTTTGGTTCAAAATAGATCAGGCCGAAATATATTGGTTACCTTTTGGTTGCTGTATAAAATCCATAACCTCTGCATTTTAAAGAAGGAGAAGTTTGTTTCGGCTCACAATTTCAGTACCTGATTAACTTTTTCCGAAGCAAAAACGGAAGAGCAGAGAAACACGTCAGAGAACAGCCAGGAAGCAGAGAGGCGAGGAGCCGCAGACAAGGAAACGCCCTTCCAGGTTACAGCCCAGTGTCCCACCTCCTCACAGCAAGTCAGCCATGAAGTCACAGTGGGCAGATCCACTACAATTGAGGCTCTTTCCTGATTGTCCATCCTATTTACTTACCTCTGACATCAGTATTTATTGGCCTGACTACCTGGTCAGTGCGGTAGTTTCCACTGCTATAGTAAATAGCATTGGTCAGTCGGGTGTGTGTGTGTGTGGTGCACTGGGGATTGAACCTAGTGCCCCATACAAGCTGGGAAAATGCACTACCATCAGCTGGGTCAAATTTTTAATTTGAGTTACTGAATGTTTTTGTTCCTCAATCCTAAACTCTTCACCCGAGCTATGGCTTGGTCTCAGAGTTTACCTTTTCTTCCAACTGTCCCTGCTCTTCTTTCCTGTTTGATTTGTTCTGGTAGCACCTGTGGATGTTGATTCAAGCCGTGTCAGTTCGGCTCTGTCATTACACTGTCCCTACGTTTGGTGCTTGTGCTCCTCCAGAAAGGAGCCATTATGTTGGCTGCTTGGAGTACTTAGATATTGTTTGTATAGCAGACACTTCTCTGCCAGCCGTGGAGGGCATCACTGACTCAGCTGCCCCCTGGCTCAGAAGAAGAAAGATCAAAGCTGATATCACAGACCCTCACAATGAAGGGCCTTGTCCTTTCTCCACCAGCAAAGCACTTACTCATCTAGATGACTTGGCCTAATGAATTCTGGTCAGGGTACCACCCTATGGCAGTGAGAGGACGTGTCCCCCTGTCGCTGTGCCTTTGTTTCTGTGCTTTCAGTTACTCACAGCAAACCATGTACAAGTCAAAATATTAAATAGAAAAACCCATAAATAAAAACTTTGATTTTTAAATAACTTTTATTACAAATTGGTGTTATAATTGTTCTATTTTATTATCACTTGTTTCTCACCAAGCCTAATTTATAAATCAAATACAGGTATGTATGTACAGGGAAAAAAAAAACACAGCTTATGTAGGGTTTGATACTATCTGCAGTTTCAGGCAGCTACTGGGTTATTAGAGCATATCTAGAATTTCCCAAGGATAGAGTTGAGGGAGGGGAAGTTCAGCTCTGGAGGAGGAGGTTCAGTTCTGCTACTCAATAACACAGCAGTAGAGGTTACCACACTGACCAGGTCAGTAAATGCTAAAATTGCAGCAGTAGGTCGATGGGATGCGCAGTCAGCATGACTCAGTAACATGTGTTTACTTTCGGCTCTAAAAGTACTTGTGGACTCTCAAGTCTTAGTCTAGGCTTCCTCCTTCTTCTGATTTTTAGTTTTTCTCTAAATGATCATCCAAGCCCCACGACTTGAAATATTTATATCTGTAACTCTGCCCCCTTCCCAATACTACAGACTCTGATGGCTAATGGTCTAATGGATGTCACCTCATGGATGGAAAATCAACAACTCAGAACTGATCTTACTCAGCAGGGCTGATGCCCCTGAGTAGAAGCCCCAGGACACTTATTCTAATTCAGCAATCCAACAGTTATTAATGTGCCCTTCTGTCCTAGCTTATTTTTAGGAGTTCTGCATATCTGATATTTGTTATGTTTACATGTTATCGTTGCTCTTTGGAAACAAGGTCTGGCTATGTAGTTCAGGTTGGTCTCGAACTTGCAGCAAGTGTTCTACATCAGCCTCCTGAGTGCTGGAATGACTGGCATGTGCCATCGCATCTGGCTTGTTACATGACTTTTCTTCTAGTTCCTCTCTTCACATCAGAACACAAGTTCCATTGCAACAGAGCTGCGTCTATCCTGCTTCTACTGTGTGACCAGCACCCATATCACAGACCATCGTAACAGATAGCGGGTGACTGTTCATGGCTGGGGTGTGAGAAGATAATCATATTAGATTACACCTTTTTGCTTGGATGACTTCTGGCTGGAATAGAATTGGGAGGGTTGTGCGTGGTGGGGAACCAATGTTTCCTCCTCATTTTTTTGCCATCTACAAGGCTGCATAGGAAGTCAACCCTTCTTCATTTCCTTTTCACTGACACCGCCCTTAAATTTTTCCACTTCCTTAGCAGTGCTCTCAACTTTATCTCCGAACCAGCCCAAATGTGGTCTTTTCTCTCCATTACCCCTGCTGCCACCCTGCTCTAAACCCTTTCCTCCCAGTCATCTTGCCTCCTATTCTTTTGGGACCCTGTAATTCATTCTTCACATAGCAACCAGATATTTTAAAATAAAAGCATATTATGTCCTTGACCTGCCTAGTACCTCCAAAGCTTTCTTACTACACTTACAGTGAAGGCGAGCCCCTCATCCTGGGCTGCACAGCCCCACACGATCTGTTCCCTGCCCTCCTTTGTATCCGTGGCTTCACGCTCCTCCTCTCACCCAGCCGAGGCACACTGCCCTGCTTTCTTTTACAGCAACACCCCCAGCTCATTGCTGCTTAAGCTCCCTTTCACTGGCTGCTCCCTCTGTCTGTGAGATTCTCTCCCCTAACTTTTGTATGGCAGGTGATACCACATTTTTCCAGTTTCCAGCTTGTCTGGCCACCCTCGTCTTACCAGCCACTGGACCTTTCATCCTTACATTGCCCGTCTTATTTTCTTCACACTTCTTGTTGCTTACCAAAGTAAGCTTAGTTTTTGAAAACCTTTTCATTTTTATTGTCTGTTTTATTCATAATCATTTTGTCAGCATCAAAAACAATATATTACCCATATTAGAGCCTTATCACTTATTTGTAGAATATGTAAATAAATGAAAAGTGGATGAAAATTTAAATGTCATCTTTTTGGCATGAGCTCTTGTTTATCCTTTTGTTACTTAAAAAGAAATAGAGTAATGCTCAAAATCCATACTTTACCCCTTTATCTTTTTCCCAACTGATCAATTAAGACTTTCTTATAATAATAATAGTTTAACATCTATGAATCTTTTTTCAGCCAGACAATGTATTGGATCATCTAACTTATCATATCAACCCTCTGAATTAGATTCTGTTATAATCCATACTTCATAAATTAATTATTTTAGCTTTGGGATGTTTTGATTACTTTTCTAAGGTCACAAAGCTAACCACCATTCCAGTTTTCTGTTTCAAGTGAACTTCATAAACACAGAACCCAGGTACAACCATATAAATGATAAGGAAGACTTTGACTGACTGTAACTTTTTAAAACAAACCTGGTGATAAACAGTGATGGTAGATGAGAGAGACAGAGAGAGAGAGAGAAAGAAAGAGAGAGAGACAGAGAGGCAGAGAGAGGGAGACAGAGAGAGAGGCCTTAGGAGACCAAGTACCAACTTTGTTTCATGATGCACATGTAAAATTTAATAGCAAACTCCAGACTCAGTTCATTCAACAGCATCCCCAGAAGGAAAGTCAAACCAAACCCAGGTCATTCTCCAAAAATTTCTCCTTTTTTCTTTTAGTACAACTCTCTAATTGGTAGACTTTTAAAACTTTGAGGTCAGGAAAATCAAAGTGTTACAAACAGGACTTTGCTTGACCAGTTAATCTTGGGGCTTAGCTTGATGAATTCATTATGTTATCCAAGAAGCAAAACTATACAAAGTAGAAAGTCATTTACATACTCCAAGAAGGTCAAAGTTTGAAATGGAAAAATACTTAAGGACAATCTTGGGAAAATAAAAGACCTCAAAAACCAAGAGAGTGTCTTTACAGAGATGTCAATGTTTTGATGAAAACTAAGCAAAAAGAACAGTTAGATATTTAGAAAAATTGATTAAAATGCACATTTTTTCACCTGGTCATTTGGTATCATGAAGCTATAACCAAGATGAATTACTACATATGGTATTTTAGTAAATATTAATTCTGTTCATTAAATTTTCTCAGATGTTTTGTTTTCATGTTAATATTTTAGAGTATAAAAGCAGTTATTTTTATTCATTTAAAATATAAATGCTGCCTTTAAAATTCACTAAACCAATCACAACAGTATAAAGGCATTTTTTAAAATTAGTAACAATTTAGTGATGGCTTACTTTGTGCCTAAATTAGCCAGTGCAGTGAATGATATCTTATTGAACCACTGAAATGTGTCAGTAGCTTTGCTAAGCACTGTGTGAAAAAACTCACTTAATTCCACATCAGCCCTCTAAGGTTAAATAACTTGCCCAAGTTAGCCTGGGGCAGACCCTGGTGAATCCAGGGTGTCTAAATTGGAAACCAAGTCATATCAGCATATAGCTGTTCAAGGAACTCATGGTTTCCCTGAGAAAAGGTATACATACATATATATCCAAGGAAAATCACAACAATAGTGGATGTAGGATCATTGATCTGAAATAGGATCATATTAACATCAGATGAAAGACAGAGTAACTCCTGACACCATGATCCAAGAGAAATAGCTCCATGTGAGCAAGTTGTTAGATCAAGAAGGAATCAGGATGAAGAAGTAGGGTGAGAACATATCTTTGAACCTGGGATATATATACAAACACACACACACACATATATGTGTATGTGTGTGTGTGTGTGTGTATTCCTACAGATTTATTTGTTTGGGTTCTTTGCCCCCTGATACTCTAAAATTGCCTTGTTAATTGCTTTCACCTCTTGTTTAAAAGAAAAATTGGCTTTACAACAATATAGGCTGTCTTGAAAACAAGCAGCTTGCAAATTGAGGGTGTGATAGTGCTTGCTGCAAAGAGCTATCAAGACTGGAAAATTCTTATTCACATGTACTCTGTCAATCCTGGTGTCCCTTTGGTGTTTTCTTTTTCTTTTTTTCTTATTTCTTTTTTTTTATTTTAAAGAGAGAAAAACAAAACAGAACAAAGCAGATCAGAACAAAACAATGCAAGCAATACAGGATTTCAAAACAAGACAACAGGAAATCAACAGTGATTACCATAATGTCTCTTGTTTTCTTTGAAATAGTTCTCCATATCTTCACATACAATGAATTCAAACAAAACCAAATAGTATAAAACTAATCAAAATAAAAGGATGGAAGCATTACAGGGCTTCAAAATCAGACAATAGGAAAACAACAATGGCTATCATAATGTCTCTTGTTTTCTTCAAAATAGCTTTCTAAACCTTCACATATATTGAAATCAAATAATAGAAAATAAACTTTTTAAATTTTATTTTAAAGAGGATAAAACCAAGGATAATAAAACCAATCAAAACAAACCAGTGTAAGTGATACAGGACTTCAAAACATTACAAAATCAACAATAGTTTCCATAGTGCTTTTTGTTGTCTTCAAAATAGCTGCAGATACCCTTGGACATCAAACAGAACAGAATAGAATAGAAATAGTAAAAACGAAACAATGAATGCAATAACAACTTCAAAAGAAAGAAATCCAAAATTGCTACCATAATGTATCTTGCTATCTTTGAAACAGCCACTCATGCTATTGGATTTAACATAATCAAACAAGACAAAAAAGACTAAAACCCAACCCAAAAAAACAGTGAAAGTGATACAGAACTTTAAAATAAGACAATAGGGAATTGATAATGGCTATGACCCTCAGAAGGAGATTCCCCCACCCCAGATGCCACTCTGCATACCTCTATCCTCTGAACCTATGATCAGGCCACTGGCCCTAGAGCTGAAACATCAGTGAGACACCAAAGCATCATAGGTATCAATTGCATTTCACCTCAGAGAAACAGCCTGTGTTTCTCTGGATCAGCCAGTTGCTTACAGTCTGTGTGTGTGTGTGTGTGTGTGTACACATGCACACCCTTCTTGTTTGCCAGCCTGTGCACCAGAAGGGGCTGAGGTCTGGCTGTCCCCAGTTTAGTGGTGGTCTGCATATGGTGCTGGTTCCCAGATGGGGCTTGCTTCCTGGTGTGGCCTTGTTCTCTCTCTCTGAAATCCTCAAAAGGTGCTGGCTCTCAGTGAAAGGTTTGGGTCTGGCTGTCCCCAGTCTGGAGCCTGCACATGGCCTGCCTTTCATGTTTTCTTCACAATTTATCAGGGTAGAGTTTTAGTGGTTTACTGGGTTGTGTATGTATGTGAGTGTATATATATATGTCTTATAGGAGGGAGGAGACACTGCATCACTGGGGAAAATGTACATGAATGCCATCTGCAGAGTGGTACTCAAAGCCACCAGTGCCTTGGGAGTGGTGTGAAGGAGAATGAGTCAGACTGGGAACAGCATTTCCTTACTGCCCACTCACAGGCACAGAGCCAAGTTTTATTTTATTTTTTAGCTTCTAGTCTTCAGATTCATATGAAAGAATGATATTTCTGAGCTTGGAGATGATATGCTTTTGTAAGACTGATTAATTATAAGACTGTACTTTTCTGAGGGCCAGAAATTAGCTTTATTCACTACTGTACACCAGCATCTAATACAATGCATGGCATGAAATGAAGACCCAATAAATATTTGTTGAGTGAATAACAAATGAATGTGATATTTTGTATTTAAAGGATCATATCTTGCCGGAGCATCTTTGCTCTTCTGGGGTCAGTGAGAAGTGGGGAGCTATGGATATTTTTAGAACCAAAGTTCTTTGACCTACCAGAAACACACTCCCTGGTATGTTTTTAAGGGGTGTATAAAGACATAATTCAGCCAGTAAGAATCCATTTGGCCCCATTATTTGTGCACTGTTAGAGGGAACTGGAGATAGTTCGCTTAATAAGGCAACCAAGTCCTTATTTTCAAAGAGATTGTGGGTTAAGCAACAATATAAAGAAATGTTCAACATGACTAGTGGAATACATGCTATGAAAAAGCCAGAAAGGGAGAAAGACAGTGATGGAGGAACAATTAATGGTGTAGTCCTGTCTCGCTTGGGGGAAGGATTGGCCAGGTTCTAGAATCAATTTGGTGAAAATTTTATGCTCTTCTGGGTCAGTCACAAAATCACCTGAAAACTTTTTAAGGATTTCAATGACACCCACATTATGGAGATTTTGGAAGGCTATTTGCTATTTGTTTTTCTAGAAATTTTCAGTAAGTCATGAATTAGATAAGGTATGACAACGAAGACTCGGAACTTGAGCTTCTAGAGGAAATGATAGAGAGGTCAGAGCTGGCAGCATGCTTTGGGCACTTAGCATGTGTTACTAAGTCCTTTATGTTCATCCAAACAATAGGAATATTTTTACCTCCTTTATGATACATAAGGCATAGAAAGATTTCGGAGAGTTTTGCTGAGAGTCACTAAGCCATCAGTGGAAAATTCAGACGTGAATCCAAACAAATCTGACACTAAGATCAAATTATTTCCTTGCATAGGTAGGTAACATAGTTTCCAAGTTTTTAAACTACTACAAGATGCTGCCTTTTTGAAAAGTACAATGACTCTAAGGGGCTAAATATTTCATGGGCTCTTAAATCTTTTTAAACAAAACTACAGACTCTGCCACCAAAGGGTATGGTATTGCCACCCAAGTCTTTCTATTCCCTGGATGTATCAAGCTAATTTCAGTCTGAAGGCCTTACTTGCTGTTTCTAGGCCCTCTGCCTGGGATTTCCTTCCTTTCTGCTCTTCCTGTGGCTGCTCTTTCTGGTCAGTCAAGCCTTAGCTCCAATAAACTTCAGAGAAAATTTCCCGGTCTGCGCGCCTCCCAGCTTCCTAGCATCTCATAGTCATTTTCTCCCATTTATCTTATTTTTATTTTCCCCCAGTCCTTATACTTGTTTGAAGGTTCCTGGTGATTGGTGTCCATGCTGCTCTGCTTCTTCTTACCATAATGCAAGCTCCATGAGGTCAGGAGCTGTGGCTGCTTTATGTATTGAAATTTCTCAAAATTCACCTCTGCCTGGAGGTGACTGGAGGAATTAACACCGCCCCGGGGTCTCTGTCTGCCCCCATATTTCAGAGCATTGTGCCACAGGCAGCATCTGCCCCACATTCTGAGCAGAATGTGAGCACCGTATGGGATGAGAGAGATCTGCCACTGAGGCCTGAGGAATACTCACCAGTAAGCACCTGAATGAGTCATGGCTGCTCACAGGTCTACCAAAGAGAAGTCCTCAGGAGCTGTGATGCCATCTGCAGAAGGGACGCTTTGCAGGGTAGAGCTAAAGGTAGGTACTTGCAAGGCTGTGACTGCAGTTTTATCTGCGTCGCCTTGTTTATGTTTTGTTTGCCCTTCCACTTTAAATTATACCTCAAGTGATTTATCACTTTTCTCTCTCTACTAGTCTGGGAAAGCAGGCATCCACCTATTTTTACCATTTTCTATCATGAGTGTCTAGAAGCATGCCCAACACAGAGTGCTACTCAAGACAAACATAACCAGGGGACTAAGAAATGGGCCAGCACTAAATGCTGTCTGTAGACATAAGGCAGGTGAGACAGCAGAATGGAGTTCTGCTAAACCCCAGACATAGTTCCAAATATTTTTATATTCCTTACGCCATTTATTTAATATGTGAGTCACAGGCTTTGGGAGTCCAACTTTTAAGAAGCTAAAATCTATTTAATGTGAAAGATAACTCTCTTTTTCCATGTCATAAAATCAGCCTTGCTGGCAACATTAATCAGTCCACTAAGGTCAGTCTTATGACTGAACACTGCTATATCAAATAAATAACTTTGTATGATACCCAATTCCTATATGAAAATCAAGAGAAATTGTAACTAAAGCCTTGGCCACAGCTTTACCTGTAGAATCATTTCCATTCATCATTTCAGTTTGAATTTATCTGTATATGAGCCAAAAATATAATTTTCAAACAGAAGACTAGAAATGACTGCAAATCAAGTGGATTTAGAAGAGGTTGTTTCCAGCAGGCACAGAAAGCTTAGCTTGGGTCAGCTAGATGGGAAAAATGCAAAATGGCACAATGCCATACTGGAGCTTGGAGCAGGAGAAACTGTTCAGGTAATATCTGACCACCCCAAATCCCCAGTCCTGAGCTCTGAACAGTTAGGCTGGCCCACCACTTAGTGAGATTTAGGCACAGCTTGAAGAAACATGTAATACATAACCTTGCACTGAAATACCTTGTTACGTATGCAGTGTGAGGAAGATAGCACTTAGGAGAACATTTTTACAGGTTTAATAAGAGGTAATAGTCTGTTTTAGCCAATTCTGTGTGTAAATAGGACCAATTTCAAAGAAAAATGAGCTTTCTCTTAAAAACTAAAATAATAATACAATTACATGTACTTTGCTAACCTATTTAAAAGTAGCTGGAAGCCTTTTCTCTCCTGAGGGCTTATCAAGATACATGCCTATGGAGCAAAAGGAAGTAGATCCTTCATAGTTTGTCTTTGAGATTTTCCTCCTCTCCATTGAGTTTCTGCTCAGATCAGCGTATTGTTGTAAGGTATTCCCAGGATTGTTAGGAACAATCAAGTCACTTTCCATAAAACGCAGAGGCAGAAAATCCACAGAAAGTCTACAGGTCAGGTTGCAGTACCCTTGGTTATACTAAAGAGCTGTAGGGTTTGAGAAAGTCTCAATCTTTTAGCAAGATGCGGGATAGTATCTACACAGGGCTTCAAGATCCCTTTCAGCTCTGGCTGACTGGTTTGCTAAGAACACTGGGACCAAAGGGTCCCTTCTACTCACAGGATGCAACAGTCATTCAGAAATTGCTCTGCACAGGCAAATGAAGAAATTTATGTTGCCTTTTGCTTCTGAGTTCATCTCAGGGCTTTGTCCTTTAGCAGGACCATCATTATGTTCTCTCCAAATGACACTTACAGAAAGGATGTTTATGAATAGCACACCTCATGCCCTACTTCCCTGATCATCACTTTGGCACTAAGTCTAGGGTTTCCCCTCCCTAGACTACATGCAGAGGGAAGAAGGATTGAATGAAAATGGCAGGAGTGCCACTGTTCTTTCCTTGTCATCCTAGGACAATGTTTCTTGAAGTATCACACTTGGGATTCTTTCCTCAAAAGGCCCTGGGGTCCTCTTTAAAAGTGCAGGTGCTTGAACACTGCTTAGGCTGTACTGATTCAGAAATTAGTTTTATAGGGAAGTTTTAAACCAAGCACTACTGCTCTTCTTTTTTAAAATCTTGTTTTTCTTAGTACATTTGCTAATATGTAATGAATACATTTGTCATGGGGAATTGATACCTATACATATCAAGTTCTCTTTACTTCCCTTCTGCTATATATATGCTAGATAAAATCTGGAAACATCCTAGAAGGGGCTGAGACCTTATAACTCCACTTTCCAGCTACAGCTACTAACCATGATTATTGCTACATTTATTCAGCAAAGATGTATGATCCACCTCATATGAGCCAGGCAGGTGATCAAAAGCACAGTGTGTGTTTTCATGGTGCCATGGTCTAGTAAGAGGAAATAAACATAATTGAATGCAAATCTGTACTGTGTGAAGCAATGAAGTAATGGCAAATGATGCAGAAGACAGCCCTTTCAGATAGGATAAGGAGAAAGGCTTATGCAAAGGATGGCGTTTCTGCCAAGACTTGAAAGAAATGAGAGAAAGGATCATTAGATTGGAGGAGGAACATATCATGTAGGGGGAGCAGCAAGGACAAAAGGCCCTGACAGAGAAGGTGCCAGTATGTAATAGCAAGGAGGCCAGTGTTGTTGGGGGACAGTGAGTGACAGGGAGGTTGTAGGAGACAGTAGGGGGTGCAGATCTCCTGGGGGCTCACAGGCCATAGAGCAACTTCAGATTTTCCTGAATAAAATGGCAGCTGTTGGTAAGGCTTCAGTCTGAGCAGAGACATTACATAGTATTGAATGACTATTAACTTGTAGCTTGCTTGCTCTATATACAGGCTACAGAACACTGTGGCATATGGATTGGTGGGGGTGAAGCAATGACTTGTAGTCATGTTACTCCTTTATTTGCACTCCACTCTATTGTCCTTTGTTTAAGAACTCCCTGCTCCTGGCTGACCTCCAGAGGGCAACCTAAAATAGGTATTTTGTTTGAGAACTGGATCAAAGAGTAAGACAGCTTTGCAAGGGAAAAGTTATGGATTGAAATGCGTCCCCCTGCCAATTCACAGGTTGAAGCCTCAACCCTTAGGGCAGTGGTGGCAAACCTAAGGCATGTGTGCTGCAGTTGGCTGTTTGTTATCTTTGAAAGCTCTGAAAGGTTCGCCATCACTGACCTAGGATGGCTGTGTTTAGAAATAGGCCCTGTAAGGATATAAGAGTTAAATGGCGTCACTAGGATGAGCTCCTAATTCTTAAGTGAAAAGGAAGAAAAAGAAGAAGGAGAAGGAGAAGAAGAAAGAAGAAGAAGAAGAAGAAGAAGAAGAAGAAGAAGAAGAAGAAGAAGAAGAAGAAGAAGAAGAAGAAGAAGAAGGAATATCAGGAGTTCAAGTTCACAGCAGAAAGGTCAGGGTTAGACTTAGGGAGAAGGTGGCCATCTACAGGCCAAGAAAAACCTCTCCAGAAACCAACACAGCTGGTCTTTAACTTTCAGCTTCCAGAACTGTCAGAAAATAAATGCCTATTGTTTAAGCCATCCGGACTCTAGTATTTCGTTATGGAAGGCTTAGCAAACAAACACAGGAGAGTGAGGCCAGGTACCCTTCTTCCACTTTGACTTAGTCACACTTCTCATAGCTGAAGCAAAATACCAGAACCAAAAGTTAGAGGAGGAGGAGTTTATTTAGCTCACAGTTTATAGAGGTTTCAGTACATAATTGGCTGGCTCCAAGGCAGGGTGGCCTGACAGAGGGGCATAACAGAAGAGAATCAATTAATAGCAAGCTGAAGACAGCAAAAGCAAGCAAACAAGTAACAGATAAGACAAGGTTCTTCTTATCCCTTATATTGTTTTCAGGCTACCAGGACTAAGGCAGTGCCAATCTAATCAGCATACTGATTTAGTAATCACACACTCTTAATCTCAGCATCACACATTCTAGATTCAGCCATCTCTGAAAAAGTCCCACCTATGACCACATAAGGCTTTTCAGGGACATTTAGACACAAGCCATAACATTCCTCCCTGGACCCCCAAAGACACATGTACATTCCTTTATGCAGAAGGCATTTAGCCCATCTCTAAGAGTTGCCAATTTCCTAATAGTTTCAGCATTTCAAAAAGTCCAAGTCCCAAGTCTCCTCTGAGATCTAAGGCAAACTCTTAGCTGTGATGCTCTGTACAAATTAAAAGAAAGTTAAACACTTCCAACATACAATGGCACAGGATAGACATTTCCATTCCAAAAGGTACAAATGAAGAGATACAAATGGCACTAAAGCAAGCCCAAGTTTCAACATGAGAAACGTTAAGTCTTGTAGTTCCATATGCAGCATCTAAGACAATGTGTGGCAAGCTGTGAACTTCAAAGGGCTGAGGCAGGGGGCTCTGCCCCTACTGCACTTCCAGAGGTTGTAGCTCCCTTAGTTTGTCTCTTGGGCCTGCTGTGCTCCTTCCTTTTAGTTTTCCTCAGATAATTCATGTTCCTAGCTTCTCCAAACTTCTGGGGTCTCCACTGCATCTTTGGCATCACACCCAGCTTCATATGCTGCTCTTTCAGAGGTATACTGCCTGGCCATTTTCTGAAAGTTGGAGGGAAGCTTTCCTGAACCTACAACTCTTGCATTCTGAGTGCACTTAAAACCAATGTCATATGGATGATGCCAAGGTCTTCCAGCAGCTGGAAGAATAGCTAAGTTTTCTTCTCTCTTGGCTGTAGGTCTCAAGTGTCTAGATACCTAAGGACTCTGAACCCATTCCCAAGGAACAGATTCTATACGCTGCTGCATTCTGAAACATGATGCTCTGGGGCTCTCTTTTCAAAGCAAAGTCTTACACTTTTGCAATTCTGAGGTTTCAAAGGCTGGAGTCCTGCTGGATCTTGTGATATCCTCAGGCCATGTTTTCTGTTGTCTTCTTTTGAAATACTTGGTTTTTCTTTTCTTGTCTTTTCTGAGGCCAATTTCTCCTCTGTTCTATCTTTTCAGGTTGCAACTTTAGTGGAACTTCCTTTCTGACCAGACTCACAATGTTTTGAATCATTCTGCTGGGCTCTTTGTTCTTGATTCTCAACATAAATCTGGCAAAAAGCCTCCCCAACAGTAGCCATGTCTCTGCCTCAATATTACATTGCCTTGACATTTCTTGTGCAAGATTAATTAGTCTGCCACAGTCACAGGCAAAGTTTCTAGACATGAGCAAAATACAGCCAAACATTCTGCCGTGCTACAACACACATGTTGTGGAGTCCACTAGACAGTACAGTCCTTCTTCCCAGCAGAAACCTGGATTTGGTCTTTACCAGGACAATTTCTATCAGCATTCTGGCCTCCTGAGTTCTGACCAGAATCTCCCAACAAGTACAGCCTAAGGTGTTCCACCTCTAATATTTCAGGTAGCATCTCCAAACCTTTTCTAAGTCTTCCCCTTCCCACAAGCCAGCTTCAAAGGCTCCTAATCCAGGTTTTCAGGCACAGTCACAGCAACAACCCCACTTCAATATTTCCAAATTCGGTTTTAGTCACTTTTCTCATTCCTGAGCCAAAATACTAGCAATCAAAGTTAAAGGAGGAAAAATTCATTTAGTTCACAGTTTGTAGAGTAGAGTCCATGACTGGCTGGCTCTAAGGCAGGGTGGCTTGGCAAAGGGGCTTGGCAGAAGAGAACCAGTTAATAGCAAGCTGAAGACAGCAAAAGCAGGCAAGCAAGTGAGAAGACAACCCCTTCCTGTGCCTTAATTGTATGCAGGCTACCAGGATTAGGCAGTGCCAAGCCAATCAGTGTACTGATTTAGTAATCACACATTATCAGTCCCAACATCACACATTCTACATTCAGCCACCCTTGGGGAAACCTCACCTATGACCACATGAGGCTTTGGGGGAACATCTAGGCCCAAACCATACCACTTACTCACACATTGATTTATTCAACCAGTCTCTACTTAAAGCCCAACTCTTGTAAGGTACCGTGATTAAGATGCATCATTTCATTTAATTTCTCAACAATGCTGAATAAAAGCTTACAAACAACATTTTTCAGAAATAAATAGCAGCTTTGAGACAGTCACTTTGCTAAGGGAAGCACTGAACATTGGATGTAAATGTAAGACCATGCTAGGAAAGTCTCCTCCATCAGAAGTGAGAGAATAATCCCTAAAGCCAATTTGCCTGAATTCAAATCCTAATCTTTCTGATTTCTTACTTTGTGACAGCTAGCAAGTTATCTTTCTGGGCCTCAGTGTCTACAACTTTAAAATGGGGGGGGTACTAAAATTTTTCTCTCTACCAGATTGTCAATAGAAATAAATGAAGTAATCACGGCAACAGTTGGAACAATTACATCTGGCCAAATATTACCCTCATTGAAGACGTAGTTGTAGGAAACTACTTAAAGAAATTAATACATTTAGGTTGTAGTGGGTGTAAGACTCATCATGCACAAGTAAGTCTATCATGTGAAAGTGATACCTTATTCAGTAGTTCTAAGAAATACATTTCAACTCCATTTAAAGACATTGGAGATAGTAGCAGTGTCCAGAAGTGGAATGGTCAGATTTGGAAGGAAATGAGATCTTCATCTTTATCTTGGCAGGAAATGTTATGAAGGCTTCTGGGAGTCCTGTGACGGGTGGACTGCAGGGCTGCAGAAGTCTTCTCCAAAATAGAAATTCTATGACCTTTACCAATGGGATAGAAACAGGTGGTCCAGGTTGTCTTAGTTTCTCTCTGTGTGTCTCTCCCTTCTCTTTTTATCTCTCTTAACCTGAATTGTGTTCCATTCCATTTAGACAGGGATAGAACCTCCAAAATCATAATAGCCAGCATCACATCTTTTGAGCAATGCTACCTGCCTAGCTGTTGGAGGATTTTACAGCTGCAGATCCCATCCAGCTGCTTAAATATCTGCCCCTTGCATTAAAGAACTCTGAAAAGAGGGATTTAGAATTAAGGTAGACACAGCCTCCTAAGCTTTGCTTGTAAGACTGACTGAGAAGGCCACCTTGCTGTTTATATATAGCTAGATATGGCTGAGCATACATCCAAATCTACCTAGGGGCTTTGACGCAGCAGCTATATCTTGCTGAATAAACATGACAGGAAAATATTCTTAGTGGTTCTATCTGAAGACAGCTTTTCTTTCCCTTCTAAATATCATGCTTTGCAAGTGCAGAGTGTGGAAAAGCAAAATCACTCCTATGCCTGGAATGTTTCCTGCCTCCTCCAAACATAGCATACTATGTTTCTGCCATTGCTCTATGAGAATAAAAATGTCTTTGTTTGGAGATCAAGACAATGCACAGGTTACTATGTTCATAAAACTGTTCTTTTCAGTCACAGTCACAAATAGACACTCAGGAATTTGGGGCATACATACAGCCCTCTCCAGTTCTACTCTATGGCAACCATAAAAACTCTTTCGAGAGACCACATATCTCTGTTTTACACATCCCACTCCTCAAATATGTCCATCTCCTCTTAGCTCTACTGATGTATTCTTTTTACAGAAGTCAGAAGAATCTTATGCTGAAAATATGACCAAAGTTTTTTAAAATGTATACACTGACTTTGGTTTAATACCAAACTCTGTAACTCATGTCATAGACACATACAGGGCCACTAAAACCTTATTCTTTACTATCTTGTGTGCTCTGGTCACACAGGATTTCTGTCAGTGTCACAGTTCACCTTGAACCCCTTGAGAGTGGACCTGAAATCATGCTTTCCTTTGTCTGGAACATTCTCATTCTGTCTAGTAAAGTTCTTTACAAGTACTTCAGACCTTAGCTTAAGAAACACTTCCTCAGGGCAGATATCCTGATCTTTCTGATTATAACAAAACTCTGTTAGACCTTGTCTTAATGTCAGTCCTCTCCATGGTTCCATTTGTCACAGTGCACGATTAATTTATTAATTGATTTACCTTCGATAATGGAAGAAATCACATCTGTTTTCAGCTCCTGTGAACCATCATCCAGCTTCTATTTGATATATAACAGGCACTCTTTAGGTATGTGTTTATATTTTTTGAATAACTGAATAAGCAAATGAATAATTTTTCTTGCAAGGAGGTTTGCTGACTCCTGAATTTGCTTCCACAGTTTCCTGAAAAGTGACATTCCCATGTATCAACAATAGAATCCAGAGCAAGCCTTCTGAACATCTTTGAAGCTATACATTTATTTGCCTCCTATTTGCTTCCAGCTTTTTGCAGACATTTGTGAAGATAAAGGCCCTGGTTTTCTCAGCCCATCTTTTCTCCCAGCTCAATTTGCCTGTGAAGAAACAATGACTCAGAAAACTAATGGGCCTATCGCTAACGATGGCAATGACTTCACTGCTGGTGATTTTTCTATTAGATTTATAAAATTGAGTCCAAATGACGGAATTGCCTTGGGGCCCCAGCACCAGAGCCAAAAATTGGATCCCTCAGCACAAGGCAAAACAACAATAACCAGTGCATCTTATAGGCAAACACTAGCAAAAGTGATGGCCGAATCAAAGAATGGAAACAAAAGCTTTTGACAGAGAACTGGTGAAGTGGAGGCACCCAGGATATGCAACTGGATATGTGCTTCATGTTGCTACTGATAAGATTTGAACAAAGGTTCTGCCAGAGTAAGAATGGTGCCACCTGTTAGGTGTATTTCTGGAATAGCTCATCCGACATCTTTCATCTTTACAACAAATATGAAAAGGAAGAACTATTGCTCTTAAAGCTGAAACAACACAGAGTAGAATTGGAACTCTACTTTATTTGATCCCAAAGCCAAAGTTGTTTCCAACTAGATATTTCATTTCAGCAGTTTCCCCTCATAAGTTTTCCTGTAAGACATGGGTAATAACATGCAGGATTGTGATAATTATCTTTATATGACTGCTTGATGCCCAGTTGACTTTTATTAACCATGATTTTCTCTTCTCCCTGTTTCTTGTCATCTAATAAGTTCTTTGTAGGTTTTATTAAGAACTCCTGAAAACAGGTTGTAACTCCCTGCTACACAGAAAGGCTCAAGAAAGGATCACAGTTTATGAAGCACATGCCATTTCATGCAAAACCACATTACCAGTGGATTTATCAGCTTTCTGTTACTGTGACTAATACCTGAGTAATCAATATATAAAGGGAAAAGGGTTAGTTTTGTGTAAAGTTTTGCAACTTTCAGTCTATGGCCTATTAGCCCTGTTGCTCTGGGGTCTGTGGAAGCACAGGCTGTTTTAGCAGTAATGTCTTGCAAAACAGCATAGCTCACAACAGGGTGACACAACAGAACAGGGAGGGGCTGAGGTCCAAAGTTCCCTTCAAGGGCATGCACTCCGTGACCTGCAACCTGCCATTTGGCCTTCCCCTTTAAAGGTCCTGCCAACTCCTAACAGTGCCACTGGCAGGGAAGCATGTCTTTAGCATATGGATCTTTGAGGCCATTTTGATCCAAAGTATGGTAACCAGGGTTTATTACATTCCTACTGGACTCTGGGCACAGGAGAACTAGACAGTTTCCTAAAGAAAATCCATGTCAGAAGGGAACAAGAATCTAGGTATCCCTGGACTGCAGCCCAAGATTCTTCTTCCCATTGCTGTATTGCTTCAAAGCACAAGGCCAAGAGTTGATTTCTGAGGCTTCTAATGACACAAATAGTAATTGTGACTTTAACTGAGCTCTTAGTTTGCGTGAATCCTATACTATTTCTTAGTGTGAATTATCACATGTACTCAACAAAGCAACTATTATATGCCTAATTTTATAATATTGCTTATGGATGACAAAATTAAAGCCCAGGAAATTGAATGGTTTTCTCTTATTAAGTAGATATTTTAGTCAGTACCTGAATATAAAATCTGGAAACAATTTCACAGCTGCCTTGAAACAGGCAGATGCTCAATAGTATTTCATTGAATTGCTAAATGGATGACAATGACCTTGGTTCTTCCCAGAACAGACACTTTTTTGCCAGACATCAGAAGCCTTGATCAACAGCAACCTCTTTGTAGTTGCAAGATTTTACTCTGTCCTTTCAGAGGAAGCCAGCTGAGCAGTCTGTTCCTCCTAGGGCTCTTCCCTCGAGCATTAGTGTACATTCTTCTGCCCTGGTTATTATTTAGGTCCTAACCCTGACTCACAAAAGATTCCCCTGGGAAAACTTAAAAACCAGGATTCCCAGGGCCTCCTTCCAGGGAATCTGATTCAAAAAGGCTGTGGTAGAGGCAGCCACACATTTGCCACAGGTGATCCCCATGCTCAGTGGGTTGAAATCTACTGATGGACTGGCACATCGGTGCCTCTTTCTCTCACTGAAGCTTCTTAAGTGAAGGAGGAGTCGTTTCAGTCATGACTGTCAGCACATTTCCCATGTGCTGACAGTCATGACTGAAATGATGTAGATAATGTGGGCCAGATAAGAGCCTGCGCTCTGGGGTCAGTCAGACCTTCTGGATATACCGCATTTTTCTCATGTAGTTTTGAGGAAGTTACTGAACCATTCTGGGCTCATTTATAAAATAAGAAAAAAAAATAGGACCTGATGACTTTTTTGCAAGATTTGTGTGTGGTAGTAGCTGTAAAGTCCTTAGCACAGGGCCAGGCATATATCAAGTCACCAGTCAATGAGGGATAGGCAAAAATTCAATCAACAAGGAACTTTTTCTTTTCCCCTTGGTTCTGATAATTGAACCCAGGGATCTCACACCGAGCTGCATCTGTAACTGTTTTTGCCTCTCTCTCTCTCTCTCTTTCTCTCTCTCTCTCTTTTTTTTTTTTTTTTTGAGACAGGTCATTCTAAGTCACTAAATTTCCACTGGGCTCAAACTTGCAATTCCCCTGGCTCAGCCTCCTGGAGTGTTTGGATTACATTTACATGCCACCACCCCGGGCTTTGACAAGAAATATTTATGTCCCTATGTGACCATCACCTTGGCAAATGCAGTGGCAGATACAAACACTGTGTGATGTCCCAATACATGGATGTTTTACACACTAGGTGTTTACACCATATTTTTTTTCATTCTTATAATAATACCTCGATATGGATCATTAGAGAAATTAATATACTGGTTGGATAAATGGAAGTCTTCTGAGTAATTATTAGTGCAGAGATTGGAACTGAGGTTTCAGTTCCTGTTTTTTTCTACCTTGTTACTGAAGCCCATGCAAGTATTCACTTATATATGTGACCATGCAGTCCATGACTATCCAGGAAAGGCTCACTGTGTGCTGGAACCCAGGCCAGGTACCCGAGAGACAAGAGGAAAACAAAAGCCTTGATTTTTATGTGGTTTACATTCTACAGTGGGAAGTCAATAAGTAAATGGATTTATAACACATCTGGCAAGAAAGTGATATGAAATTAAAACATAACAAAACAGCAACACAACAAAAATATGGTGAAAATAACAGAGGACTGACAGAAAGACAGATCGGCACTGAAACAGACACAGAAAAATTTTAGATAGGAGGGCCAGGAGAGGATTGTTTGATGAAGAAACTCTAGAGTGATGGATGTGATAAGACATGATTGGACTCTGGGGAATGTGTATATATATATATATATATATATATATATATATTTTTTTTTTTTTTTTTTTTTTTTGGTACCAGGGATCAAACTCGTGACCTTTGCTTACCAGGTAGGTGCTTGTGCCACTGAGCTAAACCCCTGGTCCAAGATACTGTATTTTTAGAGGGGTAAGCCCAGAGGATTGGCCACAGGATTGGAAGACAAATATGAGTAAAAAAAGAAAACTGAGGGTAACTAGGCTTTTTGGTTAGGTAGCTAGGAAAATGGAGTTTTCTCTTATTAAACTAGAAAAGGATGCTGGACATACAGTACTTTGAGGGGAAAAGAGGGGCTTCTGTTTTGAGATCTCTACTATACACCCAAATATAACCGTTGGGTAAACAGATAGATATCTGTGACTCTGCATTTTAGATGAGAGGTTGGAGTTGGAGACGTGAATTAAATAGATGAAATTTAAGACACAGCAGTGAATGAGTTCACCTCTAAGTGAGTGTTGATTAAAGTGAAGACTGAGCTTCAACATATGTAGTATTTATAGTGTGGGGAGCTGAGGAAGAATCAGCTGGGAAGCTTGGGAAGGGCTGGCTAATGAAGGAGAAGGAAACTGGGTAGACCTTGGAGCCAAATTAGGGAACTCTCTCAGGAAAGAAGGAAGCAGTGCTTGTGTGTGTCAGCAGAGCTGAGAGCTGTGACCAGCGGAGGCCAGGCAAAGGGAGGCAGGGTTATCAATCTTGTGGCCTCCCGGGATGCTCCTAAGAGCCATTTTGGTGGAGCAAGAGAGAAAAAAGAAAATCCGAGCAGAGGAGGGTGTGATGGTGAAAAGATGACTTTTTTGGAGCTTTTTTTTTTTTTCTGAAAAAGCAGCAGGGCCTGGGGCAGTCACTGAAGGAGACACAGGCTCACAAGATGTGCTCTTAAGGTGAGAGTTTCACAGCCCACCATCCTCATGGAGCCAGTGGGAACAAATTAAGCTGCGATGTACTTGAGGAGGAAAAGAGATGGGATCCAGCTTGAGAAGAGGCCTAGGCTCAGGTGAGAGGAACAAATCAGCCATGGCACACAAAGTTTTTAAAAAATTAAAACATAAAGCAATACCAAACAGTGTAAGATTTTACAGTAATCTTGTGAAGGTGGGAATTTCTCTTGCCATGTTACAGAGAAACACAACATGCTCAAAATGTGGGTGTATATTTGTGAAGATGAGGGAGGCTGAGGAGGAAGCGAGCGGTTAGGGAGGAAGGTACATTTTATATGGCGTATGAAGAGTAGGTTTGCTCTAAATATATGAAAGGGCCCGAGAAATGAATTTTTTAAATGTGACAAATAATTCCATAAATATGAAGAAAGAACAAACTATCATAGTGGATGAGCATATACCAGGTACTACACTACCTGGGATTTAATCCTAACCTTCACACTTAACAGATTTGTGACAAATTACTCAACTTCTCTGTGACTTGGGTTTCTCATAATTAAAATGAGGATAGTAACAGTGTAACCTCATAGGATTGTTGTGAAGAACACACACACAAACACATATACCATATCTAAGATGCACACAGTGGAACTGTACCTGCCACATAGTAAGCCCCCTATGTTGGCTTAATTTTGTATTACTTTCTTTGAAAAACTAGTTAGAAAATTGTGCTTCTCTCCATCTTTCATATTTCTAGCGAGCCTACCTTTGGATGTCATTGGAAGACCTTCCACTTCAAGATGATTCCTTCTGATGAAACATTATTATTGCTAGAAGATGCATGCACCCTCTCACCCAGCCCTTCATTTATTTCTTGAATATCTAGTCCAGTTCTGCACTAAACCAGAATGTGAAGACTGAGGGTGAATGGATCAGCAGCTCCATGCCCATGACTTCTGGTCATTGGAAAGACAGGTGATTAAAGAGATTGTTCCAATATAATACAAAGGCTGCCCTCATACTGACATTCAGAAGGCGGTATGCCATGCAGTGTAAAGGTTAAGTGTATAGATGGTAATGTCAGCGAGTTTGTCTGAGTGAGTTTCCTCACCTATAACATGAGAGAGTGACATTTAATACAAAAGATTATCATGGTGGCCAAGGAAGAGGCTACACATACAGCCCTGGGCACAAAGCTGGGGGCCACGAGCCCGGGCAGCTTCTCAGTGCTTCTCGCTGTGACTGTGGTCTGAAACTCATAACAACAGTTCTATCTCTGGATTGTTGGAGAAGTCTTCCTAGAAAGACTTAAACTGAGTTTTCAAGGGTGCGAAGAGTTTTGCAGATGGAAATGTGACAAGGACAGTTCAGAGAACAGAAGGAACACCTGGGAGGCACATTACTCTTGACCTGGTAGGAAGCTCCTGGTTGCTTAATCAAAAGACCCCCCACTCTGCATCTTCTACCAAATCAGGCCCACCAAAAAAAAATCATGCAAGTTTCCTTTGGCTTCACTTACTCTCCCATTCCTGTGGGCTTTGCTTTCCCTCTGTACCATATCAAATAGTTTCTTTCTTGCTCTGATTGGGATTTTATTCCACCAATTCTCAAACAATTGTTCTGAATGAATCCTCCTTTGCCAAGGTGGGGAAACTTATGTGGTCCCCTCATGAGGTCCACAGAAAAAGAATGATAACAATATTATTTGGCTGTCCTTGTTTCTGCTTGGGTCCTCTTACTGCTAGTTGGAGAAAAGCATGGTAATAAAAGCCATCCCCTACAGGACAACTAAAGAAAGGTTCTCAACCCTCAGTGGGTTATTTAATTTAGTGATTAAATAACTTGCACTTATGTCAGTTAGTGTTTTCTGGAGTGTTTTCCACTTTTGATTTTAAAAAATCTGTCCATACAACAGCCTTGCTATTTGTCATGACTTCATTCAAAGAAAATTTATTAAGTGTCTATTATATACCTAGTATTGTTCTAGTGCTAGAGGTACAACAGAGAGTAAAATTATGTAGCTATGCTCCTGCAATGCTCTCGGTGCATCAAGGAGAAAGATTATAACACAGAAGTCATATCAGTTTGTTCAGAATGTTTCCTCACAGGATAAGTGCTCTGAAGTGAAGACACTCAATTCTTAAAGAGCTATGATCAGGTGGGGTCAGGGACAGAGACTAATCTGGAGCTGAGAGCCTAGCTGAAGGTGAGAATTAACAAGGCCAAGGATGGGAGACCTACTTCTCATAGAGAGAGAAAAGAATGCAAAAGCATCCAACTGGAGGGGGTGTTCTCGAGAAACCAGTGTTGGCTCCTAGGCAGGCAGACAGACAAGAAGGAGATGTTTGAACTAAGAAGGGAAGCCAGACAGGTGTCGGAACATGCAAGGCCTTGTTCCAATAAGAGCTTTTAAATGTGAATGCATTTGTGGGTGTGGATGGTAAGATGATCATTTTGTAAAAATCGTTCTGACTATTTGAAGAACCAAATCTCTATGTGATGGGTGAAAACACAGGCATGAGTGCCAAAGTGAGAAAAGTGAAGAAAAAATAATTAATATTAGTGAAGCACATATTTTTGTTTTACCTTATGTATGAATGTGTTACTGTGTATAATGTGCTTAGACAATGGCTTGGACATAGTAAATTCAACCTAAGTGAAGTTTGGTCAGTGTCATGGTTGTTTATACTAATACCCTACACATAGCATTCTGGATGCCATCACCCTGTTCCTTATTATTTCCCCTATTTTACAAGTAAGGGAAATGAAGTTTAGCAGGGTTAAATAACTACCTAACATCACCTAGTTGACAAGTGGCAGACCTAGGATTCAGAGCTAGGACCTCCCTATGCTTAAAACCAATGTTAAAGCAAGCTGGGAAGACAACCTAAGTTATCAACGTATGATGGTTCTGTCCTCTAAGAAACCCAGGAACTACTGACAGCTCCTACAGTTGTTCTAGAATTATTCTTCTTCTTCTTCTTCTTCTTCTTCTTCTTCTTCTTCTTCTTCTTCTTCTTCTTCTTCTTCTTCTTCTTCTTCTTCCTTTTTTTTTTTTGGTGCTGGGATCAAACTCACAACTTTGCATTTGCCAGGCAGGACCTTATACCACTGAGCTAAATCCCCAGCCGCTAGAATTATTCTTAGGGAAACTTTTTTGGGTCATTTGTATTTACTTGAGTTTGACAGGGAAAATCACAAATTATTTATTCATGACTGCTAGCAATACAAAAAAACCACATATACAAGACAAACAAACTCAGATGTTTACACGTTTTTCTCCTAAGACAAACTTTTAGTAAGATAACTAATTTTGGGTAACACATTGTTCAGAGGAAGCTACCCATTGTTTAGACAATGGAAAAAAAGGAAGAAAATTTGAATATCAAAAAGAAGCTAGGACCTGGGGCCCAGAGACAGATAGTACCTGTTATGTGAGGAGTTTTATGAAGAACATTGTTTATGACATTTAATTCTCAATGTCAATGGTGTCTTTTTATTTCCGTGTTACAGATGAAACCAGACACGGAGCAATTAAGCAATAGGGACCTGCTCGCCTGGTGTCTAACTCATGTTTTATCCACTATGCCTGAGGGACCTCATCTGTGATGTTAGTGTGACAGCCACTTTTATCTTTCCTCACTGTCTTTACTAAGTTTACAACCAATTTCAATAACATGTTTCCTTGACTCATATTCCTAAATCTGTTGATAGTGAGTAATGCAGCAATTATTTTGACACATAGTAGATTTTCCATTCTGATAGAACTAACCTGTCAAGTGTGACTTTAAAAAAGTTTTTAAAAAAATTCTTATAGTGTCATTTTTAAAAATCTATATAACATAGGATATTTTGCTTGATTAATGTACAAATAGCAACTGAAGAGATGGAAGGTTTGGGTTTCCAAGTTTAAGCTGGGAGAAGAGAACAGAGGAACCAGTCAGAAAGCCAAATAGGCAGCTTCCTAATATGATTTTAGGTCTTTGGAGACCTGGAAAGTTCTCTTGGAGATTTTGATCCGAGCCACTCCTTTTTCCCCCCTCCCTCAATAGAAAAGAACTTACTAGGTTTCTCTCCGCAGGGGAAAAAAAATTCTGAGAGAATCATTTCCTTTAACCACCAATTATTTTTAAAGAGAAATATACAATTGCAAACAAAATCTATGTGATACAAGGTTTTTAAAAATGCCCTACTCATTCTCAATTGAATATTTATCTCAAAATCTACTCCTTTTTCCTAAGGGTACTGAGTGAAAAATCACCTGATGGGTGTGATGCACGCCTCTCTCATTATACACATATAGCCTTGAATCTCAGGCTCCTACTCTGAGGCTGAGAAATGGGTTTTCACAGCAGCTGGCAACCTGCTGTGCTCTGGAAGAGCATTGCTAGACCTGTGCTTCACCATCCTCTGCCCTCTCTATTCTAGCACCACTTGTAGGACTGTTCCCAAGGCTGAAAAATATCTGATCAGTTCTTTTTCAAGAATATGTCAGATCTAGAGGAGCACATAGATCTAAGTCACATACAGAAAATGCATGACTAGCTACAGTGCTGGCTAGAGTGATGCTGAATCCTGCAGTGCTTAGTTAAGGAGGAACTGCCAGAATGTTTACAAGGCACACATATGTGCACACGGAAGGTGCACACGCGTGAGCATGTCATGCCAGGTTATAAAGGCAGAAAAGGAGGTCCTTGACAGAAACAGGAACTGGAGAATGTATACTAGACCCAACTCACCCTCCCTTCAAAGCACTAACTTAAGCTTCCCACAAACCACATTTCCAGCAAGTGCTGAAAGTCAGCTGTGTTCTTACTGCTGTGTAACCCAAGAAGAGACTCCAGGTGAACCAGTCTAACAAACAACACTCCACAGTCATGTATGAAGCTAATTCTATTTTGCTAATTGCTTTCTTGGGCATGCACCAAGTTATTAAACAGACAGTGACGAAACAGAGGCTTGGATAAATGTCTGTGGCAGCGCCCTCCAAATTTTTTTCTTAGTACGAGTTCCAATGACTTGTTTGCATGTTACATGGAACAAGAAAAACTGGCAAAATATCTCTGAATTATTTTCTAATCTACTGTCAGCTTTGAGATCACCTCTGCAATATTATTTTGCTCTTCAGAAAATACTTCCCTTTCCTCATACAAAAGAGGCTGATTTTCAGAGCAGACCTCAGTCTGTCAGACACAAGCTTCTGCCAGGAGTGACAGTCATGTAGTAGCTACAGAAAACAGCATCAGCAGAACCTGTGGGAAGTCAGACACCAGCCCACTTTGTCCCACCCACCCACTCTCCCTCTCTGGTCTGTACCTTCCGTGTAGCAGCTGGAAGAGAGGATGGTATTCGGAGGTCTGAAGATGTAAGGCAGGTAACGAGAGAAGCATTTCATCTTCCAAATAAAAAATAAAACTCTAAATAGAAAACCAGTCTCCTGAATCCATAAGGATTCTTTCGGCCTTCAAAGCTGGCTACATCACCAATATGCTTATGTAGGTTCTCGCCCAGATCTGCAAAGCTGGGAAGCCCGAGGAATAACTGGAGCTGGGTCCCATTTTGCCATCAGAGCCAGGAAACACTGCCTTACATTTCTGCATGCAGCTCAAACTCAGAAGCCCCCAAGCAAGCCGGGATATAGCCTCTTCATTGGCTGAAGCTCCTCCGAGCAGGATTTGCTGAGTAAGTCAGTCCTGCCTGTAAACACACATTGAAATGCTCTGCCTGAAACCTCTACCTTCTTCTGTGTGGTCAGTTTCTCTTTTAGCAAAGGAAATCCAGCAGGATATGGGAGTCGTGAGGATAAGTGACCATCTCTTATTTAGCTGAAAGATCAAATGAAACAAAGACAGCATAGTGTTCCACCCTGGAGGGAGATGGCTGTAAAAAGGAGCCACCCATAAAGCCATGGATCTCAGGAATATTAAAATACAGTGTAATGAAATGGGTCTCTGTCCTTGCCTAATCTAGATTTAGTTTTAGTTTAGTTTTTCTTTTTTTTAATACTGAAGCCCAAACAATAGAACCATTTATCACTTAGGTGAAGCCAAAAGCTGGGTTGAGCAGTCAATGACAGGGGCTAACACAGACAGAGTCTGTGCTCCTCTGTAGTGATTTCCTTCTGCCAGCCCCAATGCTGAGGCAGTAACTTAGTCCTGAGTTACTCTCTGTACAAATACAAAGCCACAGCCCAAAAGAAGAGGTGGACCCAAGGGAGCAGACGCTTCAGCAATGTGTGGTCCCCGGTGGCATCTGAAGCATGGGAAAAGTAAGCCAATCCAGAGATTATACAACTTTACCAAAACACTCATTGCGATTTCCAGGTTGGGGGGCTGTGTGGGGCGCTGGAGGACAAGACAGCAAAGACAAGTGATTCAGGAAGGGGGTTGGTGTGGTTTTGGCCCGTGAGATAAAGTGACTTTGGAAACTACAAGGCTGGAAGCAAGCACAGAGCTTCAGTCTGGGATTTACAAATTCTGTCAAAGGCACCATTGTATATATGATGAAGAGAGAGAGGCAATTGTCCCTTGTGCCACATTCAGAGAGATACAAGGAAATGATTTAAATAGTCTGCAAAAGAAAACGAGTCTTTCCCTGAGTGGGACTTTAAAAAGTAAGGCTAAAAAAAATTAGATTTAAAAATCAGAGAGAAAGAGTTTTAAGCTTTTATGGGCTCTCCACTGTACAAAAATATTTAACTTAGCATTAGGAAATGTGCCGATCTTCCCAGGAGAGAAAAGACACAAAGTGATTGTAATAAAGGCTAAGCATGATAATGTAAATTGACTTTCCCTCCCATCTGCCACTTGTCTGACTTGGACCATTGTGACGCGAAGATAAACTTCTGGCAGAGCCTGACCATTTAGTCCCCTGATGATCACAATCTCCTTAGAGCCAGGGGCCTGGCAAGCTGGGGGCGCTCAACTAGAGTGCTGCTTAAATAACCCCTAGGTGGTTTGGTGTGTCCTTTGGGTGATCTTGAACTCAGGATAGAAAAGCATGTCTAGTGTCTTCATAGGACATACTTCACATCTAACCTCTCATTGGCAGCAAGACAGAGTGGGAAGAGTAGGCTATGAGATCATTCTGACACTTCAGATTTCCAGTGCATCCACTTACTGGAGTCTGGGTAGACACAAACCAAACTGTAACACCTGTGAGCATCTATAAAATGGGAACAACGCAAAAATTTTTTTCATGTGTTTTTGAAAGAAGTGAGACAATTAAAATAAAACATCTAGCACACTGTAGGCAACTGATGACCTATCGCTGCTGCTTGTCACTGTTGGCTTTTTCCAAGATCCTATGACCATAAGCCAAAGGAAGAGCAGTGAAGAGCAGGTATGGTCAAAAAGGATGCTCCTGGCGTTAGACAGGCAGGGTTTAATCCTTCCTCTGGGGCTGACTTACTGTGTGATCCCGGGCAACTATAAGCCTCATCATGTGGTCACAAGGATAATAGCAGAATCTCATGCAACACTGCAAGGGCAAAATAGGACGGCTGTTATAGGGCAGAGATGATGAACATTTGAGAGACCGAGTCCCAAATTGTAACCCCAAACTCACTTATTTATCGTAAAGTTCCTACATGGCAATGAATCTTGAATACTGAGGTTTTGGTTTAGAAAAAATAACTCATATATTAACATCTTTTGTCTTGGCAAAAAATAATAACTTGCCATACGTTTGAGACCACTGCTATGCAGAATTTAGTGTAGTGCTTAGAACATTGTAAATGTTTCCTAAGTTTAATTACTATGTATATAATAGTAATAACAGCTCTAAGTCATAGCATCTTACTGCTGTTACTTACCTGTCTTACCTAACCACAAAACTGTATACTTAGGAGAAGTCAATGGCTACTTCATCTTTATATAACTGTAGCTTAGCCCAATAACTGACACAAAGTAGGTACTAAATAAATATGCAAGTGATTGGATGAATGGATAAACCAATGTTTATAGTGAAAGGTTTTGAAAGATATTTTCTCTTGGGGGGAAAGAAGTCTTTCTTACCATGAATCAAGTGATGTTGAGCCCATCAGAAAGCTGGAATAGCTGATTCAAGCAAAGGCATTCACGAATAGGCAAGCTCCACTCTGTATAGTATAGTCTCAGATAAGCAGTAGGCACTTAGGAAATATCTTCTGAATCAACTGTAGGCATCCCTGAAAAAATATTTCCTGGGTGGACAAGTACTCACTGATGATGTTGCCCATAATTATCCTCAATAAATGAAGCAAACACAAAAGGAAACAAATGAGGAACTATTTCTTCTATTAGAAGCAAAAGAATAGTGGAGATGGTTCCCAACCCAGATGTTCCTTCTAAACCAGCCAAACCTTTGAGTGTAACTGAGGACATCTTCTCCCACTCAAATATAAACAGGCTGATGTAGTACCAAGCCTATGTAATCCATCTACTCATGGGCAAAACAGGAAAAGGGCAAAAAGAAGAAATAAACAATTTCATTGGACAGGTGAGTCTGAGACAGGTGGTTTGCACTGCATCATTTGAACTTTTTCACTGTGCTTTCCTACCTTCTTTCCCTTGTTTGATCCTTTCAATAACTCCACTTTACAGAAGAGAAAACAGATTGTGAAGATATAGTACATTATTCAGAGTAGGTCGAGTATTTCCATATTGGAATAACTTGATGAACTTGTGGGAAAGCACAGATCTCAAAGTCCCCAGGCTAGCTGATTCAGACTCTGGAAATACAGAAAGTTTTCTCTCTCAACTTTTCTTTAAAGTTTGAGAACTTTGCTGGGTGTGGTACATGTCATGCCTGTACCCCAGATGCTCTGGAGGTTAAGGCAGTGGGATCCTCAGTTAGAGGACATCTTGTTTCGAAAAAAACCAATTTATCTGTTTCTCAGTTGAGTGTGAATTTAACAAGACCCTGTCTCAAACAAAACAAGACAAAACAAAAACTCTAGACTGAGGTGTTTAGTTTCATATTTTGCCCTGATGAAGAAAACTTTCCACATATCCTTGTCTTAAATCATATACCTCACCATTTTTGTGGAATAATTTGTTGTCACCCAGATAATTTATCAGGCATTAGGCTGAATGATAGGGACATAGGCTAAAACATACTATCTTTGCTCTAAAAAAGTGCATAGTCTAGAAAAAAGGACTCCTGAGCTATCTTAATGCAGACTCACAGGGATATCAGAAGTAGGAGAGTATCTGAAAAGGAAGCCCCGAAGGTCAATGCTAGTGATTCACACTTTTGCCTTAGGCATTATTTATAAAATAAAAAGCCAATTAATTATTGTACTGAAAGACACAGAAGATCAACAGCAAATAGCCATTAAAACATGTTCTCACAACTCCTGTGTCATTACAGAAAGAGCAGGGTCACCAAAGAGAGGGACAGGGTCTTTATAATGAGAGAGAAAACCCCAAGCCGATGGCAGAAGTGCCTGGAGGTGAGGTGCAGAAGCAGAAAGGGAAATGTGGAGGAGGAAAGGATAAAAGTGACCCATTTTAGGTGCCACGTGAGAAGGTTTCCGCAGTCTGATTGAGCACAGTCCAGGGATAAAGAATACTTACGTGATTTCCAAATGTCAGGTTCTCACATCTAACAGCAAAAAACGCAGCTCACTGAGGGGTTCTGGGATGCTGTGCTCTGGGTCGGGCTGCTCTCAGCAGCTGGGGAGACCATTCCTGTCCTGTGCAGTCCCGGGCACAGTCCCTGTTTGGCCATGGGGCCTTCCGGCCGCTGGCGCTGACACTGCCACCCACTCCCACAGAAGCGTGAGCTTTACAGAAAAATTGCCCTGGTAATTCTCTCCCAGCATGTCTGCAACCTCCTTTGGGAGAAGGTTCATCATTACAGTTTTTCATTTTGCTAAGGAGAAATCAAAATCCCATGAAAAAGAATCTGAGTTCATTTAAGACCAGTCAGTATGAGCCTTTCAGCATTTTTACTTTCAAGTCAAATTCCTATTCATTCCTCAGATTTTAAATAAAATGTCACATCTTCAGGGACAGATTTCTCAAAACTTTAGACTGCGGTATGATCTCCTTGATATAGATTCTCAAATACCATCCTCCTCTTTTAAAGCACTAATTCATTACCAAATGTATTTGTTGAGCATCTATTTACGTTAGGCACTGGACAAGGTCCTAAGGAATCAGGAGTAAAAACACATAAAATATCTACCTATACTAATCATTCCTTCTGCAGATGATTGTTCAGCATTAAATGAGGCAATTCAGTGAACTGCTTACAATTTTGCCTAGCACAAAGTAAGTGCTATTCAATAGTACTGATCATTGCTATTAACTATCTGACCCTAGCCAGACTCTAATTCCCAGGAAAGTAGGAATTTAACTGTTCTCTGATGTATCTTGATTTCCAGGTTTGCTGCCTAGAGCACAATAAGGGTTCAATAAATGTGTGCTGGGTTGAATTGAATTCAATTGAATAAGGAGAAATTGACAATTCTTATTACACTTCCTGCACTATCTAGCCAGTATGTAAAATTCACAATGTGGTAGATTCTAATCTAAAAAAAGAGGCTGTACTCTGTGGCTAGTTCATGTGGCTAGTTCCAGTTATTCCTACAAGCATGGTCTTTTTAGCAGCTATTAGATGCTCAGCAATTTGGTATGTGCTGGAGAGACAGCTGATGACATTTTGGGATGTAGCTCATTGAGGTGATATTCTCAAAGAGTGAGACAGAGAATGAACCAGTAGACAGTCCACCCACACGGTTGTATATTTCAGATGGTGCAAAGTGGAATAAGGAGCTGCAGTGGGAAGTGTGGTGGAGAGTGACTGCTATGTTCAAGGAAGGCTTCTCTGAGGGGTTGGCATCTGAGCTACCCTTACACAGTCAACTGCTGGCTAAGGAAGAGTTTGGCTTTCTCACCCACCCAACCATAGTGGCAACTTAACTTCACAGCAATTTTCTCTCTTAATTTCATTAATTAATTGGTTTTCTGATAGTGTTTATTTCCATGCTTTCGTATAAACCCTGTAAGCCCATAGGTCATAGTCCTGCCCTCCCACTGTCCCTCCCTGGCTCTACCACGGTGGTCAAGATTGACTTGATTCACATTTTTTTGCCTCAGTCTGGACCAGTTTTTCAGCTGCTCTCCTGGCTTATGATGATAGTCATCAAGAGATGGGCAGCTATAGATAAGACTAGGGAGGGCCTGGGCAGGAAGGGCAGGCACAGTGGAGAGCAGATGCTATCAAGCAGCAAGTGCAAAAACAAGACCCAGTTGGCTATAACTGAAGGTTCTGGATCTTATTGAAAATGCTATAGGAGGGAAAGCATAACAAAACAAAGCACATTTCCCACTGAGTTTTATACACAGTACAAACTCCTACATTACCTGTAAAAAGTAGAAAAATAGCATCTTTTAATGTTTAAAGAGATTTCAGAGCAAATAGTTCTGAGCCATGGACATATGATTTGATGTTAATCGATAATGATACTAGTACTAATAACAGCAACCACCAATCTGAGTTCATCTGAGTTCTTACTAGATTGTTTTTCCTTTAAAGAATCCAGAATGAGGCAAATTACTATCATTTCAGCTGCTTATAGATACAGGGATATACACAGAGAGGTCAGGTAACTTGCAAATTGCAAGCAAATGGAGGAGCTAAGATTCCAGTGCAGGTCTCTCACTCATGCCTGCCTCCAGGGTTTGTGAATATTGTGATGCTCTCTGGGTTACTTGATCTCAGCATTCTCTTCCTTGAGCTCTAGTGTGGGACAGAGCACAAGAATTAGGTTAAAGTTCTGTATCTGCATATTTGGAACTGATGAGCATTTTGACAGGGCTAGTCAACCTTGTATTCTGATCTGTCTGAATGAGGGATTCTGTTAATCACTGTTATACTCACATTTAGAAATCTAACTAAATCCACAGCTCCCAATCTAGGCTGCTAGCATTCAATCTATGCACTCTCTGTAGGACATAGTGCCAGGGCTATGTGAATATATAAGGCACAGAATACAGAGGTGGGAAACAAAAAATTGGGTAATAAAAAATGAATAAATGACAAATTATAGAAAGCTGTAAGACAGTAACAGATAAAACACTGAGTAGAAAACTGCCCCACCTGATTGGCATATTGCAGGGAGAATCTGTGTGGGACTAGAAATGGAAAGAACATTCTTGGTGAGGTGATAGTAAAGCAATAGCTTGACTAAAACAGCCTGAATTTACCTCTTCCAATTTACTCTACATTAATGGTCTCATAAAACATTTTAAATATATTAAGCAGATTTCAACTGCTGTGTTTGGGGGTCTTCATGAATCAGCTCATTTGGAAATAGTACGTTTCAATAGTGCACTTTTTCAAGCTAGATACAAACAGCCCGGTTATCTGGAACATACAGTACCTCAAAACCTCCTCAAGAAAAAAGTATTGCAGAATAAATACAGAACGCATTTTTAGTTTCTCCAAAGGAATTGTCCTGTCTACTTCCTTCTTGCACATTAATTAAATAATGAATACTGTGAAGAGCTATTATCCCTATGACAGTACAGTAACAATATCTTACAAGTACTTCTCTAACTGTGGTATCTGCTTTGGCCTTTGATTATCCCTTAGGAGTAGGCAACGTATTTCTTTTTGGGCAGATAAGAAGATTAGGAGACTTTAAGATAACTCTGCATGTGAGTTAAGGTGTCAAACTGTTAGTTTTCTGACCAGTAAGCTGCCTTTTAGGGGTACAGAAAGGCATCTGAGTGATTGGATTTAATGTCTTTCTTAGAAAACACTTTAACCCCAAGTTTCCTTAGATTCTGAGAAGCCCATAATAGTAAATCTTTCAAGAGGCCACAAAGGAGAAAACATTCTAGTTATAGTTCTTTGAGTAAAGAGCAAGACCGTTCCTCCTCTGGGAATGTCACACTCCCCATGTACTCTCAAGCAGAGCTCTGCAGAGTGCTTTACGTTTGAATTTAAACTTCGTGCCTTTAAGGAGGGTATATACCCACAAGCTTTTCTTCACTGGGAGAGATTTACGCACTTCTGTCTCCTCTGTCTTTTCAGTCTATGTGTTTTGTTTTACAACAGTGTTTGCAGCCTCACCACTATGGACATGGGGTCAGGAAACTGTGTGTATGGAGAGAGAGCTGTCCGGTGCATGATAGGATGCTGTCCTCTATCCACTAGATGCGAGTAGTAACCCTATCCCTCACCCTAGTTATGACCGGCCAAAGTATTTTCTGATTTGCTGAATATCCCCTAGAGTATAGTAGTGTTTAACAAATACTTATTGAATAATATGCGGGAGTGACTTTCAGGTTTCCAATGACTATAAAAGACCAATAAGACAGGAGGCTCAAAAATGTTGCCCTCTTGAGAGAGGCACTAGATTGATAACCACTGCTTTATAGTGATATACCCTTTGGGAACTGGCATGAGATAATAACAAAATTTGCTCCACATAAGTCATCAAAAGATGGGCAAATAATATGCAGCCCTATGATCTGATACTAGTTCACTACACTTTAGTTTCTTTTTTTATTTTAAAGAGGATAAAACAGAATAAAACCAATCAAAAGAAACCAGTGTAAGAGATATAGGACTTCAAAACATTACAAAATCAACAATAGTTACCATAATACACTTTAGTTTCTTTACCTCACTTTCCCAGAGATTTTGTACATAAATTCTTTGAAACAATACTTGTGAAAGAGTTTTGAAATTTTAAAAATATAAGGCTGTTGGCATTTGATCTAACCTGGCTCTTTTGGCAACCACTGATGCTGGTACATTGAAATCTGTCAGCTTTGTTCTACAATAAATCATTTAAATTTGAAGCAAAACCATCAATCAAGCATACGTCAAGGAGTTGAACTTAGCAGTAAGAAATAAAACTTTTTCCACTAGAAGGAATTTGCTTAACATTTCCTGTCTTATTGATCTTTCTTGCTGATCAGAAAGATGGTATTCATTCATTCACGCCTCCATTTATACGAAAATATTTTCCAACACTTACTATGTGTCAGACATTATTCTGGACATCAGAAATACTTACACAATTTGTAGCTGGACATAAGCAAGTAGTTGTAGTAATCAAGTTAGAAATGATCATGTCTCCATGGGGAGTATGGTTCAATAAAGGCATCATACAGAGATCAAGAAAAATCATAAAGCATTTATCAAGTGTATGATGAATAAAATCCAAAACCTCCAAGAAGGACAGCCAAGCTCAGAATTCAGGATTATAGAAGATTTATTAGGGAAAATAAAATCAAAGTTGAAAGCTGAACAGAAGATTTCCAGGAAAGGAAGGTAAAAAATTTTTGTCAATGGAGATAACATATGTACAGTGCTAGAAATAAGGGAATATAGCATTGGTGCAAATAAGAAACAGAGAATACGTGAAGCGACTTGAAGTGAGGCTGGAGGGATCTTAAGAACATGGACTCTATTGGGAGTTTGAGGAGGCAAGATGCAGGTATGTCCAGTAGTAATACTCCTCTAGTTACAGTGTGAAGAACAGACCAGAGGTGACCAAGACAAACCATAGAGGCTGCTCCAAAATTCAAAGACAAGAAAGTGACATCCAAACTGGGATGGTGACAGTGAAATTGGAGAGAAGCCGAAGGATTTGAGAGACGGATGTATTTAGATGGAAGAATGACAAGTGACAGTGACAGAGCAGGCAAGTGTGTGTGTTGAGAAAGTAGAGCCAAGGATGAGCCTCAGGTGTTTGGGTTGGCTTTTGGAGAAGTAACCAGAGCTAACCTCAGCTGCTGCTGCCAGAAAGAAAATCAGGGAATATTTTGAAGGTGCTGGTGGCCCCTGAGCTAAGTGCTGATAAGCATTATCCCACAGAAAGCTTGTGACCTCACTTTGAGATATGACATCTTAATCTCAGGAAATCACAACTCAGAATAGTTTGCTCAAGGACACACAGTGGATGACAGAGCCTGGATCCAAACCCAGTGGTTTGATTCCAGAGCCTGATCTCTTAACTGCCACACAAATCCATAATTAATTTACTTGTGTTTGCCCTGTGGTTTAAACCATAGGTTTCCCAAGTAAAGGGTGATAGTTTTGAAGGGAATATTTAATCATTTACATTTGTTGCAGCTCAATGTCCTTAGTGAAAACATCAGTATTAAAAACCTGTTGCAGGGCGAGTAGTGATTAAATTACTACAAAGAATGGGGATCAGACATTTATGAAGTGCTAACTATATTCCACACTGCACTCCAAATGCTTCATATATATCACTTTATTTAATCCTCACAAGGTCCTTGAAGTAACATCAATTATCATTCCTATGTCACAGGTGAGGAAACAGAGTCACAGAGATTAGGTGTCACACTTAGAGTTATAGGAATATCATGCAAACCTGGGTGAGGAATTGTAGACTCTCTACCTTTTTCACTGCCACAGCATCAGACCTCAGAAAGTACTGGACACACCTAGAGCCTTGTATCTGGGTGGTGTACACGCTAAGGGCTGGTAGCTAGTTTTCTTCCATGTTAGGTGAGTTTTCCATTAACTGAGTTTTCAGTAAATCCCATGCTTTGAATCAGGTGCACAGAATAGAGTTATCGTTGCCCTAATGCCTTCCCTGGGCTTCTGGAAAACCATCTCTAGTCATGCGTTTTCCCCAGTGGTGCATGAGGAAAGCTTCAGAGGCAATTCAGGGGCTGGGCTTCAATAGATAACACTGCACTGTGCCATGGATGAGATTCATCTCAGGCTCTGCTAAAAGACCGCACTGGGCCCTTAGAGATTTGTGGCTCCCCATTCTTTCATATTTGTGCATCTGATCGCAACCTAGGTGAAAGACAACTGGCTGATATAATAGAGTCAGAAAACTCTAATGTTGTTTGGTGGCCAGGAAATTAAGGATCACAGAAGCATTTTTAAATCAACAAAATGCTATGTATTGATGATCTATGACATGATGATTTGAAATGTGTATCCACTGTAGAACAGCTAGATTGAGAATACAGATATTATATACACATTCATTTATTTATGATGAAACACTTAAAATCTATCCTCTCAGCAATTTTCCACTTCATAATAAATTGTTAATTCTATTTGTCACATTGTATGATAGATCTCTTGAATTTAATCTTGTTGTCTAACTAAAATTTTGTATCCCTTAAATATTTCCTCAAACCCTTGAAATCCATCATTCTATTCATTGCTTCAAGCGTTTTTTCTTTTTAAAGGGTGAACAGCATTCCATTATTTTGTTAATTGGAAAGGACATCAGAGAGGCAATCTAACCCCACATGTCACAGGAGAACCTGCGCGGTGGAAATGTTAAGAGAATATGCGGAAATATAAAGTATAGGCTTGGTGGCATCCTCATCTCTCTCTGAGCCACAGACCCTCTCTCTGTAAAGTGCAGAGGTTGGAAATGACCTGATTTCCTACCAACTCCTTCACACTCCAGAATCTAAGTGTTCAAATCACATCCTCATTGATGTATTAACATCATGTCTCACTCTCCTTAGGCATAAGAATAACCAATTATCTGCTCCTGTTTGCTGGGGGTGCAGGAGGACAGGCTGTTCATAAGAGTTCTTCAGCTCCTTGTCATCACGTCAGTAGAACCTTTGCCTAGAACCACTTGCAGATGTTTCCTAAAGTTGAGGTTTGCTTTTGTTTGCAACCAGATTATGAAGCTTTTAGTAAAGATAAAGGTCTAATGACTATTTTAAAAGCTCATTTAGAAGAAAATTTAATCACCTTACCAATTACTAAACATGAAAACCAAATAGAGTGGTTCCTCAGTACTCATTGGTTTCAAGATACACACAAGTACCCAAAAGGATGAGTACAAAACAAACTGTTTTTTTCTGGAAAGAGCAGTGAGTCATTAACATATTCCAGCTTGAGCATCAAGTACCAAATAAATGACTAGTACTGGAACAAAATTTGTTTCATTGAACTGCATTGAGTTCCAAACTTGATGCATTTTCAGGCAGTTGAGTACCTGCCTTATCTAAGGTATCATCGTAATGATCTGGGTATTACTTTGACAAGTCCTTTTAATTTTCTTGAAGTCTGTGTTTTCATCAGCATCACAGGTAACATTTACTTAGCATTTTTAAATGTTTTTTTGTGAGTTATGTTATTTGCTCCTCAGGACAAGCCTTTGAAGGAAAAAATGCTACTTTCCTATTTTAGAGAAAGGGAAAGTGAAATCAAAACAAAATAAGGATAAGAAACCCATTCAAAGGAATATGTGTTCCACAGAGCTTCAGACTCAGATATCTACCCATAGTTTATGCTCCTAATTATGGTACAAAATTCTCCATTGTTCTCACATTTCTACTAGGAATACAGATTATTACTTTATGCATAAAGGGATGCAACAAATTAAAAGTGGTATCTAAGTGGGTTTTTAAAAATAAAGTTTGTTAATTATTTTTTCTATTTTAGTTTCACAAATTAACTTTAGTTGCTATTAAATAACTATATTTTTAAAAGGCAGCTTGTCTTCAGCAAATAATAAATTGTTTAAACCAGCTATATCTGATGATGAGCTGTACTTTATACCAATCACAGATTGAAAAAGAACAAGAAGATAAATTCTGAAGTGCATGAATGGTAAGTTGTTAAAATTGCTAGTAGCTTTCCTTGAAAGATAGATGCTTAATATCAATATTCAGAAATCATTACTGCCTGGATATCCTTTAGATGGACCTGTCAACATTGAAATTAATGGTATGTTTGATTAATTGTGTAGAGTGAGACGTACATACTAAGAAACGACTTAACGTTATAACTTGGGGAAAGTTTGTTTTAATTGCAAAAAGAAGAATCACTCCTGAAACAATATATAATAATGTTTTTAAAAGCAGCTGAAAAATTATGGGAATACCATGCATAGTAAAAATTAAACTAAAAATTCATCCTCACAGAACAATCGTCTAATGCAACATCCCCTAACCCTTCTCCTAGACACTCCCACATGTCATGTTGTACATTCTTTGAAACACATGGTCATCTGAGTCTCTTAAGATTCACTTTCTATTGTCTCTCCCCCGACTAGAAAGTGAACACCAGAGACTCGTTAGTTATTTCAAGTGCTGCTGTGTTATCACCACCTTCCATTCAATCTATATTTATCGAATAAACAGATGAATGAAAATCAATATGTTACCCCTATCTGTATTGGTATAAACTTGGCTTTCTCTGTCCATGTCTCTGTCCCTGTCCCTGTCCACGTCTCCATCCCTGTCCCTGTCCTCTCATTCCCATCCTTTCTGTTTCCCTGAGCACTACTTAATAGATTAAAAATAAGCATCTTGAAGGAAAAAGGAATCATATTTGAAATCTTGAATACAAATTCAGGAATCCCCCTACAGTGCCCATGCACTTAATTACTTTTTCTTGGCTTTTGAATCCCATTAACAAATAACATAGACTATAAGTGGGATGATGCTGAGCCTGTTTAATTAGTAACATTTCAAATAAAGGCAAATAATCTTATATATCTCACAGCATCAGTTCAAGACAAGCCAGTCTAGAGAAATTTGGCATTTAGATTTGCCCGAGGCAAGAGTTCTGAAAAGAACAAGCCAATGACCTACCTCCCTTTTCTCAGTGGTAGCAACAAATTGATTAAGCTACATCTGCCTCTTCTTCCACTTGATACTACGTTCAAATTGCACCCCTACTGTGTCACTAAATCCTTTGTTTAGGGTATGACGATCCCACACCAAACTCAGATCCAAGCTTATCTGTGCAAACCACTTAGGCCAGTCCCATTGTCCTTGCCAGTAGTTGGCTTAGAAGTAGGCAGACAACTCCAATGATGGCCAAAGGGACATCAAAATAAACTTCAAAAGGCTCATTGGTTTAAAAAGATAGTAAGGGAGAGAAACATGGCTGAAGAGATGAGCAGCCACTTTCAGATCTACACAGAGAAAAATCAACCAAAACCACAGGTAATTGGAAGAAAGGAGCACATCCTGAAGACAAAATCAATCTGAAATAAGAGACTTGTAAATCAAAGAGAACTAGATTTAGGACTTTTAAAAAACAGCAGTCCAGCCCACAGGGCTGCTGGTGGGTAGCCCAACCATGGGCAGAACAAGACTGCCAGACTAGGAAATTTAAAAGAAGAAAAGAAAAGAAAGTAAAATAAACTTTCATTGAATACTGTTGGGTCTATGTGAATATGATGCCCAGAGTTGACACAGCTGTCCTGGGACAAAGCTGACATTTCAAGCACAGCAAGGCTGGGAGATGGAGAGAGTATGAGTCTTCCATGCTGGTCTCAGCCAGGGAATTTATCAGCTCTGACTGCTCTCTGCTTCAGAGCTCATTATGTGAAAATAGTAAAACTTGATTACAGCTAAAACCTCCTAGTTGGGCTTCCGGTTTCTGACATTATCCCCATACAATCTACTATTTACCTGCTGCTGGAGAGAGCTTTTTTATTCTTATTTTAATTTTACATTTTAAAGAGAAAAAAATAAAAATAACAATAAAACAGTTTCAAAACCGGTTAGTAGGAGAGTTACAATAATTAATGCATTGCATATTGTTGTCTTTGTAGTCGTGATTCAGAGTACAAGATGCAGACATGATATCTTGTCCAAACAGCATTAGCACAAACCTCTCTTTTCAATGAACCTAAGAGAAGCTAGCTGTATAACTATCTTAACTATCTTGTGTGTAAGGAAGAAAGGGGGAAAAAAGACCGAGCTTTCATAACCAGTGGCTCTATCTCGTTTAGGCAAATGTCCATGGTTTTGGAGAGACTTACAAGATTCGCCCATCAGTCATCATGGTCCTCTCTCCATTTTTCAGTATTTCTCACTTTGTGTGCCCAATCTCAGCCACACTGAACTCAAGTTTAGTCCTTGAACATATCAGACAAACTCATGGCTCAGGCAATGACACAATCTGTTCCCTCTTCTCCTCAGATATCACATGATTCAATCTGTCTTCTTTAGATGATTGTTCAAATGGAATATTTTGCAAAAAGTCTTACCCATGCTGTATATACACATATATGTGTAGGTGTGCATACACACATAGCCCTGTACCCTCCATTGTTTTTTCTCTATTGCATATACAATCTTATATTTTCTATTCTATATTATTTTTATGTTCTCTTTTGTTTGTTATCTGTCTTTTTCATTAATGAATCTTCAATGGCTATAATGCTTAGACGTCTAGCATATAGTAGGTGCTTAGTAGGTATTGACAGAACTAAAGGAGATATAGTAATATTTTTACTGTTCCAAATATTTCAATAAAGTTTTCTGCTATAATTAAAAGCATCATGCGATTAATGATTCCCTTTGAGATGCCTGTATTCAGTGCTCTGACTCTTCAAGATGGTAAACCATGTCTTAAACTCCTAGCCAATGCCTCAAGAACAGGATACCCCACATCGCAAGTCACCACTCTCTGTTGTGCAATGGAAGATGGGCTGCAGAAGAACAATGCTGACTTAGTATTGATCCCTATGAAACTGGAGGAATTTACGACTTACTTCTGTTGGTCTTTAATTTCCTCATAGCTATGAAAAACAATGTTATGGCTTATGTTCAGATGTCACCCAAAAGCCTCATGTGCTCATAGGTGGTGCTTTTGGGAGGTGGCTGGATCGTGAATGTGTGATGCTAAGTTAGTCCACTGGTTGGTTTAGCATAGTTCTGGGTGTGGATGATGGATTTACTGAAGAGGGCAACTCCTGGGTATGGGTGGTACCAACCAATATAGCCTTGATGGAGTAAGAAGGAGAAGGAAGTGCCTCTGCTTTCTGCCTGCCATGCCACGTCCCTGTGCCATGGTATCCTGCCTGAGAACCAACCAACTATGTACTAAAACCTCTACAAAGTGTGAGTTAAAATAAAGCTTTATTCCTTTAACTTGTGAGTGTTGAGTATTTTGTGCTAGCAACGAGAAAATAACTAATCCAAATAATCTATATGCTACCTACCATATCCAAACTATCTTTATGTACTTACAATATGAGATTATAAAACCTACTGTAATTCTCTCTTATGGGTTGTAAGAAATAAAGTAAGTCATACATATTAAAAGTAGAAAAGTGCTGTGCATCATCTGTAATGGACTGCTTTAAATGAGCTTTTTTATTCTCCTAGAATACTTAGTACTGTTACATTAACAGTAATATTAAACTTTTTGGTTAGCTGACACTTATTAGTTATGGCTATATAGTAGTCTTATCCATTTGAGGTGTGTTCCAAGATGCCAAATAGATACGTGAAAGGGATGATGGTACTTCCCAGTTTGTTTTGGAATATTGTCACCTAGTAGCAGAGTTGATCTGTCTTTCCATATTCTATGCCCTGGTACCTTCATTCCATCACCACTCTTATACTATAGGCCCATGATTAAATGAAATAAGAATTTTTGAGCACTGGGATACCACCATAGTCATCCAATATCTGAGATGGCTACCAAGTGACTAAAGGGCATGTAGCATATATATAACAAGATGTGCTACACAGAGGGGTGATTCATGCCTGGGTAGGATACAGCAGTATGGCATGAAGTGTCATCATAATATTCAGAACAGTGAGTAATTAACTGAAAACCTATGGATTGAATTTCTGGAAGTTTCCATTTAAAGTTTTTGGATCAAGTTTGACCACAGGTAACTGGAACCATGGAATTAGTGAAAGTGCAGATAGAAAGAGCAACTATATTTCCATTTAGCAAATACTCTTGGAGCCCCTACTTGGTACTAGGTTGCTTTTCAGGACAGCTCTGTGACAGGAGTCCATGGAGCCAGATGCTCCATAAATACTGCTTGATGATTATGGACATTTAACTTGATTGGCTTTAGGGGAGGAGTGAAATAAACAGCCGTGGAGATTTTTCTCATTGTTGATTTAGAGATATTTAATTATCTAGTGCATAAAAAAACAAACAATGTTTGGCCTTGGTGTTGTACACAGGACCTGCTTCCCTTCCTCCACAGAGTCCACTTCTCAGCAGGCCACCTGCAGCGTCCTGCAAGCCCTCTCACATCAGGACTTCTTCATCACCACTGAGCAAAAGTGCTTTCATCTTATAGCAACTTGTCCCTAATCAGACCAGTTTTGCTTCAAGCAGACTACAGCTCCATACCAAGTAAAACTGTACAGGAAATTCCTTTGTAGACTACAGGATGCAGAGAGGAGATTCCTGGCTTTCTTTTGATGCTCAAAGGGGAGGTTTTCACTCCTTTCAATGCTTGGGGCAGAGATCATGGCTGCACAGTGACCCTTCTTATTTACTACCATTCTGCTTTCTTTTCAAAGCACTCAAAATACATCCAGATTTTCTATCTGCTTGGCTCTCACAGTAACCCCCTGATGTAAGGAAAGAAAGAATAGAATTTTTCAGTATATCTTTCAGATCACCCTGTGTTAGAATTATTAGGGATGCTGGAGAGATATGCATTTCTTTGGCCCTGTTGCAAACCTACTGAATCAGAATCCCTAGGTGTAGAACCTAGATATATGAACTTGCCAGCCCCCAGGTGATTTAAATGCACAATAGATAGGAATTCATGTCCTTACACTGTTTGAAATAGCCCAATTAATATTTCTCATTCTTGGTGTCAGAAAAGAGTCACAATCTCTGAAGGGAAGCTGAAAAACAGCACTTCTATGATCCTCAAATATCTTAAACATCAGTGCAAAAATAAGAGCTTGCAAATGTTACAAGTAGCAAACTCTGCTAGGAACTCGCAGTTACCAGCTTTTACTTAAGGTGTGTAGAATGCACCTCACATTGACAGCCAAATTGATATTTTTCTCTCATTAGAAATCCGAATCAATACAATGCTTCATGCTTCCCTCCACATGAATGATTTTTTCAGAGGGTGGGGAAAGATAAAGGTCACTCCCATGTAGCAAAACAGAATAAATATCATAGTCATTTTCCCTGAATAAGGTGAGATGACCTATGTTGACAGACTCTGAAGAACTGCAAAACAAGGAATAAACAAAAGAATCTAGAACCGTAGTATCAGAATAAAAATGGCTACATGTTATAGCTGGGGAAAAAATCCAGAAATCAATGTTTTTCCCACTCAGAAAATCAATCATACACCAAATCTTAAGAAATTGCCTAACTTTCAGAGTATACAATTTCCAGTGTGCAAATTGCTCCAAGTAGTATAATAATGTAAATCTTTATGAGACGAAATCATATTATATGGTATGGGCATGCTGGGCAAATCCAATATGAGAATCTCACAGAAAGAGAAACTCAGCGTGTGTCTTCCAAGAAGGAAACTGAGTCACCCATGCTCAGAAGCGTCCTAGTCATCAGGAAAACAGCAAAAGTTTCAGGCCATCACCGAGGTGTTTGCTGAGTGTATGTTAATATGTTCTCCACCTTATGTGCCTACATCCGGTTCAGTTATTCCAGATGCCATCAATGTGCTGAACCACACCAGTCTCCACCTCCATCTCAGATTCTCTCCGAGATACATATACACAATTTCTTTTTTGGCATTTAAGCCTGGGTATGTTCTAGTCACTCCAACCTTAACAAGGTCAAACTGAACCTCCTGATTTTTTCCCCCTAACTAGTTTCTTTTCCAAGTTTCAGTGTCAGCAGTCAGTGCCTCTCACCCAATTGTTCAAGGATAACATCAGGGAGCTGTCGCTTTACCACTCCCCTAGAATCCTTTCACTTGCATTGAAGTTTATCTGGACCCTATTCCCATCTCTTTATCTGCTCCTTCTCTAATACAGTCACACTATCTCCCAGAATTATCCTAAGCACATGAGCTAACAGAAAAGATTTATCTTTAAACTCCTTTGGTGGAAACAAGTCCCCACTATTCTAAAGTAAAACTCAGGTGCTGTAAGATGACCTAACGGTCCTGCCTGAAGAAGCCATTGTTACCAGTTCTGCTCCTCCTTTCAGGACACACAGTTTTCTCTCACTCAACATGAGCCACAAGAGTTCTTCCATGCGCTTTGAAATCACCCTTCCTTTCCCGGAGCTGGGTCTGTACATCAGCTCATGGATACTCCTCCCACCAGCCATGGCCCTGTTCCTGATTCAGCCCCATCTTTGTGGCTGTGGCTCATAGTCACCCCCTCTGCCAGCCCTTTCCTGATGCCCTGTTCCAAAGGACTTCCTTTAGGAACTCACATGCCACCCTGTCTGTATCTTTCTCAAGGCTCATTAAAACCTAGGAGATTATATTCACTCTAGCAGTACCTACCACAGAGCGACCACTTGCTAAATAGTTACCAAATATTTGAGAGTGAGTTAATTAACTCAGATTAATTAATGATTACAGTAGAATTCCCACTTTACCAATAAACCGATTACATTTTATTGTCTAAAATGAACTTACATGAATTCAGTTAGGTTGGTATGGCAAATCAACAAATTTTTCAATCCTCAGCAGTATCAGCTGGCAACACATGGCGCTATTCTGGAATATTCCTTAATGTGATTCACATCTTGCATCCTGGGTCTCACCTACCTTTCGAGTTTAGACTTTCATGTTTGATTCTGCAAGTGCTCTATGCCCCAGTAAAATAGAGGTCATCCTCTTTCTGAGTTTACAAAACTTAGGATCTTTGCACACATGGTTTCCTTTAATTCATGTTCCATAAATTCTGCTTTCTGAAATCCTCTGAGACACTTTGTAGTGAAAGTATGAATTAAATGAATACTGAAAAACTAATTTTTAAATGATTCAAATTTGAGAATTTGGAAATGGGCAATATTAAATATTGCTAGTGGACGTGAAAGTCATCAGCATCTCTCTAAAAGGCCCAAGCCAGTGTAAATTAAAAGCAAGAAGTGAAAATACCTGCCTAGATCAAGGGAGAATGAGAATGTATCATAATGACAGTAACTAAATATAATTATTGAAAATTATTGATGAGCTATGTTGTTTAAAATATATTATTTCAGTAGTTCTTATAAGATAGGATTTGTTATCCTGATTTTATATATCAGGTAATGGATCATAAAAGTTTGACATGACTTGCTCCATGACAATAAACAGAGAAGCCAAAGTTTAGCCATTTGACCTATGAAAAATACACTCTTCTTCATTGTACTATACAGTTTTTCCTGAATGAATGTGAAGACTTAGGTATTCATAACACTGTTACAATAATGAAAACTTTTGGTAAATAAATTAGGAGATACCGACTTCTTATAATATTAAAAATGATCACTAGATAGTGCATGAAAACATCAAATAATAATGTAGTATTCCCATTATGATTTCTCTTTGGTTTAAAAAAAAGACCGTGATGATTTTGTGTGGTGCAAATTGAGATGTTCATTATGCTGTGTCTGCTGTGGGTGCTTCTTGGTTGGCTGAATCAACCAAGAAGAGTACATACGCACAATCAGAAGGCTGGAAAAATAAACCACAAACTTTTAACAGTATTGATCTGTGGGTTATGGGGTTATGAGTAAAATTTATTTTCTGATGTATGTTTTAGTTACATTTAAATATTTTCACTCTTAGAATATTTTGTTTCAGTAATCAGAAAAGGCCAAAAATAATTGTTACATTTTAAAATATTATTTAGCATCTTTCTTAAATGCTTTTATTTTCATTGTCTATCTGTATCCTCTTCACCATGTATATAATTTCTACCTCTTTTGTACTCAAATATTTCATTCTTTAGCCAAAGAACTTTTCTACTATGCTTATTGGTTTGACTGTATTCCCATAGCATACTTTATCTCCCCTTGAATGGTACATTTGTGTGTGGTGTGTTTGTTTGGTACTTTAGATCACACAAATACCTTTGTATGTGTTATGCTATACCCTGGCTTCAAGGGTAAATTTATTGAGATCTTGGACTATATTTTACTTATTTTTACAATGTTTCCACTTCCTGGAAAATATCCTAGATGTAGTATAAGCACTCACTAAATATTTATTGTTTAATTCAAAGTATTGGTCATTCATCTGAAGCCCTGTTGAATCAAGTGGAATTTGAAAAACTTCAAGCCTATTACCTGATACATATTTAATTAAATTAGTAGTAACAGTACCTTACTGAGTCACATTTGAAAAAAATCAATGCTAATTGTGTTTTTATTTAATATTTTGATATTTTGTTCATCATGGATTCTTTGAATTAATTTTTATGTTTAAAATATTGCACTGAAATATTTATTTTTATTTATTTTTGTCACTTCACCTGGCTAGCCTTAGTTCAATAACACAGTAACAGTAGTCATGACAATTTGAGTGTCATATAAATAATAATTAAATCGATATTTATTCACCTACACCTACAGCCATTTTGCAGATAAGGAAACCAGAGTATAGAGACATTAAGCAAATTGGCTAACACTGTCAGTTAAAAAGTGCTAGAATTGTAATGGAAAAAGCCCGTTGAGCAAGTAAAGTTGAGTAATTTTCATTGATTTTGATTGGTTCAAAAAAGCAACTTGGGAAGATCAGGCCAATATAAGGAAAAGAATATGATTTTCAACCAGTAGAAAATCAGGGTTATTCACTCCTTAAATCAATAATTGTTCAACTAACACTGAGGTAGTATTAGTGAAGGTTAAATATCATCTGAGATATGCTGGCTAGCAGCTTTGATGCTGTCTATTACAATTCAAATTATATTTCCTAAAATACATTTCTACCTCAGTTCACAATTTGAAGTATATTTTTCAGACAAAGCTAGGAATTTATTGTCATTTTGATATTGACTCTATGATCCAAGTAACAGTTCTTAAAGGTTATCTGTTTATGCACAGAATATATTTAAACCTATCCTCACTTTACTTGGATCCACGATGATCATCTGAGAGCATGTGGGGAAAAAGTGTAGATTTCTGGACCTTAATCCTACTATAAATCATAATCTCAGGTTTTCAAACAGTGTTTAAAGAGCAGAGGCTTTGGAATTACAATGACTGAGTCTGAAAACTGGCTTGCCCATTTCATAGCTAGGGGTATTTTGGTAAATAACTTAATATTTTTGTTTGTTTAACTTCAATATCCTTGTAAGAATAAAAAAGTACTTGCCTATATAATGTTTTGGTGAGGGTTAAATTATAATGCCCCTAAATATGCTTTTTTAAACTATAAAGACTTTCAGGTTCCCAAGTGCTCCTTCTTAAAAAATAACTTACTGAGTATTTTCAAAGTATCATTATCTTATTAACTTGTTTTAAGCATTTAGTAGAGTACTTATCACATAGTAAGTCCTCTGCTGACAAAAGCTGTAGGTAAATAGTCCTTGTAACTGTGGTGAGTCAGTCAGAAAGACAGGATTTGAGACCAGAGTTTGAGAACAATGTCAATGGGTAACCTGGAATAAGTCATCCATCTCTGTGGTCTTCAAATACCAGTCTACTCCATCAGCACCATTTGGGTAAACTCATTAATACCGTGCATCACTCTGGCCCCTAAGCCTTGGGGACCAGGAGCACTTGAGGACCTGAAAGTCTTTATAATTTAAAAAGCACAAGAGATTCTTTTGTCATGGCCAAGATTGAAAATGACTGATTAGCTCAAGCTTTAATGTCTTATGATCCATGAACCTAAGAAAGAGTTAAGACATGGCTTTCCATGTGTCTCTTCCTCTTCCTCCTCCTCCTCCCCTACTTTCTTTTTCTTATTACCACCTATCTGGCAAATGCTTTCACATAGAAGATACTCATGTTTTTTTATTATATGGCCATAAATTGTGTTTAATAGTGCCTGCTTTCTTCATAGGGACTTTAGAGGGATCTTCCTAAAGCTCCATTTGACAATGCATCTAAAAAAATGTTACATCAAAGTGTAATTTTACAGATTAATTTCTTTCAGTGTGTTCTTTCCTGCTCATTTGGTTTCAGGTTACCCATCATTGCATTCAGTTTATAATAATAAATTACAAAAAGATTTCAAATAAATCATTTTCTTCAAAGTATTCAGGTTAGCTGAATACTCAATTTTTTTATTCAGAAATAAAGTGCTTCAGAATGACCCAAGGTCCACATGCATTTATTTGTTCAACACTAAAGTTCAACCTCGTCAACTGTTCACCCTTCCTTCATTAAAATGAGTTTCAGACCAGTGTTATTTCACATTGGGAATCTATACCTGCCATCCATGCAGGAAAACTTGTTTCAGGCAACCCATACTGCATCCTGCTAGCACAGCTCAAGTTTGATTTAAAATTCCCAGAAGGGCTATTCTAGTTCCTTCTGACTGACAATCATTCAGCTGTTTTGAAATGCAGACTTCCTAAGGGAGTGGCATGGAGGTCTCCAGACCCAGGCTCATGAGGGAATATAAAGAACAAGATTAAAAACAAGTTTTCAGGAGGAGAAAAACTCAGGTGTTATCCTAGGTAAAGGAGCCTGGCATGAGAAAACCTCTTGAAAACCAGAAAAAGCAACTATATGTTGGTATTGGGAATCAATGTTTCTGTAATTTAAATGTCTAGACTTGAATTCTTCAGGTTCCCTGCCTCTGGGCTTCATGAGTAATCTGTGACCCTCAGCCCAGACTGGCTGGGGGAGACTATAAAGTCTGACCATCCAGAAACATTTGGACTCAGAATTCTCCAGAACTGTCAGAACATCCTCAAACAAGACTTGCTTCATTCAGTCTCAATCTCTGCCAACCCACTCTTGTCACTGAAAATGCATCTCCATGCTGCCTGATTGGTAAGATAAAACTAAGTTCACCAGAAAAGGAAAGGGGCCAAAAGAAATGATCAAATCCATTCCTTGCTCAGTATACCCTTCTGAATGCATGGGGACTTAGGCTGGAAAAGCAAAGATGAAAGTTTCCAAATATGAGCCAGTGCAGACCCCCAGAGGGGTGAGGGTACAGGCAGGGCCTGGGAACTTCTCCTACCTTCTGTGGTTCCAATCTCGATAGTTCCTTTCACTTGGCTGAAGCACCATAGTGTGTGCTGGGTGAGCGTCCCAATTCCTGGAAGCGACACAAGGAGACACTTCAGTTTAGGGGAGAGCACCCGGTTGTTCTTAAAAGGCAACAAGAGGAAAAACACATAGTGCAAATAACTATGCATTTCTGGAATGAGATATGCACACCAGGTATCATCTTGGAGAAGAAGCCCCACGGAGTCCTGGGAGGATGGTCGGCAAGTACCACGTCCTGTGGCAATCACTGCTCTGTCTCTTCCTGCTGCCCCTGCCAGGACTGGTTTGAACTGGAGCAATTGGAGTTCGTCCCTCCTCAGGCTCTGGCACCGTCCTCCAGCAATTGTGAAGGGGCTGCAGTGCACCCTGTGTGACTGGCCCTTTTCATGGGAATACTAATGCTGTGGATTGTTTCCCGCTGGTGGTGCTGGGGAAGAGAGAGAGGCAGTTCCTTAGAGGAGTGAGAGGAAAAGAAAGAAAACATTTTTCAATAAACCCGAGTTACATAGTTTGCAGGATTGAATGGCCAGGAAGGGGTCAGACACGCAGAGAACTTCCATCTCTTGTGCACTTCTTGTCCACTCGCCAAAGTCAGAGCTGACTGGAGAGAAGGGGAAAGTAGTGGGGGGAAAGCTACCAATGGGGCTGAGGGGAGTGGGGGCTGCTGACACAGGACTGGGGTCCATTTCTATTTTTGTATGGAGATTTCTGCTTCAAATTTGAATTCGACACTCAATGAGGACATTTTTTCTCGCTTATGATGACTTCTGTTTTCTGGATATATAGTCTACTAATGTTACATATTAGAGTCAATGGATCATTATCAGAATACTTTCAGATAGCAGTGGTGACAACTTTCTTTTCAACAGTGTGAACATTTTCTTCAGTTATACTAGGATTTTTAAATTAAGAGGAATAGTGCATCTCCAAATACTGGGTGACAGTAAAAGTTTAAGAATGATTAATTCAGTAAGAAAAAATCCCATGAAATGTTAAAATTAAACTGACCCTTTTCAAAACATGTGGACGACTGAATAATCATTTTTAATGTCACCATCGAACTCTAGTTGAGTTTCCTGATGGAAATCTTTACTTACTCAGCCACACAAGAACGCGGAAGGTATTTTCTCACTGCTGGTAGAGTCTATTTAAGGGCTTGCACTTAAAAGCATGTTCTTTACAGTCAGATGGGCCCTGTAGCTTACCTCTGACCTTGGACAAGTTTTTAACCATGACAAGGCTTTGTTTCATCATAATTTTTTTTTTTTTTTTGGTACTGGGGATCAAACTCACAACCTCACACCTGCCAAGCAGGCACTTGTGCTGCTGAGCTAAAACTCCAGCCTGTGTTTCATCATACTTAAATGGCAGTAATAATAGTATCCATCACTCAGAGTTGTGCCTATTGTCTATAATTAAAACAATCAACAGTTTACTAATAAACGGTATTATTTTTAGCAAAATTTTAAAATGTTCACTAGTAAGAAGAATGTGAGAAGAGGAATTTTCAGTCCGCTGTGAGGCAGGCAGTGTGTTAAGTACTTTACACAAACGATCTCCATTCTTTCTCAGTTCTATGAGGAGGGTATTTTTTTTATCATCCCCATTTTATAAGACAAAAAACTGAGACTGAGGAAATTTTGGTGATAGGACATAGTAGAGTAGGGATTTTAACCCAGGCTTCTGAGTCCCAGCATTCTGAGAGTGCAGAAGTCAGTTACCTGCTTAACTATCTCAGGCCAAGAGATGCTTCACACCACTTAACATGGGTCTCCTTTGAAAGCTGAGCTGGAATGCAGCTTTAGATGTCAAGTAGTAAAGTGTCAATATTGTCTCTAAGACTGCATAGGTCTAAAGCTTCCCTCAGAATTATCCCCTGGGAGGGGATAAGGCAGGACTTTAGTAGCATTTCATGATACACAGAAAGACTGTGCCCTATGGCTGACCCTTTCTCATACTTCAGCTCTGACCTTGGATTTCCAAAGCATCTTTTGATAGGTTCTGTTCTTTCTTGAAAATTGTCACTGGCCCTCTCCAAACTGTGCCAGCTGCTGTTGAGGTCTGAGAATGATGTATCCCTTTGGGACCATTAGCTGCAGATGAGATTCCCCCACTCCACTTTTGTCCTGGTCATTTTCTGTGTCATTATCACACTTCCAATTATCACAAAACAGGCACTTTAAAGCAGTCTGATATGTTCAGCTCTGAAACATGCACACACAGAGATATTATTATTTTGTAGAATTTAATTTCTAGGAGAAACACTACATACATGTGAAATCAATTTATGAAAAATTAAACAATAGTTATGGACTATTTGAGAGCCACAGAGCAAAGGGCCATGTTAACCAGCTCACCTGCCAAAGGCAGTTCCTATTGATTAACTACACCTGTGGTTGCCTGAGGCTATGAACTTTGTTGTTTAGCATTAGTTGACTAGTGGGAGTGATCCTGGAGGCAAATGTATTGTTGATTATCTTGTCCAGGGCAGGGTTTGATTGGTTTAATTTTTGTCTCCTTCTACAATCATTGTCAAATGACAGTGGGTGTTAGTAATGTGAAGAGACTTACCACCTCCTGTCCAGTGTTAAACAGCAACTGAAAACACAAATGTCTGGGTGTGGCAGGATGCGATAACAAAAGCTGGACAGATGTGAGACACTTAATGCCTTGGCATTTACTAGAGGCTGTGATCAGCCCAGGACTGGTGACTACAGTGAGACCTGGGGGACTTAGGCTGTATCTGCAGAGGAGGGTGCTACTCCACCCTAGCTGCAGGTTGCCATGGAGGATTTCAGCTCCATATTATCCGACTGGCTGGTTTTTCATTTTTCAGAAGAAGCCAGAATCATGGATTATGATACAAATAACCCAAATATTCAAATAACTCAAAATTGCTAAATGCTGTCAATCAGTTCAGCTTGGAGCACTCAAACAGCATGGGTCACACAGCACAAAGCAAACACATCCCAGCTGCAGGCTGAATGTGTTCTCCGCACCACCACTTTGCCCATCTCCAGTCAGAATTTTTGGGATGACACACCCCTTAGATAATAGCCTAGTTCCTCCCCACCATTTTACAGATTAGGAAGTGAGGCCCCAATGGGGTTACTTTAGTGGCACACCTAGGACAGCATTCCCTTTACCACCAGGCTACCTCTCATGATGGTTTCTGGGAGATTTAATGAATGCTCCTTAGGGAAGTGTGTTCAGTTGCTAAAATGGATGATTGAGAGAATTAAGCCACCATAGTGCGAAAGGAAAATTTGTTTTTCTTAAATTACAGACCTTGACAGCTTCCCTAACCCCAGTACTAAATGACACTCCAGTTGCTATGGTAACTGTGTCAATAAGCAACATTCTCTACCAGGAGGCTGGCACCAATCTAGTTACTTAACATTCTAGAAGATGCTTATTCTTTTCTCCAGACTTTTCCTCAAATAGGCCCTGAGTGTCATCTCATAAATAGCCAGGAGGTCAGCTCACTGGTACAAACCTTTCTTACATCTAGGATTACTTCTAGAAGCAGCATCTGACTCTGGTAGTGCTTGGAGATCACCCATTTAGAAGCAGAGGGCACTGAGGCCCAGAGGGCATGGCCACACAGTGAGGTAACAGCAGAACTGGAGTGGGCCCAGGCCTCTGAGGTCCTGCACAGGGCCCTTCCGAAGGGAGGCTGGCTTTTGTGCTGCCGTTTTGATGCCAGCTCAGCTTTGTGAATACAATGAACAGAGGGTGTGACAAGCAGCAAATAAAGCTCCTTATTGATTGGGAGGCCACAGTCAAGAGTTATTTTCATGGTTTAGTGCCAGCAGTGTGTTTCTCTTTGCAGAGAGGGAGGGAGCAGGGTGAGGGCTAGGGACAATCCTTGCTCACAGAAATTTTCTCCGAGAATAATCTATCTTGAAACTTATTATGTTATTCAGCTATACAGAAAGAGCCCATGACTGTACCATCCTGTGAGTGTGTTGTTATGATGACGGCATGAAAACTTAGTGCAAGCATTCTGTGTGAAGTGAACGGGCATCTTGCTAAGGCAATGGCCCAGACTTGTATACAAATCTTCCCACCTAGGATGCCAGAACCCTAAGAAGTGGGAGTTGGAAGTCCAGAGACAGTTAAAAATAGAATTTCAGACTTTAGCAATAGAAGAAAGACTTTTGTTTTACCTCAATACTCTGTATATCGCTTAATTTTAGCAATTGTCACTGATTTATAAGAGACAGACTACTTCTATGTCCCTACCTTGCCAGGGAGCTCATAAAGAACAGGACCCAACAGAGAAAGTAAAGATGGGGGATTTTAAAATCAAACTTTTGTTTGCACAGAATTTTATTAGCCATTTGAGAGATTACAGTGAAACCATGATTAAATTGATTTTTTTTTCGAGTTTAATTCTCTGGATGATTTCAGTCAACAATCAAACAATGAAAATTGTTAATGGACTGAACTGATCATCACGCCAGTCTATTTGGTAGAAGAAAGGGAAGGCAGGTGAAAGGAAGTGTGACTGATTAGTAAGAAGGCAGAAACAATTAGGAGTTTGTGGTGATTTGATACCAGGAGGAAGGGAAGAACAGGAAAAGACCTGGGCTACTGAAGAAAGAGGGAGCTACTTATTCCTTGTTTTTGTCTTGATATTACCTCTTAGGAGTTTATTTGTTGAACAAAGGAAAGCAGTATTTAGATTCTCAAAGAATTTTTTACACTGCAATGTGCCTCACTGGAAATGGCACCCTATTTTATTTATTTCAAAAGAAATGACAGTATTTAGCATCCTCAAAACAGACTGATGTAAATATTTTTACATTACTAAGAAAACAAGAAGACATTTCAACTTCTTGTCATGTGAACATGTTGTTTTGGAGAATGGTTACAAAGTAGTCTAATTCAAAGCATTATATTTGTTTATCTTTTCCATATATACAATAATCACTTGGTAACAGTTTTCTAATATCTACAGTCAGATTTTAATATATAGTCAGTGGAGTCTTTTCCACTCTTCAAAAGCTTCTAAAGGCATAATTAGTATACAATAAACTGGAGATATTTAAATTGTTCACTTTGGTAAGCTGGGACATGTGTACCATAAACTTAAAACCAGCAGTTCAGTCAATGTAATAAACACTGCAAAGCCAATTCTTCATGACTCTTTGTAATCTTTTCCAGCTCTTTCCTGCCCATTCCTCCTCTGACCTCCAATCTCTAGCACCTCTCCTCTGCTTTCTGTTATGTTACCTAAAATTTTATGCAAATGCAACCTAGGGGATGCGTTCTTTCATTATGGCTTTCTTTGCTCAGCATATGGTTTTAAAATTAGTTTATGTTTTCCCATATATCAGTAGTTTATTTTGTTTCTTTGGATACTAGCATTTCATTACATGAAATAAGGTAACCATAGTTCCCTCCTTCATTCACCTAAATATAGATTGTTTGCAACTTGTGACTATTAGAAATAAAATTGGAAGCATTTGTATACGTGTATCTGTGTATCCTTTTATTTAGCTTGGGCAAATAGCTAAGCGTAGAATGATCAGACTATTACAGGAAACTGAGTTAGATAGAAATATTGTAGGCAGTGAGACAAGGCTAGGTCCTCTCCAAGGAGCCAGTGCAGAAGACCAGATACCTTGCAATTGTGGGGGAGACAGACACCTCTTGCTGTGGGCCAGACTCCAAACAAAAGAGCAAACAAATGAGCCACATCCTAGGGACAAACATCAAATAGGACTCTATCACCCTGAGGAAGCGGAGTCATTAACCCAATCCTCTAGAATTAAAGGCCCTGTTTTGTCTTCAGGCTTGCTTGCTACAGGACTCACCTGCCCATTTGTCCCAGATTTAATCAACTTTACTTGAGCAATTAATCTTACTGGTTGACCATAGTTCTGCCCCACTTCATGCCCACCTTGCCCGTTCCCGTGTTTTCCCCACATTTAGACCTACCTCACTTTGTAGTTTTGCACTATAAACATCTCTAGAGATGACAGAGCCTTTGGCAACCCCCTGGAGACCCCTTTTGTCTGTCTCAGACAGAAGCTTTCTTTCTCTGAATAAATATATTCTTCTCTTATCCTCTATTGTTCCTAAAATTAGTTCATTGATTTTAGAGAACACAGACTCATACTGGCCATCTAGTAGGTTGGGAGTTTTTTCCTCCTATATCAAAATCACATGGTTAACATGTGTCTAACATTTTAAGAAGCACCAAAGTATTTTTAAAGCGACTGTGTCACTAGCATGTTTGACAATTTTAGCTCTTCTATACTCCCCCAATACACTGTGCTGTCAGAATTTGGAATATTAGCTACTCAAATGGAAAATGTATAGTATCTTGTTTAAAATATATATTTCCTAAATAAGTATCTATTCTGTCTTTTGTTAACGATGTATCTTTTTTTCTTGCCTTGTACAACTAGCTAAAGCCCCCCTATGAAAAGTTTGAATAAAAGTAGTAAAATCAGACATTTTTGTCTTGTTTTCGCTCTGCATGGGAAGCCATTCATATTTCACCATTGAGTATGATATTTATTATAGATTTTCCATAGATGGGTTTAATTGTTTACCACATTAAAGAATCTCAATTCTATTTCTAGTTTGCTGAAATCTTTTTTTAAACAACAAATGTTTTGTTAGGCTATGTCAAATGCTTTTCTGCACATATTAAAATTATATAATTTTCTTTTTAAAAAATTTTATGTGTTCAAATGCACTAATTGATTTTTGAATGTTGGATTTTTGTCATGGCATATTATGCTTTTTATATATTATTGCACTTGATTTCATAAAATATATGAAATTAGAGAAATTGGAATTAAAGAATGCTAACCTCATAGTATATGCTGGGGGAATAATTTGCTTCTCCACAAATTTTTGGAAAGTTTGTGTCTAAGTGATGCTATTGCTCCCTAAAATATGTGAACGAATTCATCCATAGCAAACACTCTAGACTTAGAGGTGTTTTTGTGTATGGTTTTTAATTATCAATTAAACTTCTTTAAAAGGCATAGTACTAACTGAATTATCCATTTCTTCCTGAGCAGCTTTGGTAATTTGTGTCCTTTTGAGAAATTTCTCTATTCCATCCGTTTTCAAATTTATTTGTATATTTCTGTTCATACTAGTCTTTCATTATGCTTTTAATATCTGAAGAACCTGTAGAGTTATGTTTCTTTTATTCCTGATATTGGTATTTTGTCTTTTTTTCCCCAATCAGTCTTGCTGTATCTTCTTTGCTGGGTTTCTTGAAGAGAAAACCAAAGCCATTAACCTGAGATACATCTTCCCTAAGATAGTGTTTGCTATGGGTGTATGTAGCTTATCTTCCAAGAGTTCATATTTTGGAATGTTGGAAATGTGAGAAGTGGTGGAAACTTTTAAGGGACGGGACCCAAAGCAAGTTGATTGGATCACCAGAAGCATTGCCCTTGGAAGTAATTAAGTAGTTCTCATAGGACTGCAGTCCGTTTCCACAACAGAGGTACTGTAGAAACGCAAGCCTGAACCACTTCACTTTCTCCCTGGGTCCCTGTATCCCCACAGCTCCCACCTTGCTGTCATCCACCATGAAGTAATATAGCCACAGGCCTTTTGTCAGAGCTGATGCCATGCAGTTTGGAATTTCAGCCTCCAAAACTATAAACTAAATAATTTTTAATACATGACCTAGCCTCAGGTATTTTGTTATAGGAATGGAAGGTGGACTGATAATGCTGTAAGTTTTCTTATATGTACTATTTTAGTGGAATGCTACAAATTTTGGTATATTGAGTTTTCATTTTCACTCATTCAAAATAATTTCTAATTTCCTTTTTTGATTTTTTCTTTTGACTTGACTTATTGACTTGTCTATTTTTTAAAAATCTTTGGGCGATTTCCCAGAGATCACACTCATATTGGCCTCTAATTTAATTCCATTATTGTCTTTCTTTGATTTAAATCCATTTAATTTTATTGAGAACTATTTTATGGCTCAAAATATTACCTAACAATATTTTCTGAATACTTGGAAGGAAGACATATCTGGCTGTTGTTGAGTGTTACACAATATCAGTTTGGTCAAGTGAGTCAAAAGTGTTGCTTAAGTCTTCTATATGCTTACTTTCTGTTCCATCAGTTGTTGAGGGGAAAGTATTGAAATTTGCACATATAATTGTGGGTTTACTTGTTCCTATTTCTCCCTCTATTTCTGCTAGGTTTGTTTTTCTTTGTTTTTTACCAGTTGGGATTGTTATTTTCTCCTGTTACCTTGGTTTCATTATATTTTGAAGTAGCCTTCATTATTGTTGGTAGTATATTTTGCTTTTATACTTACTTTGAAATTAACATTACTGTTTCAGCTTTCCTTTGATTAGCATTAGCATGGTATACATTTTTCTATACTTTAACTTTTAACCAATTGTTGTCTATATTCAAGACATGTTAATGTTTTAACACAAGTTAATCTACTTTTAGGAAGCATAAAATTGGATTTTTTTTTTTTTGCAGTGATGGAGATTGAACTTAGAGCCTTCACACTGAACTACAGCCCCTTTATATAGCTTTCAATTTAAGATAGAGCTCACTAAATTGATCCGATTGGATTGGTACTAGTGATCCTCCTGCTTCAGCTTCCCAGAGCACCAGAGTGACAGGTGTGTACTAACATGCCTGGCTTCATTTATAAATTTAGTTTGAGATGAGGTTTACTATCTTTCCCAGACTGATCCTGGACTATGTAGTTGGATTTTTTTAAAAAAATCAAACCTGAAAGTCTTAAACTCTTACTTAAGTATTAATATTATTCTTATTATAAATTTTTGCTATAGTTAGATTCAAATCTTATATTAGTCTCATCTGCTTTATGTTCTTCATTTTTACTGCATTCTTTTTTATTGGATGCATTGAATCATTCTATTTCATCTACATTTTGGATATTGAGCTATTGTTTCACAGTTTCAATGGCTGCTATCGGGTTCACAGTACATATCTTTAAGTTATCACACTTTGCCTTTCAGTGATTTTCTGCTCCATATAATAAAAATTCATAATAATATATTTGCACTTTCCTCCTCCCAATGTCTGTGGCATTGTTTTCAGACACTTACATGCTTTAAACTCATGCTAATTTTTAAAACTTTTGCTCATTATGAAACTCATAATAAATTCCATTTATGTTAGTTGTGGCTTACAGTACAATTGTTATTTCTAGATCAAAACATACAATTGACCCCCAGGCAATTATCTCTTAAAAGTATTTAATATGAAAAATATTTTATATTTATGCACATGGGTATCATTTTTGGGGTCTTGAATTTCCTACTATGGCTCCATAGTTCTGTTATCATTTTCTCTATCAGAAGACCTTCCTTTAATATTTCTTACAGTGTAGGTCTGCAGGACATAAATTTTTTCAACTTTTGTGTGACAGAAATCTTTGAAAGGGTATTTTCAGTAGGTAATAGAATTGTACTTTTACCTACATTTCACTACTTTGGAGGTGTTACTCCATTACTTTTAACATGGAATGTCAAAGGGGGTCCTGGAGTTTCCTCCATATTTACATGGAAAAATAATCAGTAAAAAATAATTTACATACAAAAAAATTCAGCGTTCTACTAAATACTTACTAGAAACCTTTTAAACATCTAGAGTTTCTTTTCTCCAGTTTCCTATTTTTCAAACTAACTGAGGTGGTGTCTTAGACATGTGTCTGCCAGCCCCAATCCTGACTCCTCAACTCACGGAATCTGCTGGAATCCTCCTGAGTCCCCTTACTTTGGTGATAGCCTGGAAACTTTGTCTGGGCCATAAAGTAGGATGATACGACGTTGGTGTCCTTTCCTTCCCCTTCTCTCATCTCTCAGGAGTCACAGACCTTCACCGTTTGACATTCAGCGTCTTGAAAAGCACTGCTTCGCACATCTTACCTTTCTGTATAACTGTTTCAGGCAGGAGGGCATACTTAGTTCCTGTTATTCCATCTTGACCAGATACAGAACTAAAATCACCTTTCAAATTTTTTAATTAATTAATTAAATTTAATTTTTAAATTTTATTTTAAAGAGAAAAAAGTAAACAAAAATAAAAACAATGATATGGAGTTTCAAAACAGGATAATAAGGAATTAACAAAGGAATATATTGAATATTGTTGTCTTCAAAGTAGTTGCTCAGATTATAAGATGTAGGCATGCAAAATTAACCAACTAATAGAAGCACTTACTGATCTTTTCAATGAACTAGAAGAAATTAGGAAATTAGTAGTACAATTATGTTAGCTATCATATATATATATATATATATATATATATATATATGCTTATTTTCTTTTCCCTTCCTTCATTTCTCTTTCCCCCATCCCAGTTGTTCTTCCTTGTGAGCATTTTTTCCCTTTCTCAATATATATTACAGATTTTATAATTTATTTACTCTTATTTTCTTACAATAAGGAGACAAGACAATGCTTACACATGTGAGTTTGATTTATTTCTCTTATGAATGTGGTCTCTAGTTGTATCTATTCACCTATAAAAGCCTAAAGTTTGTCTTTCATTATAGTTGAGTAGCATTTCATTACATTAAAATACCACATCTTTTTTATCCATTCCTCAATTGATGGGCATTTGGGTTGTGTTCAAGATTCAAATTGTGCTGCTATAAACATGGATGCATGTATATCGCTGTGGTATGATGCTTTCAGTTCTTCTCAGAAAATACCCAGAAGGAGAATATCTGAGTCAAATGGGACCACTAATCCTAGATTTTTGAGGAATCTCCACACTGATTTCCACAGTGGTTGCACCAGTCTACACTCCCACCAACAGTGGAGAAGGCTTCCTTTTCCCCCACAGCCTCTCCCAGCATTTGTTATTGGTTGATTTCTTGATGATGGCCATTTCTTCTGAGGTGAGATGCAATTTCAGTGTTGTTTTAATTTGCATCTCTCAGATGACCAATGATGTTGAACATTTTTTCATTTATTTATATGCCATATGTGTCTCTTCATCTGAGAACTGTATATTTATCTCAGATACCAATTTTTGGATTGGGTCTTTGACTTTGAGGAGTCTCATGTTTTTCATTTCTTTATTTGTTCTGAATAGAAGTCCTTTACTGAGGGACAATTGGCTAAAATTTTTTCCCATTTTGTGGGTTTTCTTTTCATTTTGTTAGTGATTTCTTTTGATGTGCAGAAACTTTTTAGTAAGATGAGATCCCAGTTGTTGATTCTTTGAAGTACTTCCTGTGTAGTTTGGTTTTTGTTCATGAATTCTCTGCCTAACCATAAGTCTTCTAGATTTCTACCTACTTTCTATTGCAGTAGATCTAGTGTTTCTGCTTTGATATGTAGATCTTTGATCTATTTCGACTGTAGTTTAGTGCATGGTGATAGACAAGGGTCTAGTTTTGATCTTCAGTATGCAGAAAGTCAGTTTTTAAAAAAATTATTTTGAAGGTAGTAAAATACAACAAAACAAGATGGAATGAAGCCAACTGAGACAGTGTAGTGAAATTGGTACAAAACTTCACAGCAGGTTACCAGGATAACAGTAATAGGTACCACAGTATATCTTGTTATCTTCACAATAGTTGTTCTTTCAATCAGGTATAGCAAAATCAAAGGAAACACAGAACATTATAGAACTTATCAAAACAGAATGTTGAATAGAGAAATACCATTAATCAGGACAAAGCAAAATAGTGATAAAAATATTTTCCTTCAAAGAAATGGTAGAAGAAAATCCCCCTTATTTGCTGTATTGCATATGGTCAACCTCCCAAGAGATGCTCAGATCTCTGGCTCCCACTTGCTAATGGGGTGGGAAGGGGATGTTTGATTCTCAGCCCAAGCACCAGTAAGCTCACAGCCATTTCCTAAGGAGGCAAGCTGGTTGCTTGGTTTTCCTAGCACCCTAAGTTCCAACATGACGCAGATCTCAGAAGATGCTGGTGGTTCTCGCCCTGGGATGGCCGCAGCTTGCCAGGCCACAGACACGTACCAGGGCAGTGAGCTGGTTGCTTGGCTTCCCAGCACCCTCCAGTATTTTTTTTAATAGTACCATTTATTTAAGAGGCTATATTTCTCCTAGTGGACATGTTTAGCCTCTTTGTCAAAGATTAGATGGCTTAGTATGTTTGGAGTTGTGTCTGTGTGTTCTAATCTGTTCCATTGGTCCTCAGATTGTTGGGGTTTTTTTGCCAGTACCATGCTGATTTCATCATGGTAGCTTTGTACTATAATTTCAAGTCAGGAACTGTGATGCCTTCTGCCTTGCCTTTGTTGCCCAAGATTCCCTTTGCCCAGGATTCCTAAGTCTGTTCTGTTTGGGGACTGCATTGAATCTGTATAACAGTTTTGGGAGTATGGCCATTTTCACAGTGTTGGTTCTTCCTATCAATGAGCAAGGGATGTCTTTCAATTTTATAATGTACTCTTTAATCTGTTTTTTTTTTTCAGAATGCTGTAATTTTCAATGTATAGAACTTGTATTTCCTTTATTAGGTTGGTTCCTAAGTCTTTCATTTTTTGGATGTTATTATGTAGGGTGTCATTTCCCTAATTTCTCTCAATGAATTTGCTGTTTGTGTAAAGGAATGCTATTGATTTTTTACTGTTGAATTTGTATCCAGCTACACTACTGCTCTGTTGATATGGTGTATTACATTTAGCAATTTATATATGTTGAACCATCCCTGCATTCCTGGAATGAGTCCCACTTGGCCATGTTACATTAATCTTGATGATTTGCTGCCTTCTGCTTGCTAGTATTTTATTGAGGATTTTGCATCTACTTTCATTAGGAAGGTTGACCTGGAGTTCTGTTTTATCACTGAGTCTTTCTCTGGTTTTGGTATCAGAGTAATACTTGCCTTCAGGAATGAGTTAAGGAGAATTGCTTTAATTTTTATTTCATTAAAGAGTTTGATGGGTATTGGCATTAAATTTCCTAATTCAGCAATGAATCCACCAGGACCTGGGCTTTTCTTCATTGGTAAGTTTGTTTATTTTGATTTCAATTTCATTAACTGATACTGGGTTATTTGTTTTAATTTTTTTAGAGATTCTTCAGGTCACAGAATGGCTGTCCAATAACTCTATAGAGAACATGGAAATCTAGACAGGGTTAGTCTTCCCTGTCTACTTCTTTATAACTATTGGAAATGTATTGTTTACCATCAGTTTGTGGTAAAAATATATACAAGTTTCTGCTTACATTTTATATTTTTTGTCCTTGTGACAGTGTCTTTCAAACTTACTTTTCTGCTTATATTTTTATCCAGTCTGAACACTCACCATTACAAAGTTTGTAGTAATTCCTGGATTCCCACCAAAACATCCTATCACCTCTTTGTTTTACTAATATGTTTGTCTTTGTGTCCCAGAGCCTGAGAGCAAGCTTTCTGTAAATGCAACTACTCTAAGTGATGAGTTACTTTTTTATTAGTTCTTACTAACAGAAGCACAAGAGATTATTTACTTATATGAAAACAACTTTGAAATTACATACACAACATCATTTATATAGTTTCGCTTACAATACAATTGTTCTTTCTAGCTCAAAACCCATTTCTGGCAGCATGCTCTAGCTCCTCAGGTAGTTAATCTTTCTGCATTCTATTGCATATTGTCTTTTTACTTTTTACTTATAGTAAAATGGTATGTCAGGCACACCTATTTACTATGCAATATCTATACTTTGTCTTCTATGTTAAGAGTTTTCTCATTTTCTTCAAGGCTAAGTATTGTTCATTTTTCTATTTTTGAAAGAGTCTATGAGGATAGTGACCACTGCAGTCTTCTGGAAATTCAAAGGGAAAAAGCAGAGCTCTTTACCATGGTCATCAAGTCACTGAACCAAAACAGTATCTGGCTTCCTTTAGCTCTTCATAGCACACGTAAATCTCCCACAAAAAAACCAGAACTTAATTGTTGAAGCCAGTGTTTAATCCACTAGAGCTAAATTGAAACTCCATATATAAATAGAGAAAGGGGATATTACTTGTGTATTAAGGAATCATTTTTAGTTCTTGAAAAAAAGGAAAACAGTCATTTTTAGGTTTTATAAGGGGTAGTTCAGAACAATGCATTTTGCTTGGTCTCTGTCTCAGTACTTTCAACTTTTAACCAAAATGTCAAGTATTAGAGCAAATATAGCACAGTTATAATTTATGTAAAATGTATATCTCTGTGTACAGACACTGAATGCTCTGAGCAGATGTCCTGTGTCTTGTCTATCCTTTTTCTTTTAGAGCCTGGAACACCTACTGGCACCCTTGAAAAGATCAGTAAGTTATCATTTACTCAAATTACAACAGAAAGAGAAGAAGACCTTTAATCTCATGGTGGATGCTATTCTCATAAGATAAAAATATGACATGATAAGTAAGCAGAAGGGAGCCAAGACAGAGGGCTAGCACTTTATCACAAACCCTATAATACAGAAGACTCATGTGGCTCTCCAAGGACAGAAGTGACTTCTAGCACCCAGAAGCAAACCAGTTTGCAAAAAGAGACTTGAAGGATGCTTTAGCAAATGTACATCCATTTTCAGAATTTTTCTACCTGCCTTTACATTTTACTGAGAAAGGTGATCATATTAAAAACTAGATATATATGTACTATATTGCTTAATTTACATAAAGCATAAGTGGCATAAAGGGAAAGGGTAGCCTATTCATTTAATGCTGCTGCCTCCGATACTGATTATTCTCTCATCAGACGCCTTGGTTCTGGAAGTACTGAATTCTCTGGCTCAGCATGCCTGAAACCAAGGGAATCAGCCACAGAGCTCAAATTAGATTTTTTTCTTGTGTCTGTAGATAAAGGTTAGATAAGCCATCAGGGCATGAGCATCCCAAGGCCTGAGTCACTGACAACTGAAATTGCTTAGAAGTGAGGTCATACTTCTGCCTGAATGGCTGCAAGAACATTTTGAGATGGTGTCACTAAAATGGACAGATTGGATGTGGCCAATGGGAGCAGGCAATTTGTGCACTGAAAATGATTCTGCACTGTGTAATGTTATATACTGAAGTCACCCTTTTAAAATGCAAAGATTCGTGATCTTCAGAAATGTCACTCAGCAAGGAGCCTAGAGTATTTTGATAAGACTAGTAAAAGCAAGGCAGAGAAACCTAGTTTCCCTGCAAATTGAATGGACAGATTTATAAGGATTTTTAGATGAAGGTTGAATTTATAATCATTCCTTTTTACAGGCATGCCTAGACCACCTGATAAATAATACATCTGTATTGTGTTTATGCAATATGCAAATGGTGTCCAATTTGCAAATAAATGCCTTGAAGAATTTTTAAAACTTCAGAGGTAGCCTAATCCTAGGGTTTGCAGGTTTCTTATTTTATGAAGTTTTTATTTCATTTTGTGACAGCTGCCATCAATTCAATTAAACTAGGTAGAAAATGAAGTCTGGCTGGTTTTTGTTTTTTCTTGCTGAAAGAAAAAATGAGCAAAAAGTTGGCAAGACAGGAAATAAGGAGCACATTTGCAAACAGGGAAATCAAAGTGTCACATCAGAATACAAGAGGAGAACCAGCTAGCTAAGCACGGATGGTCCTACTTGCTGTCCCCGTCTTTTGCCCTCTTTCTCAACATTCTCTCCTTGCTATGGACAAAAAGTAAATCCAATTAGAAGCTCTAAATTTAGAAGCTAAAATGTTCTAACAGAAAACAGAAGCAGGAAGTAAAAACTCAGAATCTGCAGGCATACAAAATACAGTAAGAGATGGTGAATTCATTTGCTTTCCAAGACCCTAAGGCAGCTTCTGGCAGCCACCCAAGAGCAGTAGGTAAACATGACTGATATTACCCAACTTCCTGATGTATACTCACAGAGGAAACAAAGAGTCAGAACATGAAAAAAAATAAATCCATGCATATGCTACTGAACTGCCTCTGCTCATTAGACACATCCTCTAGATCAAGGGCTACTCTTTTGAGGGCTTGGTTTATGCTAGGCATCAAGACAAGACAACTCAAACAGAGCTCACAACAGCTCTGAGGCTTAGAAGGTCATAAACAAAGAAGGTACAGCACAGAGAGATTATAAAGGGCTTACCCAAGGTCACGTGGCTAACAGTGGAAACCTGGAATTGGAACTCGGGTCACATTCTTGAATCCAGGCTTCCCTGCTCCTGGTTTCTCCAGCGGGTGCCTACACTTGAAACAGCAACAAACAAACAAACAAGCAAGCAATGACAAAAACTAATGGATTTCTACCACTCAGTTTCTGTCCTACCTACATGAGAGAAAACTTAAAAGAAATCTCAGGAATGCTTTGCTAAGTGTAACACTCATTAATAATAATAAATTAGTAAATTTAAGTTTTTCTGAAAACTCTATATACAAGGTAAGTTCAAAAGGTGGAAGTCAAGAGGGGATTGTATTGAACACACTTGGGGCTTGGTTCTTTGGTGACCTGAATTTCCCCTGACTCATAGTTCTTACAAGCCTCACATTTCCCACATAAAAGAAAACTACTTTCACTGGAGTCCTGGTGACTGAGCAGTGTCTCCTCAAACAACCAGGTGTGAGGGAACTCCAAAAGGACTAGGCAGACCTGGCTTAGCAGTTGACTTAGCTCCAGTGAGCCAGATTCAGGAGAGATATCAGGGAAGATGTCAAGGAAGATGCCACTCCTTTCTGCTTCCTTTGCTTTGGTGGAAAAAATGTGCAGATAAATAATGGAGAGGGAAATTACAATGGCAGGAGAGAAGAAGTGGGCTGAGTGCCACTAGAATTGTGCCATTTCCCCAGGTTCCTAGGCAGGTGCAATGTTGTACCTTATTATATCATGCATGTGTGCAATACGTTTGCCAAACAAATATTTATCCAGAGCCAACAATGTTCATGGTCATGACAATATGACAAACAAGTCTGCCATTCTCATGAAATTTTCAATCTAGAGGATGAAAAGATGGATGAGAATGAAGTAAATATGCAAGTTGTTAGGCAGTGATAAGTTCCATAAAGCAAAAGAACCTGGTTATAGAAAATAAGGTGCTATTAGGAAGGTTAAAGACCTTGTGAACATAGACAGTTAGGCAGAGACCAAAAGGAATAAGCTACAAAGCAAGAAGTCCTTCCCTAGGGGGAGCCCCCACAGTAAAATCTCTATGGCAGGTGTGTGTTCAAGTCCCTATGTGCTGGGGACAGTAAGAAAGCTGGACTGGAAACCGAAGGATGAGGAGAAACTATGGGTGTGAAGTTTGGACAGGTATCAGGCAGGGAACACTGTGAGTGCTGGTGTTTTAAGAAAACCTCCAGCCTCTCCTAGAGAGGGTCATAGAGATAAAGGTATTGTCTATGGTTAACACATTCACCAAGCACTGCCTAATCTTTATCTGAGAAAAACAATTCGATGATCAAGTCGAAGACAATCTGCAAATCATATGCCTCTCTTAGATATTTACAACAGACCTCTGCAGGTTAAACACTGGGAGAAGTCTTAGATTTTAGAAATCTATTTAACTGAATATAAATAGCACTTTTATATACCTATTTTTACTTATCACTGAACAACTTTAGAAATATCAAACAATTATGAATGTTATTTTCTATAACCAGGTTCTTTTGCTTTATGGAACTTATCACTGCCTAACAAATTTGGAACATAATTTATAAGCATCTGAGATAAATTGCTTTACCTGGAAGTTAATACTGTACCATACCATGAAAGGTGGTGGTACACATCTGTAATTCCAGTAGCCAGGACCCTTTTGCAGCAAGATCACATGAGCCTACAAATTTTGGACCTGTCTGAACAACATATCAAGATCCTGACTTTAGAAAAATGTACAAAAGAAAGGAGACCACATAGCACACTGGTCATCTCTGACTGGGTTCAGATTTAAAACCTCTACTAACCTATTTAATAGTTTTTAGCTTTGGGTAGGTTACCTAACCTTTCCGTGCTTTTGTGAACTGAGGTTCTGATTTGGTTTTTAACTCTAAGCATCTTACTTTCCATGCATATAAACTATTTTGACAGTTATATGTTAGCCAAGCTTTCATAAATGAGTTCTGCTTTGCACCTTCATCCATCCTTTCCAGATCTTTCCTTCACCTCCTTTGACCACCTCTGGTTCAGAGAAGCCAGGAACAATGTCTAAAAAAGCAAAGGCTTTGGATTACAAGGCACTCATGTTCATATTCTGGCTCTGCCATTTACTGGGTGTGTGGTTCTGGGTAAGTTATTTGATCTCTCTGGGCCTCAGCTTCCTTATCCATAAAATAAAGATGCTGGGAGTATAAAAATAGTTAAGCATGCAGTGTTCACCCAAGGGTCTAGTTCAAAGTTCATGGCCTAGTAAAAATTGTTACAGGTTTCTGGTTTTCATTTCCTGTCTGGTTGGGCTATGATTCCTCTACTTACTCCCATTGCTAAGCACACTGGATTTGGGGAGCTGATGCTCCTGACAATGAAGTCTACCAAATCCTTCCCCCATTCCCATTTCCAAACAGTAGCTTCCTGCCTGGGGCAACTGGTGCTTATAATTCACTTCCAGATCCCTGGCCCAGCTGCAGGAAGGGAGAACAAACACTGATTTCTCTTCCCACAACCTCCCACACATTAGTTTTCCCTGCATGTCTAACGTTTGACTTCTAAGTGCCCTCTGGCTGTGATTACTCAGGCAAAGTGAGGTGGACAGATGGAACAATTATTTGGAAAGCTCAGCCAACGGAAAACAAAACAAAAAGATAGAAAAAGAAAATCTGAGACCAAGCCCTGCAGTTGAAGGGAAAGAGTTTATTGGTTTAAATTATTCTTATTGCCTGCTGGCATCGATTGTATTTTTCAGGTAATTGCCCAGCTCTTCCCAGTAGTTTACCACGTAGAGAAATAATACCTCCATAGATATTGGTACTGCATGTAGCACTCTCTCAAAGGAATAGGTGTGTTTGGGTAAGGCTTGTCTAAAGGCAAAGTTTTGTTACGTGACTGTAATCAATCCACTGGCATTCACAACACACCAAGAGGTCTTCCAGAAGTGGGGAAAATGGGGCTCTGGACGAGCTATGAAATTGTACACTAGAATAAAGCATATTTTTATTATGAAGCATTTGAAAAACTTCTGAGGAAACAGTAATATTTCATAGCTCTGGAGTCCAACAGCCTGGATTCAATTACTGGCTCTGCCACAGTTCTGCTGTGCAATCCAGCATCAATTATTTAGTCTCTGAACTTCGGTTTCCTGCTTTCTCTACTGGAGACAATAAGGATACTTATTCATGGAGTGAAGATGACATATAACAAAAAGTATATGTAGGGCCTAGTGTGGCACCTGTCACAAAGTAAATTCTCAGTAAATGTTGCTAATTAATTATTAATAAATAGCCTTATGTTTCAAGTTATAAAATCTAAAGAATAAAGCGCTGGCACTCCAGATCATGGATGCTCAGGGCCTCACATTCTGTGTGGTTGAGCTCTCATTGGTTGGGTTCAGTTCCTAAACCACTGCAGATTTAAATTCTTTGGAGCACATTTCTGTTCAGTAAGAAGTATCTAAAGGGAAGCTGATCACATAGTGTTAGAAATTTGTTCACTGTTCACAAACTTCAGTGAGTGGGTGGCTCAATGCCAGCCGAGCAGTATGCATTGTGGAAGCCACAAGCCTAACTGGACCTCTGGGCTAGACCAGCTTGCTGAGTAGGAGAGCAGGGCACTCACCCTGCCTTCGTCTGGAGGCCCTTCTGCCTGACATCTAGAGGAAATGTACAGAATCTAAGGTCATGCAAAGTATTTTCCAGAAATCAAAGGGAAACATGGATGATTTTGACCTCAACTTTCATTGTCTATGGAACAGGGAAGGCCAAAGAGGTCAAGTTGCTTTCTACAAACTAATAAGAAACATTAACAGTACCAACTACACACACAGTAGCTCACATATCAGATACCTGTCTGGATGTTTTATAGGAATTGTCTGATTTAATTCCTATCACCACCCTCTGAGGATGGAATTATTATTAAGCCTGCTTTTTTTCAAGCACAGAGGAATTAAGGGATTTGATCAGATCATACAGTCAGTAGCTACGGTAAGGGTATGGATTTGAACACGGGTCCTCTCATTCCAAAATCGGAAGGTTTTTAATTGCTCTGTTAGCTTTAGTGACAGTTCATTTTCATCTGGTAACAAACAGAAACAACTATCTTTCTAAAAACACTTTGTCTTGATGTAGAGCCACACAGCCAAGCCACGTCAGTCCGTAATGGAGGCCAGACTTTAATCCCAGATCCTTCCTGGACAACAGTAGTAAAGACAGTGGACAGTAATTCAACAGAGTTCACAGTAGCCATGATAATTTAGTGAACAAATACTATATTCCAGTACCACGGTGTGCACATATTAAAACTATGAATCCTCACCAAAATCACAGCTCTAGTGTCTAACGAGCCTGTGTGTTCATCTAACTTTGTCATTTATCAGCTATAAGATTTCTGGGACAACATTTAGTCCTTGTTTGTGTTTCTTGTTTCCTCCCCTCCTCTCTCTTCTTAGCCTCATCTTTCTCATCTTCCTCCCTTGAAAGTAATTTTCTGTGAAACTTAAGCAAGATAAATGTGCAATAGATACTTAGAGCTTAGAAGCTGGCAGGTCCCAACAAATGTCAACATTACCATTGTCACTTTTCCACAAGACAAGGATTCTAGGTCTTTCTGAGAAGGTAGATAGATGCTTTTAGGCAAACTCCATAAAGCCTAGGCCACTTTCGCTCCAAGTCCAGACAACACTTTCCACCTGACCCATGGCTCTCCTTTCTGGGCACATGTCAGACTTCATTACAATTCAAGGTCTTTGTCTGCATCTCAGAAGAGTCAGCAGGACAGGGCTCTGAGGCTGTGCTGTTGCAGGGCAGGGTTTGGATGCACAACTGTGGCTCTTGCCACCATTACAGCCTCTGGGACCTGTTTCCCTCTTCCATGTAGGGAGCATCTCTGTTGTTAGTGTGTAAAGCTCCTATTTTGGACCAGGCTGCTACAACAAAATACCACACATGTGGGGGATGAAACAATGGAAACCTATTTTCTTTCAGTTTTAGAAACTAGACATAATGATCAAGGTGCCAGTAGGATTAGCTCTGGTGAGGTCTCTCAACTGGTTCCTGATAGGCTTTGCTTGGGTTCTCACTTGCCAAAGGGGCCAGGAAATGAGCAAACTCTCCATTGTTCCTTCTTATGCAGCCACTAAGGGCCCTGTCCTCATGACCCAATCATCTTTCAAAGACCCCATCTCTCAATATCAAGACACTGGCATTAGGACTTCTAACAGGGAAACTTTAAAAGCACATAATTCAGTTCCTAGCACCTTTCTAATTAATTAAAGATGTTCTTTTCCATTCCATTTCATTAGCAACCGACTTTAAAAAATTAAAAGATATTGGCTGAGCACTTGTTTGATGGGCACCATATTCCAAGGATTATTTATTTATTCACTATTTATACGTGGTCTGATTTCAAAAGAAATGTAGGCTGTCTCTGGGAGTTGAAATGCTCATAGCAATCACTGACAAGGGCTCATCTGTTCATAACGTACAGGACAGGAGAGTAATTTTCTGGGTGGTTGTTTTCATCGCTCCATTGTGATCATTTATTCACAATAAATGTTGGCATTTGCCCCTGTTGCTCTATCTTTCACTCCTCCAGTGACTCTTTCTTCTCTGCCCTCCCAAATTTTGTGGCTGGGTCAGCGACTGAGTCATCATTTGGCTCTGGCTTCCAAGTGCCTCAGCAGAAACACAAGGCAGCATCTTTGTCTGAAGTGATTATCTGAACAATGGGCAGCCCCATGTTCCTGGGATACAAATGATGGTGATGACAGCAAGTAACCTTCACCAACTCGTGTGTGTGTGCGTGTGTGTGTGTGTGTGTGTGTGTGTGTTGGGCACAATTTCCTTCAGTCTTCATGGCATGTAACAAGATGGGTGACATTATCTCTCCATTGTTTCTGAGGCTCAGGATGCTAGATGTGTGGCTCAAGGTCCTGCACAGCCAAAAAAACAAACAAACAAACAAACAACAACAACAAAAAAAACAACCCAGAAGCCATGGAACCATGCACTTCCTTACCCCTGCAACTCAGGTTGTTTCAACTATTGAAATATAATCTCCTACTCTCTGCCTAGCATCTTGGGTAAAAATAAGGTGTCCCAGTGCCTAAATTTTCTGCAGCATAGAGGTGACATATAGAAAGGTTAGAGAGTAGGTCTCAGTCAACATCAAAACTCAGCCACTGCCAGTCTAGCAAAACAACGGAGTAGAACAGATTCTTAGTATTATGTTAACATTAAAGCTCATTTCAACAGAAAACCTCTAGACCAACTAAATAATTGCAAATCCAATTTAATAAATTCTGTAATTTCACTTGTCACATTCTAGACATAGATTCAGAATCTAAAATTCAATGCTAAATTGGAGAAGCTAAGAAACTGGAGGTCAACAATAAGTCAGCTGCAATTCGATGACATGTTATTAATATGGTTTGGTGAGAGATGTTTTAAAAATGCCATTTCCCTATCCAATGTGTATTTACCAAGTAAGATGCATAAACTGCACTCCAAAAGGCATTTAAAGAAAAAAAAAAGCAATATAATGTTTTTCTGGCATTTGTACACAAAGCTTCACATAAATAATTCCATAAGGTATTAAGCGTGCATATTAAGATGTAGGAATTAAGGCTGAAAACCAGTTCTCTAAAAGACACTGGCATCATTTTCCCTCCCCAGATATCCACAGTAACAGGGCTCTTGCTCAGAGGGCAGCAGCTGCTGCGCTCAGCCCTGGGTACAGCATGTGGAAGCTGTAGCAGAAGGTTTTAATTTGAGGGCTAAAATATTTTATGTACCTTTACAGATATCTAAATATGCACTGGATATTAAATTTTGGGAATTCAGTACAGAATGGTATGTTATATGGATAAAGTATACGCATTCTAGATAGGTATGAGTTTAAATCTAAGCTTGTGACCCCAGCAAGTCTTCCCTCTATACCTTGGTCTTCTTATATAGAATGAAGACAGTGATACCTGTTTCCTAGGGCAATTTGTGAGGGTAATAAAAGAAAATGCCTTTATACCACTTAGCAAAGCCACTGGATAGTGAGAACTGAATAATTAACAAGAGTCAGTACTATGATTACCGGGCTGACCACTTGCCAACACTACCACATTCCTATCACGATGATTGCTATCTCCAGTCCTACTGTTACCTTTACCCTTCCTTCTCTCTAACTACTACCACCGCTACCACTGTTATCGCAACTAGACTATTACTACTACTGTTGCGTCTTCATAAATTTTTAAAAATGTCTTTTCCATCCTTATTTTCTCTAGCCTCCTTTTACTCCTCTTTATAACAAGGAATGAAATTACTTTTCTTGCCAAATGAGTCACTTGAGGTTGGGACATTAATTTATTTGAGCAGATGTGTGTCAGTGTTGCTCTGAATAACAGGTCCCAATATGGTCTGATGACATATTTCATGAAAAAATGAAGTATGCATGATACATAAATTCATTTTCTAGCTCAAGTCCCAATTCCTTGCAAAAGTCTTTGGTCCATGTGGATGTTCCCCTTCTCTGACATTCATGATCACATTCTCTACTCTTTCACACTTGTGAGATGGATCTCTTCAATTGTAAGCAGCCCGCAGACAGGCCTTACTAATGTAAACAACACAGGCATTTAAAAATGTTGATATATAAAGATGGCATTTCTTAAACCAAGGCTTTGTGCCTTATAGGGATATTTAATTGTTCATGTCACCATAAGTTCAGTATTAGGTCCAGGAGAGCTATATCTGGGACCTCACAATAGGTCATAGGAGCCAGTATCTCTCCACCTCCCAGACCTATTTCCCTTGCTGCAGTTACCATGCAGATTTATCCCTCATGTCAGGGGATGTTCTCACACTAACCATTCCACAAGATGATGGACTTCCTTTCTCTGGCCATTCCTACAGACTCCCAGGGCAGATGGTCTTATACTGAGCAGGCTTCTGTCACGTGGGCATCTTGGAGCTGCAGGGTTGAAGACAACCTCATCCAATCACCTGTGCCAACTAAAGATGGGAAAAGCCTTCCTGAAACACTGAGATAAGGGGAATGAGCTTTGCCTGGGTACAAAAGTCATTATAGAGATCTCACTATTTTTTTTAATAACCACCTTGACTCTCTAAATAGTTTTAAAAAAGCACACAAGTAATTCACAGTAAATTCTGAAATGGATATATTTCTACGCATCAAGTCCCTAACCAAAATTCTGTTTTTCTTTCAATATCACATCAAAACTTAGATTAATCCAGGGGCAGTAAACCCATATAGGACTGTTTTGTTTTGGTGTCCTGTCTTCCCAATCTCCAGGAAAAAGCTATGCCTCCTCTCTCTGAAATTTCGCTTTACTTAGCTTACATATCTTCTTGGGCACTTGATTTATAGCCTCTTGGTCCTTACATACATTCTTTAGACTTGTTTTAATGATAAAATTAATCACTTCAAAAGAAGAAAGGAAAACAAAAACTAATCAAGAATCATCAGCTCAGAAAAACTGATTAGTCCAGGACTAGTTCTCCATTAGAAATGGTTCTACCTATATGGTTCTTAAATGCCAACCGAATATGTTTCTTTCCTGTTTCTTTGACCACGTTTTTAGTACTCCATTCTTAGTCCCATTGCTCACAAGGCCCTAGACTTTACCTCTTGTTCACTTCTAACGGGAAGAGAAACATATTTTTCTCACCATCCCCAGACAATATTCCCCTTATCATGGGCTCTAATCAAAGCTTATGCTTATTACTGAACCAATCACCGCCCACAACAGTGAAGCACATTGCTTTGTTTAGGTCTAGGATGCGTTTTCATCCCAGAAACAGTGTGGGGTAAAAACCTAGCACAAGCCTGGAAATGGGAGGGCACTATTCCCAGAGGAATATTCACTCTGGGATCTAGAAGAAAACTGTATGTTGGGGCCAATGAATAAACAAATGTGAAACCTGATGTGACTATTTCTTTACACAATATCTTTAGTCATTTTATTGGCCACATTGCCAGATGAAGTACATGGCACATACTAAGCAACTTCCGAAAGAATAAACATGCTGACCTGGCTGGATGAACCACTGGTTTGATACCTGCAACACTTGCACAGCGCATCCATTAGTCCATACCATCTTCCTTTATTTGAAATGGGATTTGGAACTGGGGAACATGAAGTTACTCACCAGTTTGATTAGCTTCAGCCAGTGCCAACAAAAAATTTTCCACAGGCATTAGGTGTTTGCTTCCTTACTTAAGATGTTTTTTAGTAAAAACACGAGGGAAGAAATAATTCATGTCTAAATAAGGCCAAACTCTTACCTTTTGGCCCCTGGAATTATGCATGGAGCCCCGGAGCCATATGATGGAAGAAATACTACCCATTTTGGAAAGAATTTTTGAGCTGCATTTACAGAACTGGTTGGAGAGCTATCTATCAGAGTGTGCTTTGATGAAGTAATTTACCTGAATCTCCTTACTCGGTGAGCATTTAATGATAATACTGGTCTCTGTACAGAGTTAATTACAGAATGAAGAGTGAATTTAAACCAGCTTCAGGGCCACTTCTTGTAAGCAGTTGCCACTGTGTGATATGGGGCTCAGTCCTTTCTCACCTCTCCTCTAAGAAGCCGGCCCTCTGAACATGAGGGAATGGAAATCACAGATTCAGAATCACCAATTCTTTTTTAATGCCCCTGTTGAAGCCACTTAGCTATCTTTGGTCTTTCACTACCCAGCCATCTCTTCTATCAGCTGGAAAGGAGAAGTGAGCTTAGGGTTCTGTGAAAAGGATTAATGAATCAATAACTGAGAATTCCTTCAAAGACTCTCACAGGTCACCTTTTTTTTCCCTAAATAAATGCCTAGGTTCGGTATAAGTTTTCTAAAGTTATCTTGAATGAGGTCTGTCTACTTCATGGAGTTGCAAGCCAAGAGAAGCTAAGCTACACTGTGGAAGATTCAGCAAAGATGTGTTTCCAGATATAACATCGCTGGTAGTCAAACAATCTGTCTCTGTGATGAAACTCATCCATAGAATCTCAGGGAGGGAAACTTCAAAGCTTTATGTATTTTTACTTTAAAACAACTATCAAATTGTTACTACTCACTGATTGGCTTGGTGATAGGATTTAAAAAGTAAAGAGGTTGAACCTGTTTATGTGGTGACGAAACAGGTAGATGAAAACTGGGAGTGACTCAGAAAAGGGCCCAAAGTGATGTTATTGGATGATAATTTATTCTTTAGTTTATTTAACTCTGTTTAATGTAGGATGTCACGCTGTGGTAAAATATTGTCTGTGATGATAATTTTTGGAAGGGTACTAAATTGTTAATCAGGGTTAAGAGACAAAATCCTAGACCAAACAGCAATAATTAATTTTCAACAGATCCAATTTTTATTTACAGCTTGATGTAGAGATGTTACAAGAAGAGTAATGTGTACCACATGTCTATTAGAACAGAAAAAAAAGGTAATAAATTTTGTACAAAGAAATAAGCTTCAAGATGCAACAGAAAATAAAATAAGCTTTTTTTCAAAGTATCAGATTCTTGAAATTGCTGTAAACATATATAATCTATGAAAAAATGGAGACTAAATATCTAAATTAAGTTGAAATTGAAAAACAATTTCAATAGATTAAATACTTTCCTAAAATTCAGAATAATGAATGCTCAAGGAATATATTTAAAAGCTTGAAGATTGAAATTACTCTGTCTCAATACTCAGAAATACTTTAAATATTTCATTAGCTTTCTTCCATTCACCCCAACTTTCTTTCTTGCTTTTTATAAAAATTTTCTGCCTTTAGAAAAATATGGAAATTACATAAAAATATAAAAATATTTTGAGATTATTCAAAATTCTATCCACAAGAGATAACTGCTATTAATAATCTGAATGTATTTGCTTCCAAAATTTTATTGTAATGTTTGCATAACTGTAATACAATCCTGCTATATTCTCCTTAAATTTACAAAGATGCAACCCAGAAAGGTCAGAAATGTCAAAGGTCATTTATCCCAGAGAAATGAAAATTTTATTGATAAAAAAACCTATATATAACTGCTCATAGCTGACTTATTTGTAATAGTCAAAGCTGTAAATAACCAAAATCTCTTCCAATAACTGAAATACCTTTCTTCTCAGGTATCAAACTATGTTATGTCCATGCTGTAGAGCAACACTCAGCAGTAAAAGAGAACTGTAAGTACATTCAAACACTCAAGTGAATCTCAAGAGAATTATTCCAAGTGCAACAACCAATCTTAAAAGATTCCCTTTGTAATCATATGTATAACACACATGAGATGATAAATTGTAGAGATGGTGACACACCAGTGGTAGCCAAGAGAGGTGGGACAGGGAAGTGCTAATATCTATAAAAAAGAAGAAGGAGGAAGATCAATATATCTATTTAATTTTTGCTAGAACTATTCTGGAGCAAGCATCTTGGACCTGAAATAATAATTGTGTTTCCTTAACATCCACTGCACAGGTTTGGATGTTGGGATGTCACAAGTGGGGTTACTATGGTATCTTGGTTGTCATAGGTATTCTAGAATTTCTAGGTAAAAGCCCTGTCTAGACAGAAAATCATCTATGCAGAAAAGAAATCAGTCTGGTCCACATGAAGCCTGACAAATGGGTCAGAGGAATAAAGATAACAGGTGCCACTTGAACTTTCTCTCATTGCTTGCCCTAATCAAGCAAGTAAAACAATTCATGTCAGATTCTTTCTATTTATACCAGTCAGATAGCTCACTCTTCTCTATGTAAGGGAGTAAGTAAAAAGTGGGCACTGGAGATAGGAGTTTTTTGGGTATGCTTTCCTTCCTGGAGTAAAAGTTCTTTCACAGAAACATGATAGCAGAATTCCCTCTTAGCTGCCCTTCCATCACAATCATAACTCAAGTCTGGTCTTTTATCCATTTCAACGTCATTAAATATTTTCCCATGTAGCAATGCTCTTTACGGAATACCTGCACACTGATAGCCTGCTCATAATTCTTTCCTTTTTTATTGTCATTAACCCATAAATTGTGCAGATTAGTGTGTTTCATTATCACATTTCCATAATGCATATATCATGCTTTACATGTATCCAGGGGAGAGATTCTTGTGATATAAACTTGCCTTATCTGTGGTTGTGGTCACATGAAAGAAATGTACACATTATAAAATCACAAGGATATAAAATGATACACAGTGAGTGCATGTGAAACTGGGGAAAGTTGAATAGGGTCAGTGAATGGTATCAGTGTCAATTTCATTGTTGTGCTGTTAGACCGGGGAAGCCAGGTGAAGGATACAGTGTGTACACTGTAGAGCAACTCTGTATCTCTTTTTACAGTTACATGCAAAGCTATAATTATTGTAAAAGAAAAGACAAATAAAAAAAATCAACCCAAAATATTGTATGTCATAAGCATTTTACTCTGTAAACATAATTTTAGATGAGAACATTGTGTGTAAACATAACTTTAATGCCTACATAATAACTTGTTATGAAAATATTATTTACCCAACTATCTCTTTAATATTGGATATTTACTGCTGAGCTTTGTACGATGTTAACATATTACAAATCACAGGGCAAAGATTTTGTGCATGAAACTTTATCTCATTTCAGACTACTTCCTTAGAAAAGTATTTCATGAAGTACAAGTTTAATACTTGTAATGTAAAAATACCTTTCTGCAGTTAATTAATTTGGGAAGCAGCCGCATTCATCTTGGGAATTCTATCTGTATTAGGCGACCTCCCCAAAGTGGTAAGACAAACAACCTCGCTAAAACTACTTGCTCTGCCACACTCCATTACAGATTAAACATGACTGCCAATCCTTTGATTCTACACTCTCTACTGATAAAACTGCTGGAATCAGTAGACTACTGGGAGAGTGTCGTTTTATCAGTTTCTGGGCTCAAACCTCAAAACACTGGCAGTTTACATTGAAATCATCCCTTTTTGGGGACCCAGAAACCATATAAGACAGAATCTCAGCCCTCACAACTGCCACATTAGGCCATGCTGGCCTATGGAGAGGTGATGTCAACAGCCAGCCCGAGTTATTCCAATAGTTAGCACCCAGGCTTTAGACAATGATGCCATCTTGGATATTTTAGTCCCAGTAGAAGCAAGTGGAGTAAAATCACAAGTTAATAGTCAGAACTAGGACTTCAGACATGGTAACTGTGGAGGTATCCCAGGCATCACCAGCCATTGGAGACAACCCAGCTGAAGCGTGACCCATGGAAGAGAATAAACCAATCATTTCCACTACTCTCTGTCCAAATTCCCAAGCCATAAAATGATTGTGTACCACACTAAATTTAGGGATGTTTGTTACACAGCTTAGTGATAACTGTTATACCTCCTATAGTGTGTGTGTTCTTAGTGCATCACAGTGTTCTAGTTCATTTGGCTTAGAATTAGGGTATCAAAGTAGCCAGTAGTTTATTAGTAGTGTAATTTTAGCAAATTAAATTTTTCAAAGCACTCTCTTCCTTGTTAACATGGAAATAATAATAGTTATTGCCTTACAAATTTATAATATTAAAATGAGATTATTATACTTGGGATGTAGCTCAGTGGAGGGTGCACTTAGCATGTATTCTGGGTATAGCACCCTTCACTAAAAAAAAATGAACAATTAGATTATACCTTCTAACGTGTTTAGTGCCCTTCTTTGTATGTACCAAGAACTCAGAAATAATTTTACTCACCCTACCACTGTTATATAGAAGAGGTATTACTATATTAAAGAGAATGTACACTTTTCACTTTATTTTTTATTACATTTTCTAATACAGATGATTAAAGTGTTTTCTATAAACTATGCAACGATTTATACTCATCTGTTTAGGGTAAAAAGTTAAGCAAACTTTTCATTGTTTGACAAACTTACTGCATTACATCAATAGTAAATATTTTACTTTTTCCAGCCTGAATCCACCCCTGGAGTCAGAAAGAAACCAGAGGCAATTTGTAGAGGAATAAATACGGAGGCTTCCAATAAAACTTTATTTACAAAATTCAAACCAGGCTGAATATGGGCTGCAGGATTCCTCTTGGCAATCTCTGTTCCAGTGATTCGACTAAGAGGGTTTTTTACCTTGGAGATATTCTAGTAAGAGTGTTGAAAGTAAGCAAATCTATCTAGAATTTACTGCATTACATGCCTTTGTGGGCCCTTTTTCCTTCAAGACAAACTGGCTCTTTTGATAGGCACACATCTGAGCAGCCGGAGCAGATCCATGTACCATATTACTTCCTGCAAGATCAGCTACGTCAGCTGTTTCTACAAACTTTAATTGGTAATGATCTATGCATAGGGGGCATATGTACTCTAGTACTTGGTTAGGCTTGGAATTACAAAAGTCAGCTGCTTTTACATGAAGCAAAAGTAATTTAGGTTCTTTTTTAAGCACAAAGTAGATATTCAAAGTTGACTAAAGGGATAGGCATAATTACTAAATATAGACCGGAGGCTTTCACAGAAAAAGGCCTGGCTTCCCAAAGAAAAGCCCAAAGAAAAGCCCTGGCTTCCCAAAGAAAAGCCCTGAGTACTTTTAGCTTGTCACTAGCTTTGCTGCTCTTGAGAATTCACACCCCGGGTTCACTGTGCTATAAATTTATAAAACGGGACTAATAATTTATTCCCTTCTGCCTCAGAATATTCAGGAAAATATAGCACATAAAATTTATAGACTTCATATTGTAATATACTTAACTATGTGTCATCTCTCCATTAGAATAAGAATTCCTTGGGGACAGAAGCTATGTCTTATGAATTTTTAAATTCCCATTAATTGATACAGTATTTTAGCATACTGAGTGCTCCATAAATGTTTGCAAAATGAATGCCTAAATGGATGGATGAGTGAAGCTTTTGTAAACTTAATGATTGGGAACAAAAAAATACAATGAAGTTTATTACTAGGAAGTAAACTGATACCTTTTGAAAAAAGTGTTTGAAACTGAATACGTGTTACTCACACCAGTAATTGCAGTGGATCTCTGAGATAAGAAAATCCTTCATGTGTTTGAGGATGCACTGAATCTAGCTGTCAATTTTTGTTCACAGAGTGCATATTTGTATAAACATGGGCCTTGCTTTTAAATTGAAAATAACTGATTTTTCCAAATATCATAAACACAGTTGTCATTTGCAGCCCTTGAACCAACAATGACTAATTTTTCTAAAGATTGTAGACATGATTGTCATATGCACTCCTTGAAACAACAATGACAGAAAAAAAATCACCCTTGTTTTTTATTTTAGTGTCAGCATTAAAGAAATTTTCCTTTAGGAAACTAAATTGAAATTAAAATCAAATAAACAGCTGTAAAGTTAACAAAATACAATTGATAGTTCAAAGGAAAAGACTGGTTATCCTTTTAAACAACTAACACATGACTTTGCCTTCACTGGTCAAGTTGGCCTCCCTCGAGAGAAATTCAAAACCTCAGAAATCTTTGAAATTCTCCACTTCCTGGCAAATCCACAATACTGAAGTACGTGATGTTTTATATCGAATATGATGACTTGATCAAGTACTTGCAAATAAGTCCTTGCAAATAAAGGAAAATATCCCCTTGGGGTGTAACTGTCAAATAATGGAGGCATTTAATGGACTAGATGCTAATTCTAATGCAGATAGCTTCCTTTGCCATGCCGTGGAATTTAATGATTTCAAGTAAGGCGATTACATTAGCCTTCCTATTAGGGTTACCTATGGCTGTACTGACATTCCGGTGGGAAGAGTAAGTGGCCAAGGTCTAGATGAAAGCAAAGGATTGGCAGAGATTGCTCCTCAACTTGCAATGTGGGCTGCTTCCTGATGAGTGCACCTTATCTATTACTATGCTAATTCAGCAGCATGGTTTACTGTACATGTTTGTTTGTGTGATCATGTGGCTCAGGAACAGCTGTAACTCACTGTTTCTGTCCAGCACTGGTATGGTTGATACATTGTGTCAACTTAAGTTTGGAAGTTTAACTAAGAGACTCAGGAGGGAGCCAGGGTCCTTACTTTGTAAACATTCTGAGCCTGTCCAAGAACAGGGCAGGAAGGTGGTGTGAGTGCTGTATTTCCCTGGGGATGGTGGTAGCCTGCTTATATTATAAAGGAGGAGAAGAGACTTTCTCTTCTCTCCTTTTTGCTCTTGTTGCTTTGCCATCTTCTGCCACCTTGAAGTGTTGCCCCTGTACCATCGCACCCTGCCTTGGAGTCAGCTGATTATGGACTGAAACCTCCACAAACTGTGAGCTGAATAAACCTTGTCTTTCTTGATTTTAGGTGTCGAGTATTTTGTCTCAGCAACAAGAGAAAAATAACCAAGACAATAATCAAGAAAGAGTACAGTACCATATATCACACCCAGAAGATCAAAATTCAAAATAGTTTCTACCACATCTGTCTCACTTCATGTCAAAAAACTCAAAGTCAAACCATCCTAAATCTAAGATCAACTGCTGTAATCTCTTTTGGAAATTCTTTGACAGACATAACCCAGAAATAATATTTTACCAGTTATCTGGGTATTTCTTAGCTTGATCAGATTGACACATAAAATACTCATATATTCATTCATCTATCATTAACATTTTGCCATATTCATTTTAACATATCTATTCAGTTATATGTCTCTTTATGTATTATCTAACCATTTCAATATTGACACATTTTAAAGTAAATAGCACTCACTGGAACAAATCTTTTTAAATACTTCATTATGCATATCATACAGTACAGCTTAATATTTCTTTATAGTTTTTATGTAAATTTTACATGCAATAACTTCTACAATCTAAATCTATACATTCATAAAGTTTTGAAAAACCATACATCCACACAATACAAATCCCTGGAAGGACACAGAGCATTACCTTTTGCCAGAACCAGAATTACTATCCCAGAATATTTCCTTATGCTCCTTTCAGTCAACAGTCTTTCCCATTTCCCATTACTAGATGCAACTACTATTCAAATTTTTTCCAATTTAGAGTAGATGCCAGCACTTTGCTCAATACATGTGTTTTTGCAGTATTTTCTCCTGGTTTGTGACTTTTCTATCCATTTTCTTAATGGTGCCTTTTGACAGACCAATTTTTTAATATTGAAGAACTAATTTATCTTTTTAATTCTAGTCTAGAAATTCACATCCATCTAAACTTTAAGCATGTATTCCTTTATATAAACTTTATTTCACACAGCATAATGTCCTGAGAGTCATCTGACATATTCAATGTATTAGCAATTTGTTTTTCTTTCCTTTGTTGTCTAGTATTTTATTTAATGAGAATACTGACATTTCATGTATTCATTATTTTAATTGGCCTCATGGCTACTTAAGTCTGGATTATTAAGTATAATGCTGCTAAAACTTCTTCTGCAAGTCTTTTGCAAACTTCTATTTTCATGTCTTTGGGGTCCATGTTTTGTTATATAAGAAGTAGCATAAGCATTTTCAAAATAGCCATACCATTTACACCACCATCAATAGCATATGACAGGTCAACTGCTCTTCTGATGAATTAAAATGTAGTGTCAGACATTTTAATTTTAGCCATTCCAGAGAGTATAGGGTCATTCTGTGGGCTTGTAATTTGCACTTTGCTCATGACGAATGATGCTGAACACTTTCCCATATGCTTTTGACCATTAGTGTGTCTTCTTTTGTGAAATGTTCGTTTGGATCTTTCAAACAGTTTGCAGAGACAATCACTTAAACAGCCAAGGTAATGGCTCTTCATTCCTTATATGTTTGACAGCCTCCTAGCTAGTGGGTTTATTTTTGGAAGGGTGTCTTTTGACAAGCCGAAATTTTTAGTACTGAAGAACACTACATTTTTCCCCTTCGTGTTTACCGCTTTCTGTGACTTCTAAGAATATGTAACCTTGAATGTAACATGCTAATTTCATACCATTTATATAGCTCTTACATTTCATTTTTTCTAATGAGTATTCAGTTACTCACACATAATTCACTGAAAAGTCTTCTTGTTCCATTTGTTTCCTTTAAAATCTTTACTGGAAAATGGTGAGTACAGTTGTGGGTTTGTTTCTGGAGTCTGTTTTGTTCTGTTGACATTTTGTTTTTCCTCACGTCAGTGTCATACTGTCTTGGTTTCTGTATATTTTATGTGAGGAAATCTCCAGGTGCAAATTTCTAATATATTTCTTTTCAGTGTTGACTGGAACTATCTGCATCCTCTGTTTTTCTATATAAAATTTAGAATATAAATTTTCTCCAAAAGAGCTATCATAATAAGGATTAGGATTACATTGATCTACAGGTCAATTTGGAAAGAATTAGCATTGTAACAATATGGAATGTTCCAATACAGAAACATTTAAATCTCACTGACAGCAGTGTTCTGCAGTTTATAGCATAGACGTCTTGTCTGCGGTTTATTCCCAAGTATTTTACATATATTTTGTTTCAGTAAAAATGAAATTGATTAAATTTTTATTTCCAATGTTTTGCTGCTACTATACCAACATACAATTGATTTCTATATATCAGCTTTATATCATATATCTTGATAAATTCACTTATTTTTCCTGTTTGCTTTTTTTTGGGGGGGGGACTTTCAGTGTAAACAATTACTTCATTTCTGAAGAAACAGTATTGATTTATTCTTTCAAATTTTTAAACTATTCCCTTTTCTTGAATTATTGCAACACTTAGGACCTATCTTATGAATAGAATTAGTTAGAATGGGCATCTTTCCATTCTTCCTGATTCAGAGAAATGTGATTAATGTTTCAGCAAATGATGGAGTTAGTTGCAGACTTTTTTTGACAAATTCCCTTTACAAGAATGAGGAAGTTTCCTACTTTCTTAATTTACTTTGAATTTTTATAATGAATAGATTTTAAAAATCTTTTTAATTTTTTTCATTTATTTGAAACCATAATATCTCTCCCTTGATTCTGTTATTTTAATGAATTATACAGAATGAAAATCTTGCCAAGCCATAATATATTCTGATTTTTATGTATTGTTTGATTTAATTTGCTAGTATTTTATGAAATATTTGTGTTTTTATTCAGAAAGATCAGTCAGCGTTTTTCCCTGCCCTCACCAAGTATTCTTTCATTAGTTTTCTTGGCTGTTCAGAGTTGTAAATTGTTTTTCCTGTATTTTCTGAAAGATTTTGTATAAATATTATGCTGTTTCCCCTTAAATGTCCATTAAAATTTTCTGATAAAATAATCTGGCCTGGCATTTCCTTTGTGCAAATGATTTCCATGACGAATTTAAATTCTTCACTAGATATAAAATTATTTGGTTCTCAGTTTCATCTTGTATCAGCAGAGTTAAATTTTTGCATTAAGAAATTGGCCAAGTTGATCTAGATGGTGGTTAAATTAGTTGCATAGGTCTTTTTATTACTTTCTGACACTAAAATTTCTATGGAATTTTCATGGTGTTGGTCACTTGTTTCTTCTCCTCTACCATCAGTCTAGTTTTAATTTATTGATATTTTCAGGGAAGTAATATTTTAAAAATTTTTCACATGTCCATTTTATTGATTTATGCTTGTATCTTATATTTTATAGTTCTTCTCTCTTAATTTGGATTTATTTTGCTTTTTTGATAGCTTCACCCATTGGATTTGTATTTTTGAGTAAGCATTAAAAGTTTTAAATTTCAGTCTGACTTGCATCATTCATATTTCAATGTGCTGTCTTTCTTTTGATGATTCACTTGCAAATATCCCCTCTCAAGTTGCTTTTTCCTTGATCCACAGATTATATAAAATTTTGTTTCCTAATTTTCAAATATTTGAGGTTTTACTATATACCTAGTGGTTATTAATATTTATTTTAAATTTATTGTGGTCAGAAAGCATTCTCTATTTGATATCAGTTGTTTAAATGTATTGAGATGTGTCTTATTACCCAAGATAGGGTCATCACTGGTAAAAGTACTGAGTATATTCTAAAAGAATATCACATTCTGCACTATGGTATGGTATGCTGTATGAAACTAGCCCAAGGTGTTCGATAGAATTGCGTAGTTTTTTTTTCTTTACTGATTTTTTGGCCCAGTTTTTCTATCACTTATTTGAAAAGGTGTTAAAATCTTTGACTAGGTAGAATTAATTGTTTCTCCTTTTAAGTATGTGCATTGTTGCTTCATATGTTTGAAACTTTTCATATGTTCTGAAGCCATCGTGTAGTGGCTGTGTCTTCTAGACAGAACTTTTTAGTCACTACTATCAATCCTTTACCTCTGGTGAGATCTCTGTCCTTAAGTCTTGTATTTCTAGTAGTAATATAATGTCTCTAGCCTTTACTCATGGAAAACTTCAAATATCTTTGTGTGTCTTGTACCTATTATGTGAATGGATTTTTTGTTTTGATGATAAGCTCTGTTTTTAATTATTTAGTCCATTAACATTTTATGTAATTATTTCTACAGTTGGATTCAGATATTCCCCATCGTTTTTATTTCCTTTTTATTATTTTTCCCTTGATTTTGTATTCTATTTTCTTTAGGATTACTTGAATGGTTTTTAAGAATTACATTTAGATTTATTCATTTTATCTATTTGATTTTTAATTAGAGAATTATTTAATTTATACTTGTTAAAATAAAGAATGATGAAGTATTTAGACTTTCATAGTTCTTGGTATGTTTTTCTACTTACTCAACTCATTCTTTATTTTGATATTAATGTAGCTTATTTACCCACTGCTTACACAACTTTTAGTTACTCATTTTTTATTTTCCCTATAATTTTAAATAAGACTTTAAAAGTTATGCTTTTTGTTCTTTTTTATCAGGAAAGTTAATGGTTTCTGTATATTTGTTTATTCTGATATGTTCTGCTTTATGACAACCATTTTGTCTGGTGGCACCATTATTTCTGTGTCATATCCAATTGCACTGACAAACACATTCAGGATAACTCTTAATTAGTACTACAGTCAACATTTCTGTTCCCTGTTGTATTCAAAATGATTATGTCTAGTCATTTTAAATTTCCTTCATTGTATCAACTTTAGGCTCTTATCTGCTGCAGTATAACACTGAAATTTGAAGACACTGATTCATTTGCATGTCCATTTTCTCTTTTGTGATATTTATTTTTTATTAATTGTATATTAAGAGTGTTTAAAATGATTGTTCCCTATTCTGGAGCCTCAGCTTTCATAGCTGTTTAGCCTTAGGATTCAGTGTTCACTGTCTTGCTCACATGTGTTAGCATCTCTGGTTCCCTCTGAGGTCCGTGGGAGAATGACTGGTTCCATCCTCTCTCCTTGACTTTTTCATGGCCATCTTGTTTCTCTTCACATCATCTTTCCTCTGTGTGTATCTATTTCTTAATTTAAATGTTCTCTTTTTAGTAAGACACCAGTTGTACTGATTTAGGGGCCAATTCTACTCCAATACAATTTTATAATAATTAATTACATCTATAATGATTTATTTACACTTAAATTCATATCCTAAGAAAAAAACTGAGCTTAGATTTTCAATATATAAATTTTGGTGGGGGACACACTTCAGCCTATAACAGAGCTCCATTGCCCAGGGCCATGCATATTTTAAAATGTCTTCCTGTTGGGCCACACACAAATGGCAACTTGATTCATCTCAAATTCTGGGATAGCACTTCTTTTCATTCATCTTCTCAGAACATTGCAGATATTCTTTTACTGTTTTCAGAGCCAAGAATTGCCATGAATGATATGGACTGAACATGTACAATTCACATTTAGCTAATCTACTAGGTCATGTCATAGTACGGGTAATTTTCCATCTGATTTCTCCTAGAATAAGACAAACTTTTTTAAAGGAAAAAAAATCATATCTTTCTCTATTCCATAAATTTTATTTTACTTTGTTTTCCACAGATCAAATGGACTTAATGGATGCCTAAAGAACATTTAATTCAACAGCTATAGGATATATATTCTTCTCAGCAGCTCAGGGAATGTTCTGCAGATCAGATAATATTTTAGGTCATAAAGCAATCCTTAGAAAATACTAAAATGCTAAAATAATTTCTTGCATCTTATTATACTATAACTGGGTAAAACTAAAAACCAACAGCAAGTCCAAACTATTTAAACACATAGAAAACAACAATGCACTTTTGAATAATCAGTAGGTCATTGAAGAAATCAGAGGGAAAAATTAGAAATAGCTAGAATCAAATGAAAGTACAACATATTAGAACTTCTGGGATACAACAAAGTCAGTTCTAAAGGGCAAGTTAATAGCTATGAGTGCCTACATCAAAAACTCAGATCTAAAATAAATAACCAAACAATGCATCTCTAGGTTTGGGAAAAACAAGAACAAACTAAAACCAAAACAAACAGAATGAAAAAAATAATAAACATAAAAGATGAAATGAAGGAGATAGAGAACACAAAAATAATACACAGGAGCAATGAAACAAACAATAGTTGGATAAACCCTTAGAAAACAGAGAGAGAGAGAGAGAGAGAGAGAGAGAGAGAGAGAGAGAGAGATTCCAACACATATCACTAAAATCCAAAGAATTATTGGGGACTACTCCAAAAACCTATATTCTAACAAATTAGAGAATCTAAAAGAAATGGACAAATTTCTATACATACAACCTACCAAAACTGAACCAAGAAAGTATCAAAAACCTAAATAGATCAATAACAAGCAATGAGACTGAAGAGGTAATTTTAAAAAAGTCTCCCAACAAAGAAAAGTTCAGGACTAGATGAGCTCATTTCTGAATTTTAGCAAACATCTCAAGAATAATGAAGCTCCTTAAAGTATTGCATGAAATAGAAAGGTAAATAAACCTTTCAAACTCAGCTATATGGCAAACATCACCCTGATACCAAAATTGAACAAATACAATGACAAAAATATTATAGGTCAGTATTCTTGATGAACATAGACACAAAAATCTTCAATAAAATTCTTGCAAATCAAATTCAACAACACATTAAAAAGATCATATGCCATGACCAGATTGGCTTCTTTCCAGGAATGCAAAGATAGTTCAACATACATAAATAAATAAACATAAAAATTACACAAATAGAATCACATATACAACAACTCTGCAGCCAGTATCACTTGTAATGGGGAAAACTGAAAAAAAGCATTTTCCCTAAAATCACTAATAAAGATGTCTACTTCCACTCCTCATATTTACTATAATTCTTGAAGTTTTAGCCAGAGTAATTGAATAACAAATGGCAATAAATGGATACAAATAACAAAGCTTTTACATTATCCTTATTTGTGCATGATATTCTTCTCTACTTAGAAGACCCTAAAGATTCCAACAAGAATTTTAGAGCTAATAAACAAATGTAGGAAAGTAGCAGTGTATAAAATCATCATTAAAATCAATAGCTTTTTTATAAACCAATGATGGACTGAGAAAAAAATCTCCATTCACAATAGCTTCCAAAAAAGACCTAGGGCTCAATTGAACAAAGCAATTGAAAGACTTCTACATTGAAAATTTCAATAAACTGAAGAAAAAAATTGAAGAAACTATAGATAAGATAAAAAATCAATCCACATTCATGGATTGGTAGAATTAATATTATTAAAATGACTGTACTACCAAAAGCAACCTACAGATTCAGTGAAATCTCCATTGAAATACCTATGGTATTCTTAGCAGAACTAGAAAAAGTAATCCTAAAATTTACATTAAAACATAAAAGATGCAGAATAGTCAAAGAAATCTTAAACAAGAATGAGCTGTTTTCCCTTTCCTCCTCCTCCTCCTCCCCTCCTTCTTCTCCTTCTCCTTTTTTAGTGCATGTTTACAATACATAATGGTTATGTTATTTGTGGAAACATAGGATGCAAAATTACCATCTTAATTTTCTATCCCTTTCTTTTTCCCTGTTCCCTCCCTCTCCCTCTTTCAGTCCTTTCCTATTTGAATCCTCAAATTATATTACAAAGCCACATTTTCCACTGTATCTTTGGATGCTTTTACCATTTGTAATTCAACAATCTCCACTCTTTCTGCTTACCCTCTAACTCTATCATCTTCTATGGGATTCACCCCACACAGCCTCCTTTTTCAAACCTTTTGTATTTGTTTTCTTCAGAAGACTTGTCTTTTAGGAGACTAAAATTTTTTTCAGCAGTACTGTATTTATAATTTCTCACTGCTGTAATTGGGAGGGTCTTGCTTTGCTAAAGATTTTATTATTTTCATTTTTTTTCTCAGCTCTGCTAACTCACCTTCATCACCTGTTATCTTTATTCTTTGAACTCTTTTCTCTGTAGTTATTTTTAATTTTGTGTTTTTAAGTATACAAAGGAAGTTTCATCTACAACTTGCTTTTGCTATGGCTACTTCCTGTTTTGAAAGTAGTCTTGGGGGGGATCCTGGGAAGATGGTGGATTGATAGTTAGCAGGGTAGAGAGCCTCTCTGAGAGAAACAACTCAGACACTAGAATTTAATACCATGGAGAAGACCAGACAAAAGGAGAAAGATTCTCATGACCCAGGAAGAAACTGAGGAAAACGAAAAAGAAAAAAACAAGAAAGAGAGAGAGAGAAAGAAAGAAAGAAAGAAAGAAAGAAAGAAAGAAGGAAGGAAGGAAGGAAGGAAGGAAGGAAGGAAGGAAGAGGATGGAAGGCTGGAACTAGACACGCTTTCACCAGAGCTGGTCCCGTGTTTGAAGTCAGATGACTTGCAGTTGTGCTGAAGTCATGGTTGCACTGAAATTGGGGGTTGGTGAGCTCAAGGCTCTTGGCAGGAGGATGCGCCATAGAGTAGAACCAGTATGGAGAGCTGGACTGACACGTGGTGAATGCTCGGAATTTGGTCCTGTGGGAGGAGTGACTGGCTGGACAACATATTGGAGTTGGGCAGGACAGGCCTGAACCAGGAGCCACAGTGGAGTCAGTCAGCCACTCCTGGCCCAAAGTGGACTGGTGGGATCTGCTTGGGCTGGGTCATGCCCCTGGCCAGGACCCAATAGCTAGGGATGAAACTGTCTCTAACCTGTGACATCTGCATGGCACAGACTAACCTGCTGAAGGCACTCGCTGGTTGACTGGCTCAGAGGGAGGGACCAGCTCACATCACCCCTGTGTGCACCTTACAGATCAACAGCAAACCAGAGAGGGCAGCAATCCCCTAGCAAGCATGCTTCAGAAAAACCATAGGCAATACGGAAAGGACCTGAGACCTCCACCATACACCTGTCTGAAAGAAACTAGAAACATGACAAAAGAAAGAAAAAAGAAAAGCCTCCAGCCACTTATTCTTGAAAAATAAGTTCAGGAGAGGTAAATACAGAAGAGATTGAGGGCAGCAAACATGCAATAATGGACACAGCATCAGCCGACAAAAAGAAATATCTTCATGACAACATAGATGAACGTAAAACAAATTCTAATTCAAATGAAGCAAGATAAAAGAAGATTAATAAAAGAAATGCTAAGTACCTCTCAAGAAGACACAGATGGAAGAATGCAGTAATCCCCCAAAAAGGAGAGAAACCTTTGATTAAGAACATAAACACAATTTAGATTACATGAAACAGATTCAAAGAGATTACCAGGAAATTAAAAACTCCATTGAAATCTGGCAAAATTGCTTGACAGAAACTGAAGTTAGACTTTCAAAACTTGAAGATAGATTTGCAATATGTGATCATGAAAGGAAAAAATCTTAAAAATAACAGGAAACCAGGAAGTAACAATACAAAGGCTAGAAGATGACAAGAGGATCTATAACTTAAGAATAAAAAATGTGAGCAAAGAAGCAGGAGTAAACAAATGAAATACAAAGGCTATTCACAAAAATAATTAAGGAAAACTTCCCAAGCATAGGAAAAGGAAAAGATATTTAGATATATGAGGCATACAGAACTCCAGCCAGCTATGACCAAAACAAATCTACACCCAGACATATAATAATCAAAATCCCAGAAATTCATCACAACAACAGAATATGAAAAGTGGTCAGAGAAAAGAAACAGATCACCTATAAAGGAAAACCCATCAAAATCACAACAGACTTCTCGACACAAACTATCAAATCAAGAAAAGCTTGGAATGAAATATTCCAAGCCCTGAAAGAAAATAACCTCCAACCCAGATTGATGTACCCTGCAAAACTATCACTCAAAATTAAAGGAGAAACAAGATGTTTCCATGACAAAGAGGAACTGGGGGAGTTCGTAACCACCAATCCAACCCTAGAAAAAATACTGAAGGACATACTAGAGAGAGAAAAAAAAATCACCAGGATTCCAGAAACAATGACAAAGAGGCCTCAATGAATGGGGCAAAAATGGAATGAAGGGGAAAGTAGACAACCAACAGCATAAAAATAGCATAGCAGAAATGAGGCAGAGAAGATTGGCTATAATCTCCAACACAGATGGCCTGGATACACTAACAAAAAAGAATCACAGGCAGAGTAGGTCAGGAGATAGGGTTCATCAAGATGCTCTGAATAGGAAATACAATCAACCTGAAAGAGGGTTAATGAACCAAAAGTCAAAGGTGAGAAAACAATGCTCTATGTGACAGGGAACCAGAGAGAAATAGGGACAGCTCATCCAGCAGCTGCAGATAGGTTGGCAACTCATGACAATTTTGTGCAGTGGAGAACTACTCAGCTGTAAGGAAGGAAAACCTTGAGGCTTTAGTAAGTAAAGGAATACAGCTCATGATCAAGCTCAGGGGTAAAAAGGTTCAGAACCACTTAGGTAGATAGCAGGTTGCCCCCCTAATCTAAAAACTAAAGGAATTAATGGAACGCTAAATGTACAAAGCACCCTGATAAAGTGAAAGGCTAGGAGTTGTCTAAAAAAAGAAGGCAGAGGACATTGTTAATAGTGTATCAGGATTTAAAAGCCACATTATTCTTATCACTCTGTTTAGTTTCATTTTATTCTGTTCCAATCTGTCTACTCGTACTAGATTTGAAAGCACAGACAGCTACCCCAAAAATAGCAGGGTATACTATGGTAATTATCCTTAATTTCCTATTAACTTAAACTGAAGCCCTGTATAACTTACACTGTCTTACTATGACTGATCTTATTTGAATCTGGTTTATTAGATCTCTGTTTTGTCTTGACTGATTTTATTTGAATCTGGTATGCTTGATAGAATCAAGTCTGAGAGTACAACTACACTAAAGATGACAAATTCAATAGGATACCCATACTGGTTGGATTATTCTGTTTTGCCTTGACTGATTTTATTCAAATCTGGTAAGCTTGATAGTATCAAGTCTGAGAGTAGAGGCAACTATTCTAAAGACGACAAGATTCAACAGTGTACCCATTCTGGTTGGATTATTATCTGCTTTTGAAGTCCTATAAAGTCTCCAATGTTTTGTTTTTATTAATACTGCTAAGTACTGTTATGTTCAATTATGCTATGCCTGACGATATAGACAATTCTATTGAAAATAACAAGAGACATCATATGATGATGTCTAACTAGTAGTTAGATCTAAAATGATCTAACTACTGTAGATCACCTAGTTTGTAGTTTTATGTGTCTTTTTTGTTTCATGTTTTTCTAGGAATTTATTTTGTTGTCTTGTTTTGATTTTGCTTTTCCCTCTAATACAGAAAGTATAGGTATACATGTAGAAATTCATGCATGCATAGAACTTCTAAAGAGTTTACGAGAATTGATCACATAATGCACAACGTAATGAATGGATACTTTGAAGAAAAAGAGACACTAAGATACCCAGTGCTAATTCCATAGCATCATGATATAAAATCTAGCAATACTATTATTCTCTATTCAGAGTGATAGTAGTCTGTTTTCTTTTGTTTAATTTCAACATAGGTAAAGAAATGGACAGCTATTTTGAAGAGAATGAGAGACATTATGACAGCCATTGTTGACTTCCCTACTGTCTGGTCTTGAAGACCTAAAATGCCTTCATCATCCTGTTCTGATCAGTTTAATACTATTTTGTTCAGTATGAATTCACTGTGTGTGAATATATGGACAACTATTTGGAAGAAAACAAGAGGCAATATGATCGACAGTGAAGACCTCCAGTGGTCTTGCTTTGAAATCTGTGTTTCTTTGTTTTCTTATGATCTGTTTTGTTATGTTTAATTTTACCCTCTTTAAAATTGAAATTAAAAAAAGGTTCCTATACATCACTGGCCTAGTCTGCATTGGCTTTGAACCTATGTCATTTGCATTATTTTAACTGGTTTGTGTGTGGATTATAATCTACATTCTTAAAACTTCAGATTCAACTAAATTTGAGTCACTGCACATAAAATATAAAAGTCTCTTTACCACATAGGTTGACTTTCAAGATATTTTTACCTTTTATATCAAGGTCTGGCACATTAAAACCATGGGCCATATTTGACCTGCATATATAATTTTATGGATAACAGTCAACTGTATTTGTTGGTACATTGTGCATTTTAAAGACTTAGTATGACAAAGGCTATGAAATACAGCATGTCAATAATTTTTCATATTGAATGCATGTCAACATAATATTTTGGACATTTTTTGTTTAAATTAAATATAAAATTAATTAAGCACATTTAGTCTTTGGTAGGGTGACTGCTAGATAACTTAAAGTGATATGTATGATACATTTTTGCACAATAATGCTCTAGTGTTCTGTCATGCAGAAAGTGCTTGGTGTATCTTTGCTAATGAAATAAATCAAATATTTTGAAGGAATAATACAAAATCAGTCTCAGTTTTCTGTTTTGGCTTTCTCTATATTTAGATAAGCTACTAGTCGGGGAGGATTACCTAGCTTGGGCTTCTGTGTGAGCTCGGAATGCTGATGAGCTGAGGGATGGCCAATGGACAGATGTCTGTCTTGCTCTGTAATTATAGGCAAGGGACTACTCAGTGCTTCATTTTCTCAAGTATAAAGTAGAGAAGATAATAGAGTGTTAAACAGAAGAAATGAGCTAATTTTATAAGTTATTTCACGGGTCAAATGCTAGTGTGCACAGAGTGAACAACCAGCATAATAACTTTATTCCTTGTGCCATAGCTGTGTGGCTTATTGGTGGTGAAATGTAGAGACAATACCTCATTCAGTGCTCTGTCACAATCTGTGGGAAGGCCAGAGTGCCTAACTGTGGCCTGTATGCTCAGGACAGCTACAAGATCCTTGGTGACAAGCTGGGAGATAGTGGTGGATAGGAAGCCAGATATCCTATAGATGAACAGCAGTCCGATGACTTCCTGTCTTCTCTGGGTCTTTCACACCCAGCAGGTGTCCCCTCCAAGGGGCACTGTGAGCTGAGCATCTGGAGAGCAGTAGATTTAATTACCTGTAAGCAAGGGGAGCACAACAGAAGAAATAATGGCCTTAAGCTGCAAACCTGCAAATTAAAACCTGGAAGGAATTGTGTGTCACACATTCAGCTCATCCATGGACAATGTCTTCCAATTGAGTTTCCACAATGTGTCTGTGCAAAAGTGATCCTCAGCTCCCCAAAAGAAGCCAAAAGAAAGGGAGCTAGATTTGGCTCTGTGTGCATTTAATGTACCTTCAATCACACCAGGGAACTCCTTCTTCCTTTGATCTCCTGAAACTTGGCCCAGGCTTGCCAATTAAATGCCTTTCCATTCAGATCTGTTCAAAGATGAAGTATGCCTGCACACTAGATTGTTCCAGGGAACTGATGGGAGTTTTAATGATATTTTCTGGCACTCATTGCTAGCTGAGCCTCTTGAAAGCAGCCTTCAGGCAGGTCAAATAGCAGAAATGGTTGGATATTTTTAGTCTTTCTGCATTCCTACAGATGTTTCAGTTCTGGATGCCACTTGCATGCAGAATAGGCTTAGCAAGCACAGGCAGAAGGACTGTGATAATCGTATAAAGCACAAGAGGACTTGGTTTAGAATGACAGACTGGTACTTGCCAACCGTAAAACAGTAAAGATCACTTCTCTTTGAGGTCTAGTTTTGTTACCTGTAAAATGGCTACAACAATAGCAGTTTCTCAGAATTGAGGAAAGGACTAAATGTGAATAATATATATATATATATATATATATATATATATATATATATATATATATATCTTATAATGCTTGGCATGCAGTTGGGACTCAACTATGATAGCTATTGAGAGAGAGAGAGAGAGAGAGAGAGAGAGAGAGATACTAGTGATCATATACTTTCCAGCCCCATCCAGAGAATTATAGCAAGCATGGAATATTTTGCTGGGCCTAACTAGGCACCAATATGTCATTAGTGGATATTTACATGTTATTTATGCAGTTCTTCAGCTAAAATGACTGTATGTATACCTTTACGAAGCTTATTTAGGATACAGCAATCCTGGTCCACCTCTAGATAAAGGGAAGAGAGACAGCGTGAGGCCTTTCCTCAGGGAACTTAACATTCTGTTGAGGAGCAAATAACATGCTCCTCTTCATGTTCCTTAAATATTCTGAGCCATTAAAGCTTTTATAGATGAGGCAGGAATTTTCCTTCTGTTTGCTTAATTCTGAGATGCACAAAATGAAACATGTAAAGAACTCTAGTCTATCACTCTTTAAAAATCTCACATCATGTCGTTAATAAGGAAATACAGAGAGGAGAAATTTCGCATTATTTTTTTCTATTCACGGAGGAAGAAAATTGAGTCTGAGAGAGCCTAAACATGAAGACAGCAGTGCTTCGGCAGGATTTAAATGTGAAAAGGGGAGAAGTAATGTGATATATTTTACAGAGTTTAAAGCTACTCAAACAATAGCATTTGTGTAGTTTGAATGGTTTCCATTTTCTTCCTTCTTAGATTATACCCATCTAGACAAAAAAAGAGTGAGGAATGTATAATTTAACAATTTCATCTGCTGCTTCATATAAAAATTTTTATAATTATAATAACAGATAATGATGATGATATTAGTAGCTAAAACACTGACTATTCCTATGATCCAAGTACATTCTCTCTATGTTTTAAAATACTGACAGCAACCTTAATGATAAATAATTGCCAAGAGCAAGGAATTAAAAAATGCTAAAGGAAGAATGTGAAGGATTTTACCTTGTTGCATAGAATGTATGTGCCTTGCTTCTTAAAGGTCCCCCTGTATGGTCATCAGAAAGAGACAAATGGAAAACAAAACTATCTTGTATGAATTTCTCAATATTTCTCAAGAGCTGATTTATGTCTTGATATGCTAGATCTTCTTTAATAGTCAAAATGCCTCTGAGTTCATCATTAGTGCTATTTCTCTGCCTGTCTGTGCCTTAGGCTTACACCCTACACTGCTGATACCACAGAGTTCGTGGATTCATTTCCTATCTTCATAAATCCTATTCTAGCTCTTATGTAGAAAACATTTTTGAATTCGTACAACGAAACTCAGGGCAGTCATGAACTCTTAAGTACCATCTCTAACAACTTCTCTCTTGCCTTGAAGAAGAGTGAGATAATGAGACATAATTGCACATATATGTCAAAATTCCAGAAGACTGAAGACAAGGTAAAATGCATTCAATACTTTGGAAAAGGGACTAATATTCCATTATTGAGATTTGATTTTAAAATGAAGTATAACTGTATCATGGAATTGCCACAATCTACCACAAATTGGGTGGGATGAAAAGACAGTGAATGGAGGGAGAGGTTGAAAAAAATTTAAATACAGGAAATGAATTTTTAAAATGAAAAGGCAGGCTAAAGACTCATGGAAAATATTTGCAAAGTATATATGTGATAATGGGGTAATATACAGAATATATTAACGTGTATACAATTTGATAACAAAAAACTCTCTATTTAAAATGAGCAAAGGACCTGAAAAGACATTTTTTTAAAGAATGCCTAAAAGCAACCAACAGGTATAAGGAAAGATATGCAATATCACTAATCATTGGGAAAGTGCCAATCAAAACTATAGTAAACCTCATACCTGTTTTGGTGACTATTATACAAAGGTAAGAGAGAACTAGAGCTGGTGAGGAAGTGGAGAAAAGGCAGGCCTTGTACAGTTAGTGGGAAGGTAATCTGGGGAAGCCTTTAAGGAACAGTATGACATTTACCATATGACCTAGCAATCTTCTGTTAGCTATGTATACAGAAGGAAATTAAATCAGTGATTTGAGAGATATGTGAGTTTCATTGTCATTGCAGCATTCTCAATAGCCAAGTTACAAAAACATTTAAGCTTCTGTCAACAGATTGTTAGGTAAAGAAATTGTGATATTTATATCTATATCTATCTATATTCTTTTATATATCTATCTATATATATTCTTTTATAGATCTCTATATATCTATAACTATATATATATATAGTTATATATATAAAGGAATTGCGATATACACACATATACATATAGTGAAATATTATTCAAGCTTTAAGAAGGAGCACTGGGCTGGGGATGTGACTCAGCTGATAGAACACTTGCCTAGCATGTTGAGACCCTAGGTTACTGCAAGTAAATACATAGATAAAAGGAGATCTTACCACTTGTTTCATGGATGAGCCTGAGGATATATCATGTTAAATGACATAAACTAGACACAAAATGAAAAATATTCCATAGTCTTAGTTATATGTGCCAGCTTTAAAAAGTTTAGTACATAAAAACAGAGAACAGAATGGTAGTTACCAGTATCTGTAAGAAAACGGGAACAGGTAGATACATAAAACAAATAAACCTAGAGGTTTAAATATAGCATGAGGACCATTGTCCATAATGTTATACAGTGTTTAGAATTTTTGGTAAAATTATATTTTTTGGTGCTTGTGCCACACATAAAAGCTTAATTATGTGATGGATATATTAATTTACTTGAGTTTAGTAATATTTCATTCAATATAAATTTATCAAAACATCATGCTTTATACTCTAAGTATTTCAAAATATTAAAAATAAGTAAAGACTTCAATATAAACATAAGTAAGAAGAGGGAATGCAAGTCAAACACCTTCTCCTTGGGACCCTGCCACACAATTAATTTTAATTTTAAAATCTTACATGGCTGAGTACTAGTCACTCCTTTAGTGTAGTGTTGAAGGGTACCACCCCTTGGCAATAATGAATAAAGAACTAAAATCTCCAAGAGATTACAAGAATCACATTGGGACAGTTGGTTGTGTAGCAGCGTTGACCTCTAAAGTTGGTTTAGCTCCTCGTGGGCTGTATAACTTTAGACCAGTTCTCCCCATGGGAAAAGAATGACTTGCTAGCAAGTTTACTATGAGAATTTCCATATTTACAACTTCCAATGAAAGATTAGAACCTCAGTGAATATTGTTGCTATGATAATGTGTCATGATATCATATACTTTGTAACTATTCATCTTTACAATTCATCATACAATTGTAAGTTTTTTTCAACTGTTAGACATTAGCAAATGCTCAATATGTGGTCTATTATAATTTCTATATCAAGACAAACTTAGTGATTTCATACTACAATTAAATATGCAAGGTTTTACCAAATATTAAAGACTACAGATGCCACATAAAATTCAATAGAATTCAATATTCAGTATCAGTTGAATATAAAACATCCATGTGACATAGATACTATCAGGTGAGCAGAAGCATTAAAAGCCAAAGTTTATTGTTTCCTTTACAAGCTTGGTAGTAAAAACGCTAAAATATCTTTACATTGGGTTATTGATTCCTCAAATAATCTTCCAAAACAGCATTATCATGTTCACTTTTTTGATAAACACATGGAAATTCAGAGAAACTAAGTCATTTGGTCAAAGTCTGCACTGGTAGCAAGCAAATCAATTTGAATTTACTTTCATGAGTGCAAAATACCTGTTTTTAATCTCCCAAGCCTCTGACTCAGAGGGAAATCATTTTGAGATCTACCCCTCAGCCTCTATGGAGTGCTTAGAGGATGTAGGAAAATAACACATGTATACAGCGAGCTTCCAAAAACTGGAAGGAACTGAGAAGTTGGATAAATCTTCTCTATTTTCAATAAATCAATTCCTCTCATACTTGGACTGTATTTCACTAATTCAGGCTGGGATTCCCATAAAATAACTTGAAGAAGTTTTACTGTAGTAGACCTTGATTCTATCAGAAAATCTGAACTAACAGAACAGAAACTCAACGAGTCACACAAGATTCTGCCCTCACTGATGTGTCATTCTGTGTTCTTTTGATGAATGTCTCCAGAGATGTCTATGCAGTGGCAGCACAGCTAAGAATGCAGGCTACAAGTTGGCCAGGTCTTTGTTCCACTACTAAACCTGACATTAATTGGGTGTATAACACTGAACAAACACTTGACTTCTCTGAGCCTTTATTTATTTATCTTTACAATAGGGCTATTAATGTTTATCTCTTGGGTTTTTGTTAAATGAGTTATGTAGGTGAGCCACTGGGCATCATACCAGGACCGTAGAAAGCAATATGTAATTTCTTTGTTTTTATTTTAAAAAGAACAAAACCAAACCAAACAAAACAATAAAACCAATTTAAAAAACAATGAAAGTGATACAGGACTTCAAAACAAGATAATAGGAAATCAACAATGGCTACCATAATATATCTTATCTTTGAAATAGCTGCCCATGCCATCAGATATAATAAAATACAAAAAATCAAAACAGAATAAAACCAAGCAAAACACTGAAAATGATACAGGACTTTAAAACAAGGTAATACGGTATTAAAAATGAATACCACATTCATGAGGAAAACCCCCATAATTTTTATATTGTATATTGTAAACCACTAAATAGATACTTAGGCCACCAGTTTTAGGCCTGCAAAGTGAATCAAATACTAAAATGTCAAGCATTAAGTTATTTTTTTTTTTTTACCTCAGTAGCCATTATCCCAGCCTGTGGTTCTCCGGATCAGCTGCTTACTTAACTGACAGTAAGAAGAGGTAGAGAAGGAGGAGGCTCCACTCTTCCCATTTCCCAGACCATGCTGGCTCACAAGAAGGGGTTAACTTCTTATTTCTCCAGCACATGGCCCAAGACTGCTCCTGACTCTCAGGAAGGGTTTGGCTTCTTGTTTCTACTCCTGGTGGTCTGCATGGCAGCCACTGGCTCTCAGGAGGGATTGTCCTCTTGTTTCTCTTCCCAGTGATCTGCATGGCTGCTTCTGGCTCCCAGGAAGAGGCTGGTTTCTCCTTTCTCCCCCTAGTGGTCCACATGGCTCCCACCAGCTCACGGGAAGGGGTTGGCTTCTTTTCCATACAATCTTATGGATGAAGAGCAGCTTCCCATGCAGTGTTAAGAGGGTTGCTTCTTTTCTGTCATGCTGGTCTGTCACATCTCTAATCTGCATCCCTCTTTTTATGCTGTCTATGTATCTGCTTATTGTTCAGCTCTTTCTTGTTCACTATTGGAGCACTGAGGCAGGGTGCCTGCCTTGCTTCCCTGCCCCACCAGGCAGCTGATGGCTGGTCTTTGGCAAGCAGTCCCATTGTCCTGAGGGCCAGCAATCCTTGGGCAGGCCACTAGTGGCTCCTTAGGCATGGCACCCCTCTGGGCCCACTTTCTGCCATTGCATGTGACCATCACACCTTGCCGGCCCTATGTAATGTTTTTTATGTTGCAATGGTCTTAATGTAAACACAAACAAGTACCCAATAAATAAATACTTAAAAATTAAGTATTAAAACTGGAGGACTATAATGTCCAATGTAGTAGACTTATTATTTTTATAAGTGCTCTGCATTGCTGAAGATCAAAATTTCCTGAAGGAGGAATAATAGGGATCAGCCACTGGCTTTATTGAAGCATCTCATCTTTTGTAGTGTGGTAGGAGCATGTTTATACCCAGCATTACTCCTTGCCATGGAAACCAACATAGGCACATTCACGAAGCTTGAATGGTTAGCAAATTTCCAACATGACAACAAACCAAAGAAAGTGATGTAGCTGAAATTAGCAGTGAAGGACAACCAGAAGGCTGCAGGGTCACTCCTAGTGCTGAGTAAGTGGTCAGTAATCTTATCTACTGTGCTGCCAGCATCTTTTCTCTTGTTAATAAGCAAAAACTAATGCTGTCAGCAAAACATAGAAGAAAGTGAGCCGGATGCAAAAATAATGCTTCCATTCTGCTCCTAAAGGCTCTTTACAGTCATTACATACCACATTTTTTGAGGCTGGAAGCTGATAGGTAATTTCAGAGGGAAGAAAAAGAGAATTCATTTGCTTAGTCTGGACTGGGAGTGAGAGCCTAAGCTATGGAAACAGCTTTGCAAAATCAAAATATAATGTAGCATAAAAATCCTTTTGTCCCTGAGCCTTGACCTCAGTTCCTTCACTTTGAGATTAAGGGTTCCGAAGAACAGGTGAGCTCCATGAACCCAGGGACTGCTGAATCCATAGGATCTGCAGTAGTGCCTGACCCAGAGTCAATACAGAACACCTACTAAATGAAACACCTATTAATAAAGCAAAAATGAGATGTTGTTAAACTACGAAAGTTGGGAAGAACCTCTGCAAAGAGATCCTGCTGTGTGAGAATATCCAAGAAGCTGTGACTTAAGACCCTCCAAGTGACCCACCTTGGTGCTGTCTCTCTGCAGCCAGCCTTGCACTGCATGCTCACAGGATGCAGGATAAGCCAGTGAAAGATACCTAACCCGGAGCCGAGTGAGCTTATCTCAGAATGATGAGATTGGGACGTCTTCATTCTCCCCATCCTCGCCACAGCGGCTCCACTGAAGAAGAAGGAAAGGTATTGAAGGAAGCCTGACCATTTGGGAAGTGGAAATAACTCCGGCTTAACACTTCGCCATCAGGGAAGCACCTCTTCGTTTTGTTTGATATTTACAGGAGCTCTGTGATGGTGAGAAGTCAGAGATTATCCAGTGTAGTCAGTGAAATGAAAGCTACTTGACCCAAGTTAATTCACTGGCAAATTGAACAGCCAGATATTGAACCTAGGACTTTCAACTCTAAGGTCCAAGCATTTTTCAGGTAGCAAGAGACCATGAATCTCCATCTGTCCCAAAACCATTCTCAAAGATCTTGTGTCCTGGGCAAAATAGTTTTTAGCAGGAACTGGTATTCACTGTTACTTATACTACAGGTTACTATATTCCAGGTTTTATTCTTAGTGCATTACGTAAGTTTGAACACATTGAATTACTATAGCATAGTGCTATGAGGCTGACACTTGTTGCATTCCCATATTAGTGATTAATGAGGCACAGAGACATCAGAGTAACCCACCCAAATTTAGCAACAAAGTGACCCCTACAGATAGTCAAGGTACCCTTAAGTGCTTTCTTTTTCCCAGTGCCAAGAGATGTAGAACTAGTCAGGGGGCATGGTTAGAAAGGGTCCTCTGCCTTCACCTCACCAGAATGTGCTTGGAGAGTCCAAAGAGCTCTGCCTGTGGTTTGAGATTTACATTTTAGGCTCTCAGTTGCCAGCACCAAAGTGCTCCTTGCTTTTGCCTCCAGAGGAAGATGTATCACAGACCTCTCTATTTCTGCCAGTTGTACTCTTCTATTTTGTGTATTTCCCACCTTGCAGAATTAAGAGAAAGGATACTGTGGTGCTGTGGGAGCTCTTTCTGTCTCTGGTTCTTGCGGTACAGGGTTAGGTAGCAGAGAAAGGGCAAGGAGGAGGTGGGATTGTTAAGAACCTCGACCAGATTCGGATCTATCTGAGGTTTCCAAGTGTCTCCCAAGTTCTGACCCCTTAATCAGTTCATTCACTCATTCAAAACAATGCACCTAGTACGTGTCATAAGCCAATCTAGTCATTTGGTATTAATCAATTTTATATAATTGATCCCCTATAAATATCAAGCCCTAAATAAACAAATATTAAGCCCTATGATAAGTATTAGTCTTGATAAAAATAGTGCTTATGGAAAACTTACTGATGTTCTAAGTACACTGCATTTAGTGACTTATATACTCTTTACAATTCTATGATGTTGCAAATTTTCCCCTGAACATTAAAATAATTAAAATTGAGTCTCGGGTTTAGTGGAGACCCAGTCATCATAACTTATTCACCCCTTGTAAAAACAATGTGAGATAAATAGTAGCATTACCTGTATAGTGGATCACAGTGTACTTGATTTCTGCAATTTCAATTCTAAGTGTTTCGTGAACAAACTACATGTGAAATGTACTTTTCATAAGTTTGACCCCTAATTGGCAGCACAAGTTTTCATCAGATAATCGATAAAACATGGACCTTTTCCAATGCTTAGCTTTACATAAAACCATAACCAGTGTTCTTTTAAAGGTTATTCCACTTTACTGAACATATGAGGAACGGATTTAGAGAGCCTAAGTGACCCGCTCAGGCCCAGGATTGGCAAGTGTCAGTCAGATCCAGCTCATGGTCATTTTACTGAATCACATAACACATCAATGGGAGTGAAAGCATCTTACCTGTGTAAGGTATCTCTACTTTCCAACCAGCAAATTATACCTCTTTGGGGAAGAAAATTCTTCATTCTTGACAGTATATATCTGAGTTTTCTGACCAATTTTTTAAAAATTGTTAAACCAAATTCTTGTTTCGGTTTCCCATGCAAATACTGACAAGTGTGTGTGTTTGCCAGGGGATGAAATTTCAGATTTGTCTGGGGTGCAGGTGTGGATGCCTTAAGTAGGATACTTCAAGTACAATAGAGATGCCCCACATTTTACAGTAATGCCCTTGCAAAGCGGAAAAAAATTAGCATTACTCGTGAGTAGATTTCAAGATGGCAAGTTATTGAAGAAGTCTGGAAAACTTCAGAAATGTGATCATCCATTACAATAGCACCGCAGGAAATATTCCTCGCCATCTCACTGGGTGCATTAAGTAAGGGCAATTTTTGAACAGATGTACTTTCTCTCTGGCAGGTGGCTGTCTTTGTGAATGCAGAAAAGGGACATGGGCAAGTCACTTCAGCTCTCTGCTTCTCAGTTTGCCCATTTTTAGAAAAACAGAAAATATGGGGAAAATATGCCTATTATATTTTGGGGGTATCATAGGATCTGGTCTCTGTGAATCTAATAAAGTTTCTAGGTTATCTTCCCTGAAATATGCAGATAATTTAGGTAACATAAGTTCCCAGGTCCCCTGAAACCTAGTAATAGTTTCTTCATATGCTTGTGGTTTCCAGGTTTAAAGATTCTAGTATAATTTAAATTTAATTTTGCAACAATAGGTATTATTTCTAACCCTCATCAAGTTTTGCATTTCTAGCACACCTAAGTAGGCACCCGCTCTCGTTTCCTCTCCCAAGTAACTTAGCAAGTGAGGTCAGAGTTCTAAAGGAAGTGTTTAGGGTTGAGAGCCATGTGCCAAGGGCCAAAGAAAAAGGACCTACGTCCTTCAGAACTGTAAATACCGAACTGTCTGAGGAAATAATCCTTTTAGGAAGAGCTGCACTAAAGTAGCTCAAAGTAGTTATAACTACTAAGTTATTACTAACCTAATAGCTTCCAGGAGTAAAATGATCCTTGATTCAAAATTACCATTATAAAATAATGTAATTTACTACTGCTTTTTAACATCCCTTAAGCCTTTAATTTTGATGACCTTTGTTATAGACAGCTATCTAAGTGTTTTTCATTCAGCCAACTAATATTGAGTGCTTACTATATGAAAGAACTTGGAAAATATGAGTCACCATTTTTTATTAAATATGTTAAAAAGAGTTATAGTTTTAATTTGGCTTAATGATAACTCCAAAAGCACAGACGTCTTTAGGAGTATAATTTTGCTGTTATTTCTTCCAGTTCTTCTTCATATTGCCCTATTTCCATGTGTATTTCATGTGTGCACATAAGTGTGTGTATCTTAGTCACTTTTGTGCCACTGTGACAAAATATGTGAGGATTGCAACTTAAAGGAGGAAAGGTTTATTTTGGTTTCAATCTCCAGTCACCTGGCTACCAGGTAGGAACATTAGGGAGGAAGGGACTTGCAGGAGAAAACTGCTCATGCAATAGCATCCAGAGAGCAGAGAATGGAGTGTGACAAGGGGGCAAAAGTACACCCTTTGAAGTCACATCACCAGTGACCCACTGCTAACAGGCTCTACCTTGTCAAAGAACATTTAGACACTGATCAGTGAATCCAATGATCAGTCTAGCACCCTGGTGACCAGTGATCTCCCAAACATGTGAGACTTACGGATATTTTGGATCTAAACCCTGATTGTACATACACATATTTGTGTGTAGTTCATGTTCCTTACAAATTTACCTGCTGGAATGTGGAGAGGACTTAAGCTTGTCAGATAGAAGCAGCATTTCTTCTCTAAGTATAATACCTACACAGAACACTGGGAATACTACCAAGCTGATATATATTTAATGTCCTATTGTGGAATTTAGCATATATATTTAATGTCCTATTGTGGTATTTAGCATGTTATAGATAATATGAATTTGGTCACAAATACACACTAGGACCAATTTAATTATGAAATCTCAGAGAAATATTAGTGTATTTCATTTCACTGTATTTAGTATTATCCCACCATAAGCAGAGTTGAGTTCTAATTTCCCTTGCTTTGAAACTGTAGCCCAAAACAATTCCAGGAGCAAAGATTTCATAGTAGATTCCTAACTGTGGGAGGGTGTAGGTTTTATCACCTGCCCCTTCTACAAATCTCAGAAAAGAAATTCCATGTCACCATTTATCTGGAGATTATCTTCTAGAATTACTTCAGTTTTCTCTCTGCAGTCTCCTCCTGTTATAAGCTTGGTAGTTCATTTTAAATGTGTTTCCATGTGTGCTTACGTTTCGCTCACACCTCTAGAATGGTTACATATCATTTAAAAATCCTCACTTTAAAACCAGAGCCAGAACTGACGTCCAGAAGCACTTGAACTATTCTTGTCATAATGTATGCAAGGACAATACCTAAATTATGGTTTGGACCACCACTAGCAGCAGCGTGACCTTGTGGCTTATTAGAAATGCAAATTCCTAAGTCCCATCCTGGACATTCTGAATCAGAATGTCTTGAGCTGGGGCCCAGGGATCTATGTTTTAATAAGTTCTTCAGGGAACAAGGGAAGACTTATCTGACAGGCAGAGGAAAAGTTTGAGCAAAAACCAAGACTTAGGAAAAATAATGGTATTTGGGATAGTAAGTCCCTGAGTTTGGCAGGAGTTCCTGCTGGTAGAGCCAGATTATTGAGCCTACATCACCGACAAGTTCAGAATTAAATTACATTCTTTTTTAATGTCATAATATTCTATAGGAAAATAGGCCATGATTGAGACAGTGCAATCTTGTGATAAAGCAATGAGCTCTTTCCTAAGATCACTGGAAATAACAGAGTGCTACAATATGATCTGTAAAAGGAAGAAGGAGGATTCACAGAGGCTGATGCTAAGTTTAGACTTTGGAAACCTACTGATGCATTTTACAGCTCTGTGTTGGCAAGGAGCACACGGAAATGTGTTTTCACAATTCAAATCAAGAGGCTTTGGGAGAAGATTGCCAAGTGCACAGATGCAGAGGATGTTAATTATTCTCATGGACAAAGCACCTGAGGACTTCACGTGAATTATTAAAATGCCGTGCTACCTTATTGAAATTGAATGTCAATTGACTGGATTTCAGCATTAATAGGTCTTTACTTTAAGACTAAATAATAAAATTTCTAGTTATCCCCTCCCTCACAGAGCTGCTATTATTGTTGCCTTTATTGAATTACATGGCATGGAAATTGGAATACTGATCTGCCTGTACAAATACAGACTCTGAGGGCGTTTAGAAATAGGTGGGAAAACAAAAAAAGCAATAGAGTTGGCTCGATGACCTTATTTCTTAAGGACAATAATCCTATCAACTTTCTCAAGAAATACCATCCTGATGTTCTAATTGAATGACACAAAAGAAAAGCACTTAAACAGTTAAAGGAGGACTACACTGGAAGGATGATTAGGGATGAGGAGGCAGTGGAGTGTTCAGGAACTGCCAATAAATGACTCGCTGATTGATTCCTCATAGACAGCTGCATGTAAATGAACCTCATTAGCCCCTCTGAAAAATGTAGACAGCAAATGCTTAATTTGTGAAGATTAATGAAATATGAGTTCAGTGTATCCTGCAAAATTTATGACACATGGTAAGGGCTCAATAAATGGAAGACTTTGTTCTTAGTGAATCAAACTTGACCAACCAAGAGCCAGAGTCCAAGCACGTAGCTGATGGTCTATCATTTTTATCCATCCAAACCTTGATCCCTTTCCTTATGCTCATTACTTGACTATTTTCTTTTAAAAGATGATTCCTCCCAGTGCTGCAGGTTTAGGGGAAGGTCAGTCAAGCCTTTGTTCTCCTTGCCAAGAAGTCTTAGGAACCTATGCTGAGTTAGTCTCATGCTACTTGCTGTTTGCTAGACAATAACCTGAAAATGAGCCTGCTGAACAGGATAAAGTTACTGCTTCCAGATCCCAAAACCACTGTAATTTTTGTCGCTTCAAAGGCCTCGTTCTTTGGCTTTCTCTGTTATGCTCTGGTCCTCCTATTGGAATTTCCTCCTATTTCAGTTGCCTAAAAACAAATAATCTCACCTGGTAGAGAATAGGAGAGCTGGAGTCATCTTCAGTATCATCTATTCTAATTCCATTATTTTAGAGACGTGAGGACTGGGATTTAGAGAAACAAAGAATATTTTTCAATCTAGGGGATAGTGATACTTGTTATTATCTGTTATATCTTGCTCTAATATTCTTTTTATAATTAGTTAATGTTCCCCCAAGGTTATGGTCCTACTTTTTAGTCCATGGCTATTAAATAAAATCCTATTAAAACAGTCTTCAGATTGGTATCAAATCCCAGTGCTTTGGGGCTGTTATAGCCACAGATGTGTCTAAGCCATGACATGAGCACCCCTGTTCACTCAACTGATGTCTCATGTCAAGCTCTTGGGCAGGTGGGGGTGGGAGGCTCTGGAGTTCCTGGATTGTTAATCATCCTGGACTAGCAGAGACTTTAGCCCTTTAGTAGCTGCCCACAGAACTATGTATCTGCCTCATTTTACCACCTTCTCTCTTTGTTGTAGTCAGGGGTTGCGAGGAGAACAATTAGAATCAGGACATCAAGTTTATAATATTATTTTTATGATGGTTACCCAAAGTTAACACAAGAAACTGCAGGAAATCTATCCACAACACTAAACACATAGAATATTTAGCCAAGTGCAGTGCCCTTTTCCATCCATGCCGCGTCCTAGTCCATCCACGCCTTGTGACAAGGTCCATGGATGGAGGAGAGCGCTTCAAGGAATCGCTTCTCCAGGAAAAGGACACTGCATGTGGGAATTGGGCATGGGAACTTGGAATGTTTTGTACTGATAATTGTAATTTGTGTAATTCACATATATATGTTTTCATGTAATACTCAATATGAAATCGAAAATAGAAACTCCAGAGGAGTTACTAGAAACCCTCTAGATAACTTTGTGAAAACTAATTGTGAAATTTTATCTTCTGTGAGTAGTATGAGAGAGTTTATACAAAAGCTTTAAATAAAAGAGCTCATGGGGGAGGATTTACAAAATTCCTGTGAGACAACTGCCCTGAGACACTGGACAGGCAGCCAGAGACAGGCAACTAGGACACATATGTTACACCACCGGCCACCTAAGACAGGCACAGGACCAACTGCTGTCCTGCAGGCCCATGACAGGTAAGGCCTGGTTGGGTTCATATGAAAAGTCCTTGACCCAAGACAGGCGCTGTCCTACAGGCAGCCAGAGACAGGCAACTAGGACACATATGTTACGCCACCGGCCGCCTAAGACAGGCACAGGACCAATTGCTGTCCTGCAGGCCCATGACGGGTAAGGACTAGTTGGGTTCATATGAAGAGTCCTTGACCCAAGACAGGTGCTATCCTCACAGGGCCTGCCATACTCCCATAAGTGATAAGGGAAAAAATGTAGGGAGTGGCATGATAGCTTCACAGCTGCCGCTCCATCTCTCCCTCCTGTGGGCATCCAGGTGCGTCGGCTTACATTTTCCAAGCTAATTAAGTAACAAGATTAAAGTGTTACAAAGGTGAAAAAAGTTAGCAAATATATACTCCAGCTTCTAAAAATAAAATAGATTCAGATTCACTCACAGACGGGTGTGCAGTGTC
>PVLA01003516.1:0-43877 GCA_004027455.1 Hydrochoerus hydrochaeris | reverse complement strand
GAAGGAGCTGTGCTGGTAGGTTGAGGGTTCTATGCTGGAGCTGAGAAATCATGCTCATAATAAAGACCATGCTCATAATAAAGACCATAATGAGGATGGCTGAAAAGCACCACAGCCATCCTCACCGACATGGAGCCCCAAGCTCCTCCAATGACAAGCACAGTCGAGTACATTCCAGGAAGCCAGCGTGAGGAGTTCATCCTAGAGATTAAGCAGCACACGAATTCCTCTCTAGAGCCAGGAGGCAATGCTTGATACGAGGACCAGAGCTCCTCCAGGAGAACCAGCGGCTCAAACAGCAACACATAGGAGAACCCACAATGCCTCAACGCCTTAATACCCTTCCTTCTCCTTCTTCACATCTCTATTTATGCTGGCAACTTTCCTCCGGTGAAACATTTATGTTCAGCAGCATTTAATTCCGCTGGCGTTAAGCTGACCACCAGTTTTTAATCCATAACACTCCTTCCCTCCCACCAACTGTTTTCCTCTTTCACTTACCTTCTTTCCTTCCCTTCCTCCTAATATGACTGTCTTAGTTATTTTCTCATTGTGGAGACACAATACCCAACACACAATTTACAGGAGAAGAGGTTTATTTTAGGTCACAGTTTATAGAGATTTTTGTCCTAGTCAGTTGGCTCCAAGGCAGGGTGGCATGGCAGAGGAGAAACCTTAAAGTATGGCAGGCAGGAAGCAACTAGCACTCAAGGCAAGAGGAAGACTAATTATCCATATTTATATCTATCTTTTTATATCTCTCTATATCTCTCCAGGTCATGCCAAAAGAGACCCACCTGTTTCCATCAGGTTCCACCTCCCAGCATCACACTCAGCTATAAACCCATAGGTGGACTGATCCAGTATCACCTATCCATGATCCAGTCCTCTCCCAAAAACCCCACCTAAGAGTGCATGAGGTTTTGGGGGGAAGACCAGATATAAGCCATAACAATGACTATAATTTGCCTTTCTACATAACCGAAATTTTCTCTACTTTAACCTCATTAGTGAAGTATGGAAGAAAAGAGGGAATAACTCAATGGGCACATAAGTAGATTTTTTTCTTAATGACTGTAATGGTTTGTATCTGGATGTCCTTCCAAAGCCTCATGTGATCATGAGAGGAGGCTTTTGGGAGGCAACTGAATCTAGAGTTTGTGATTGGTTCATTGTCTAGTGCTGGGATTGGCAGTGAGTGCTGCACCAACCCTTGGGTAAGTAGTCTGCGTACAATATAAGGAGGAAAAGAGACTTGCTCCTCCTTTTTGCCCCTTTTGGTCTTGTTGCTTTTGCTGTCTTCCAACACCATGAACTGTTGCCCCTCAGCCATGTCACTCTGCCTTGGACCCAGCTGATTAGGTACTGAAACCTTCACAAACTGTGAGCTAAATAAACCTTTCCTTCCTTAACTTGGGGTGTCAGGTATTTTGTCTCAGCAATGAGAGAAAAGTAACTCAGACAATGACTTACCCTTAAAATGTAAATGACTACACAATATTAAGGTTTTTTGATTATAAAACTTGCATAGAAGTGCATCATGGGTGAAATGATAGTGTATCATAGTCATGAGCAGTTTGGATTCAAGAGGTAAAGTTGACCCGTTTCAAATGCTGACCCTGCCAATATTGAACATGAGAGTGCACACAGGAGACACATTCTGAGTCTGCCTTTTCTTCACCTGCAAAACTTACACTCTAAAAGTAGTAGAGTTAGCCCTGGGAAATGTTTCATTTCTGATCCGTGGAGTAAAAGCTAGGGAAACTCAGGTAAACTCTTCCCTCCAAAAATTGTGACCCCTCCCTTTTACTTTCCTCTTATGAGTATAAGGAAATCAGTGTGAGAATAATTAGTTTGTTTTAATGATAGAGCATTGTTAAAATTTGATTTGCTATGGTCCCATAGTTAAGTTATAGAATTAACAGCTACTTAGTCCATATTGATTAGGTTACTAAGTCAAGTTTATAATACGTGCCTTATTTCAAATTACCTTTGTTTTGTTTTTGCTTTGGGAGGGGGATACTTGGAACAAAAACAGCATTATTTTAGCTTTCTGCCATTATTTTTGACTTAATGATAAACACATAAGAATAAATTCTATTACATCCTCAAAGTGTTTGAGAACTTAAGCTATTTAAATAGAAACCAGCTATTACCAATGTGGATATAAAGTAGATTTTTAAATTAAGTCCTGTGTCCAGGATCCACATTCAAATCACTTTCCCAATATATGTGTAACTTCCTCTAAAAGTCCCTCTGTACCAGTCAGACAGATGCTGTCCTCCAATCCTGCCATTCATTCTCCTCACCCATTTTACTGAAGAATTACATCTCTACACTGAATTCGTGGTGTTGTTGTCTGAGGTGGTAGAGTATGTACTAGCAGTACAAGGACCTGGGATCAAGCCCCAGTAACACCCATCGCTCTCACACAAATAAAAGAACAAGCGGTGCTTAGTCATTTTCACAAACTGCAACATTTGTTGTTTCTGTGCTTAATTCCTTTCAGGAATTGCTCTAGGTCTATCGTTTGTAACACAGTAGTAGATTATGGGTAATACTTGGGAAAAAAATAGAATTAAATAGAATAGAAAATATCACATGCTATCACAAGTGGTAGAAGAATTGTTTCATGAAACTTTTTCCAATTTTGTTCAATCCCTGGATTACGGGTTGAGGATATTGGTGTGGAATGTGACCAAACATTTAACTGAGTGTCGTGAGAGCTGGGGATGCAGCAGTGATAACAGACGGCCTGTGGTTTCATCCTGGAGGGCAGGGAAGGTAAATAGCAAGCAAATGCAAGCAAGCAAAGACCACTTCAGGAAGGAATACAAGCTGTGACGAAAAATTGCCGGAGGAAGCGCCGAGCAATGGGGACCAGTGTTGCTAATTAACATAGTGGCCAAGAAAATGCTCTCTAAGGGAATATCTGAGCAGATGTCTAAAAGAAAAGAATTGTTTTACATCATGATTTTAAAGGAGCTTTCTGATAAGATGACATTTGAGCAGATTCCTACAAGGAATTATGGAGTCTACTGTCTAAATATATGTAGGGATAAATGTTCCAGGCAGAAGAACAGCAAGGGCTAAGTCCTGAGGCAGAGGTGATATGGGATGGCACATTTCTGTTCAAAGAAGCTAGGCTGACTGAGGTGGAGGGACTGAAGAGCCATGAGTAAATGAAACAAAAGGTAAGGTCATACGAATTTTACATTCCATGGAAAGCACTTTTGTTATAACGGTATGGGGAGACTACAAAGTCTATTCAACATGACTGAAGATAATAATCAATCAGTGCCTCTCTGTTGAGTTACTCTAGATCTTAGCATCTTTCATTTGATTCTTACTGTCCTCCCAGTGTTGCATAAATCTTTCTATATTTAGGCTGTTAATACTTTGAAGGCAGCTGAAGTATGTATATAAAGCATATGGTTACAGACATAAACAGGTATAAAGACATTGATTTATTTCCACTGTGTTCTTAAGATAGTACCATGCACATAGTGAACTTAGTACTTGATTGATTGTTGTATAAATCTTTTTAAAAATAACACGTAATTTTTGTTGTTATCGCACAGTTGTTAGTATAGGAACATACATTAGTTTACCAAGTAGTATCAAGAATTTCACGGGGTTTCAAATTTGGTTGCATTTCCTGGTTGCCTGCTACATGGTTGGGGTTTTGCATGTATGCTACACACTGTGAACAGATTTCCTCCCATCTCATGGCTGTTTGAAGCTGTGTCTTGTCTCAGATCATCATTTCTCTTGTCATTATTCACAGGAGCGTGTTAATAGGGGAGTGTTTAATAAAGGTTTCATGTAGCAAATGGACATGCTACACCCCACTCCCTACAGCAAAATTTAAACTGCATCCAACACCCTTTTCTCAACATTTTCCCTATTTGACCGCCCCATTTCTGAGTTTTTCCTCTCACTTTTGCCAGTCACTCCTGAAAGGTCTGTTTTGTTTGCCTAAGCAATCCATGTCTCCTGCTGGAGCTCATACTTCATCCTCAAACAAAAATCTAGCAGTAACCTATATAATTTTCTCTTAAATCACAACTGATTATGGCTCTATACACTATCTATGAGGTCAATATTTTTTTCTTTTCTACCAATCTGAATTGAAGCCATAGCCTTTGCAATGAGCTTAATCTCCAGTACCTTTTATGTCTATAAATCTGTTTTATTATGAGACAGGGTCTGGTTAAGTCACCAAGTTGCCCAGACTGGACTTAAATTTGCCACCACCATTCTGCCTCAGCTGCCCAGAATGTTTATGCAGCAATCGGTAACCATGCTTGACTACAAGGCTTTTTATCCAGTGAAAACTCAGAAAATGCTGCCGCGTGATGGGGTTGCTGCTAGCTAAATGGCAAAGTGAAGGTCCGAATTCACATCTGCCTCCCTCTTACACTGAGCTCCTTGCAGTCCTTGACACACCTTCTGAGAGTGTCCCTGTCACAAGGTGGAGAAGTGTTGTTTCCTGGGACTGTACTGAAGCTTTAGAAGACACATACCTCACTCAGCACTGTTCACTCTGCAAACCATGGTTTTCTAACCTAGGATTTGTTGACTTGCTATTGGACGTTGTGTATGTCTGCCATCCTTCTCTGAAGTTCTCATTTCTAATAAGTAGACTATACTTTACCCTATGATACTAATTGTTACATGGTTAAAATTAGGCCATGTAAAACAACAAAATTATAATATGCATTTTAAAACCCTAGATATGTTGTGATTCAAAGCTTGATCGCTATATTTGCAAAACAGTGTCCTCTCTTCCCTTACCATTGTGTCCTAATTCCTCAGCTCCCCTTTCTTGACTCTGCATGTTTTCCTGGAAGGCTATTGGGGTGCATATGCATTAACCAGTAAGACAAGCATGCGGTTGTGAGGGTACATTGCAACTGTTATTAAATAGGAGCAGTCTGCAGCAGCTTATGCACAACTATGAAACATATGATCCAGCCAAAACTGAAGTCATAGAATAGCTAAGCATGGGTATCTAAGTTAGCATCCGGTCTATTCTATCAATAAGTGCAAAATTTATAAATGAAAGAAGTCACTGATGGGAAAATACACAAAACACATTTCATCTGGCTTCAACAGATTTCTGAAATAGAAGCAAAATCCTTGCTTCAGTGGAGTATTTATTGCATCCTGAACTACTCTTTCAAGTACTTTACTTATCATTAAACATTCATTTCCCTAGAAACTGGAGCTTTCACTTCTTATAGCTATAGCAATTAAGGACAGTTTTGGCTGGGTAGCTCTGACTTCCCAGCAGGACTCTGAGTGATCTGTGCCTGTCCTCTGTCACCCAGAGAGCTTTGCTCATTTGCAAGCATTATTATTTTTTCTGGGAAACACAAGATAAATCCTGTCCCAATGCAATAATCCAGGTCAGACTTGTAAACATGATTCTAGTAATAAAGGAACTGGAATTGTCAAGAGGAAGCTACTGTTATTGATTAAACCCTCCCTCTCACCCCTCACAACAATGCATCTGTCTCCAGAAGCCTGCATTTCTTGTTCGCTATGCTGTAATCAAAAGTGTGGACCAGAGTTATTGTTGAGTCTCACATCTCTGTAATGATTATACTCAAGAAGGTGACATGATTCTGGAGAAGCATGTTTTTTTCACCCATGGTGATGACATCTCTCTCTCGGGAAGGGATGAGGTGTCACATATGACAGATGCAGGAACAGAAAGGTGTGGCTGCATCAAGAGTAAGAGTTCAGTTATTAGAGAAATGCACATGTCGTTTTTGTTCTTTATTTTATACCTGTCAACCTCTATAATCGTCACCAGTTCCTGTTTTATTAATAAAACATGTGGAGCGTGCATGTGTGTCTCTCTGAGGCTCTGAAAGATCACGAACTCTCTTAGAGACATGGGACAGGTCAGATGACTCTTCAATGCAGACCATCTCTCCTCAGTCGAGACTACCGTGAGTTCTAATCTCTCATGTCAGTTGAGAGGAACAGATACTAAAAAACACAAGTAATCAGAGAGTCATTAATAGCACACCGAGATTTGTCTCCAAGCGATGTTCACTGCAGCACTTTCAGAAGGAAAACCTTATCTGTTTTCTCTCGAGGGAGTTCAGAAATAAATAGAAGAAAGCATTCTTGATGAAAGACAGTGTTCACTTTCTTTCTAAAGAGTAAAGCTGCCAGGTATTCCTCACTGCAAAATAACACCAGAGATATAAGAAAGACAAAAACTGACAAAAGATGACACTGCTATGAATTGTGTGTTTACAGCAGGTTGGTCTTTGTGCTCAACCGGGCAGGGAGGTTGGCAGCCCCAAGTTCTGAGCCATGGCCAGTGTCTCAGGGGACAGGAGAAGCAAAGTTCACCCTGGCGTATGTGAGAGGCCTTGTCACAAGCACCTGAGGCCTGGACACCCCCACCACACTCACACGAGAACCCAGTAAGACTATTTCCAGTTTCGGAGAATAAGACACCCAGACTCCTCGGGCAGAAAACATAAAAACCAGGCTTTACAGATCAAAGCAGTGACAGTAATCTCTCTTTGATTACTGCATTTCAGTCAAATCCTCACCTTTTGGAGCTGAGTGACATGAGGCAGGTTATTTCTCAGAGCCATAGCTTCTCTTTGTCTATCATGAGGATTAATATTACCAAGTATTACAAAGCCCTGACACAGCCCGTAATAAATGTTTGTAAACAGTACAATTGTTGCTAAGTGGGATGAACAATTCGGTCAGCATAGATAGAGCGATGGGTTTGCAATCTGTGGTCCCCCTACTCCAGTGTGATGCTTAATCTCAGGCTCCCAGACAAACTAGGACACAGCTGTTTCAAAATCTAAAATCACATCTTTGCTAATTGATGATTGTTTTTCAGCAGTTAATTTACAGCAGATATTTCTGACCTCCCTTCCATACTCAGGCCTTGAGGATCGGTGGCCCCATTTCGCTCACATTTTAAGCCTAAACCTTGGTTTACAGTGAAACAAGACCATGGCTGGGCCGCGAGTGTGTGGTACTACATTACTGCCTCAGCCAGAATAGCTGCACATTAAATGGATTGCTTTGCGAGCCTTGTCAGATCACTACTGCTTTCAAAATAGCTTTTTGCAAATAATGTAAACTCTTGCAGTTTGAGTAATGCCCATGCAAACAGTCTTATCCACAGGTGAATTGTTTGCCTAAAGCTTCCTTCAAAATAATACAGCATCAATATCAATACTTAAGTTTACTGAACATCCCCTAAGGAATTGGACAGGAATGATGTTTTATAAAATGTATTACTGGTACATTTTATATGAACAGTAATGATCAAATAAGGCATCTGCACTTCAGAGCTGAAGAAACAGGGTTGGAGAACTTAACAATATGCACAAAATCACACACGTGGAGGAAGGACAGTGTGAGCGAAAATTCACCTAACCCAAAGCTTATGCCCTTCTCACCAGCCTACAGGTATCCTGCCTGTCTCAGATCTTCCCTGACGAGCCACAGTCTTGCAGATGAGCTCTCTCTGAGCCTCCTACAGGGCTGCCATCTTCTTCCTGGCCAAGGGCCTCGCCTTAGACACCACTTTGTCAAGTACAGAAAGTCAACCTCCTCATCTGACAAAAATCACTGTATTCAGGGGAGACAAACAAAAGACCACTGCTCTGCTTGGGAACCCTTGCGCATCTGACTGAGAACCCTCTTGGAGAAATGCTCCACCTCCCTTCTTTTGATAGCTAGGTAACCACAAGCTGCTCAATTCTTGAAACCCTGTTACTTCCTCTCTAATTGAACGCAATGCTGGCTGTCTCGCTTATCTAACATCTGCTCAGTACTCACTGACCGATAATTCTGGCACACTTTTCTACTTGTAATAGTGGGAAAGCTTACTGAAGAGGGTAGGAAGTTTTCTATTTGAAGAGGATCGACTGTGCACCAAAAACCAGTCCATTATTTGACACCACAGCGTATAGTCCGAAGTATTACTGACCTCACTTTGCAGACGATATTTGGTAAGACTTAAAACTGTAGTATAATTAGAAAAAACAAGTTTCTAAATACATGGAAAATGTTACTGTGTTTTAAAAATTGTGATTGCGAACAATTAATTCAGATTTAATACAAGATACACAGCCGTCAGCATTCCACCATTTCCTTTTCCCCGATCTCCTTTTCTTAGGGGCACCTTTGCATACCTGCCTTTAAACCACGTTTTCCGTTTAGCTTCTCTTCCAAATGAGGCCTTTACTCCTGGCCTTTTTCCTTCTCCACTGTGCAACCTCCCCCACAACCTCTTATGTATTGAAAAGCAGAACCTTTTTTGATCTTTTGTACAAATCAATAGTCCATCTTGGGAAATAGATTTCCTCTCCCTTCGGGCTTCTGTGTCTGTAATTAGCTTCTGAAGCTGGAAAACAGAAACGCTGGAACCAGAGTCATCCACACTTTTCACAAATACTGACAATTCAGCCAATGAAGCCTGGATACTTCCCGTGTCCTGCTGCAGAGTTCTGTGTGGTAGCAAAACAAACAGTGCAAGGGGCAAAAATAAATTTTCACAAAACTGCCTTCCTCAGGTGTGCTGAAAAGCAAGCAGCCCAGGTGCTCTGGTGATTCCTGGGGATGCCACAAACATGACACCCTGAAAAGAGTAGACAACGCGGTCTAACAGGAAGGGCAGGAGACCTGTGGGTTTTGTTCTCACTAAGTACACTAATTTGGGCAAGTCATTTAACTTCTCCAAGTCTCAGCGCCATCATATAAAACATGGAGCTAATATTATTTCTTTAGTGGCACATAATTCAGCAGTATAAACATCTGAGATTTATTTATTTTTAATTACATTTACTGATACAATTTAGATATATATATATAATGATTACATTCATCAAAAGAAATTTGCATCTATACATGATATCTCTTATTCCTCTCTTTGATTTGAGAGTTTGTGTTGAGAAGTCTGCTGTGATTCAGATGGGCTTTCTTTTGAAAGTGATTTGTTTATTTTTTATAGCAGCTTTTAATATACTGCTTTTTGCTGAATTTCTGGAATCTTGATTATGTCAGCTGGAGTCCTACATGTTTCACTTATCTATATGTCAAATTCTTTTTCCATGTTTGGGAAATTTTCTGCCATTATTTCTGTAACAGGTTTTTTTTTATGTCATTTGTGCTGTCTCCTGCTTCTTCATTGACTCTTACCAATTCATGTTGTTCTTCTTTATCATCTTGCAGCTGTTGGATTGATTTTTCATGGTCCCTCACTATTTTTAAGAAATCTTTCTTTTCATGATTGTAGTCACAATCCTGTCTCCTACACCCGACATTCTTTCCTCATCTTCATTCAATTGGCTGAGTATACTCTCAATGGAATTTTTAATCTCCTGGCTGTCTGTTTAAATCTGTTTCATGGATTCCATTTACTTTTTATGTTGGGAATTCATGGTTTTTAACATTTTCCTTAGCTCCTCTATTTTTTTAATCTGTGTCTGTTCAAGTCATTGAGCAAGTCCTTCATTTTGATCATCTTATCTTTGTTTTTTAGCCTGAGAGATTATTTCTAATTTGATTTTGTCTATAGCAACATTAATCTGTATTTTTACTTCTGTGGCTACCACTTCAGAAAATTCAGGCAGGTGACTTCTGATTGCTTCTATCTCATTGATCTCTGGACTTATCCTGGGTGCACTGGAAGTCTGGGGTTGCATTTTGCTTCTGCATCTTGTCTTTTTCTACTTTTTAATTTTAATTTTTTTCTGTATTGATGCTCATAAATTGCTTATGGTAGGTAGCTTTATCCCTAGTATCAAGGTTTCCATAAAAAATATTTATTCCTCAGAACTATCATTTAGTTGTAACTAGCTCTAGGACTTTTTTCTGTTCCAAGGGTCTACCTTCCCAATTATTAAGGATGAGAAGTTGCTATCTATTTGGCTTAGCACGGGTCCTTTGGTACTGGGCTACAGTGGTTATTATCACCCCAGACATAATAAATGTTGTCATACATAGGAGAACTGATTACAACAGGTATGACATTTTGGCTAAAGTAGTACAATTAGCAAAAATAATAGCATCAACATAGCGTCACAGTTGACAAAAAGTACCACTATCAATCTGGTACTTCTAACCTTCGGAGTAAGATCTAGAGTTCAACATAAAGCAGAAATGTGTATGCTATGAGTTCCCCCACAGCAGAGTGATTTTACCCTTTGGTTGGGAGAGCAGGGGCAATATAAGAGTTATAGAGGGAAAATAGACAAATAAACAAAGAGAAATATAGTAGAAGCAAGGCTGAAGGACAAAAGCTGATCACCCAAGCTTTAGGAATCTTGAGAAGAAAATAGGTGAAAAAGAATAGAGGAGAAAGCAGACTAGTGAAACACAGCAGAAAGCCCACCAACGATGTTTACTCATGAAAATATTAAAAAATCAAGAAAGAGAGTTGAGAAAAGAGAGAAAAAAGCCAAACAAAACAAAGTACATAATAAAATTGAAAACTTAAACCAAGAAACAACAATAAAGTCCTTCTGGTGCCCTCAATTCCATGGTATTAACCAAGTCAGAAACCAAATCTGTGCTGGGTAACTCCTGCCAATTCTGCAGTAGGATTAGTGCTGAGGGCAGGGTGATCTTGGCCTCTGGAAGTGGGGGTTGGGGCCGGAGTCTTCAGCCAGCAGCTCTCTGCGTGTCCCTCAGAAGCCTACCCACGTCTCCTTCCCTGTGTGTCTCCACATCACTCTCCCAATCGCTGTGGTGCCTTCGGGTAGAGAGAGCTTGAGGCTAGTCCCAGTCCCACGTATGGCTCCTCCCAGACCTTACACAGCCTTCCCTGATGCACTGCCTGCATTGCTTTCCTCCTACATCTGTGGAAGTGGATGGGGGAAGTGCTAACTCTTCCCTCATTGCTGTGCTGTGGCTTAAGGCTGCTTAATTCTGACACTGCTGGGAGCAGGGGAGGAGGGGCAGCGCTGTTCCACTCACTACCTTCAGCACCACCACTGTGACCCCTTACCTTTTCGTCACTAGAGGTTTCAGTTGGCCACTATGCAGTGACAAGCAGAAACAATGAAACAACACCCAGGATTTGGAGGCAGATTTATTTATTTGATGGGCATTGATTGGGATCATTTCCAGAATATCAAGCCCTGTTCTCTAGTGGTCTAGGGCTTATATAGGATAAGCAAGCAGGAAGTACAGGGGCAGAACCACTTGTCAATCGGTGATTGGCTTATACAATGTGCATCACAGTGACCAGCCATTTCTAAGAACTGGAACAGGAACTATTACCTGGGCAACTAAGAAACCAATGTATACTGGCTGGAGGGTGGGGTGGGGGGACTTTCTGTTACAACTATGATGCATGGCAAAAAAATAAATAAACAAAAACCACCTGGGGACCTACTGGGGAGGAAGTAGCTTCCTGGTTGCTCTCCCTGTGGATGTGGGGCAGGTGTGGGTATGGGTGTGTGTGTGTGCCAGTAAAATTTGCTGTCAGGCTAATACACCCCTTGTTTGGAGGAAGGCTAAAGAGGAGAGGGGCCTTATATCCCAAATTTACCCTGTGTGTCTTGGGTTTGCCACACTGCTGCAGTCTATCAGGTATTTAGAATTTCCCATAATGGCAGTTCCCGCTCCACATGTAGGTGGATTTTCCACAGGCAGCACCTTGGCCTGCTTTGTTATTGTGGAAAGTCCTATGCCTATTTTGTTTGATCTACAAGTCTCTTATTTACAATTGATTTTGACATCCACATGTATGTCCCTCTCTTTCCTCCAATTGCCTGTTTTTAAATTATTTTCTCGAGTTACTCCATTGTAGCTCCTCCTCTGTTCAGCCATGTTGAATCTCCTTACACCTGATATTTAGAAGTCACCCTCTTTTCTTCTCCTTTCCCAGACATTCAGTGGCTCTCTGACTTTTGTGAATTTTATGACCTAAGTATCCTTTACATCGCTGAGTCTCCATTCCCACCAGCTGTGTTAGTTCAGATATTAATATGTTATTACCAGACCAGGGCTTTATCCTCTCATTCTACCACTTTGTTACGAGTCTAACACCAAAATCTGTCCCTATCCTGTCACTATAGACAGTTATCTTGCTAAATTATACATCTCATCACCTTTCTCCTGATTTAAATCATCTTTCTCTCAATCATTTATAACAGACAAATTCATCAGCCTGGTGTATAACACCCTCCATGACCTTGGTCTGACCCAGCTTTACTAATTAGTAATCTTTCAGATGCAAGGGGCAGAAACTCTTCTCAAATAGGCTTAATCAAAGAGTATTTATTGGCTTACAAAACGGAAAAAGCCTCAGGTGAGCCAGGCACAGCCTGGCCCACAGGCTTAGTCTCACGAGGAAGCTGTCTCTTGCCATCATTGGTCTTACTTTGCTCCATGGTTGCTTTATTCTTGATTAGTCTTTTCCCATTCAATAATAATTTTGCCCCTAGCAGTTTCAGGCACAACCAGCATCTGTACTTAGCTATGCCCACACCAGGGAGTATCTTTTTCTTATTAACTTCAACATAAGTCAGAAGCAAAAATCTTAGCAGTCTGCTTTGGGTCATTTGCTCAAGCTTTATCAGTACTGAACTTTAGGAGGAACATAATGGCCAGGTAGGTACATCCAGGAGTCAGATGTGGCCAGCCCCATTTGAATTACATTAGCACGGGATTATCTGCAAAAATTTATCATGCCACCATAACCAAAATAAAAGGAAATGAATGATAACCCAGCAAAAAACACCTCTTAGAACCATTACTCAGAAGATCTTCTTTCCTAACCTAGACTCAAAGCAATTACTTTATTTTATGACTTTTTGAATGTCAAGAATACAGAAAGACCCAGGTGGTTGTTCTTGCTTGGTGTGTCTCGTGTGTTTGTGGGGAGATGTGACTGACACGGTAAACGTCTGAGGACTCAATGGGACTGCACGTCCAATACAGCCCCTACATTACTTTTCCATCACTGAGATACAATAAGTAGCACTCACAATTTGAAGGGGGACAAGTTAAATTTGACCCACATTTTAAGGGCACTCAGCCAGTGGTCACTGGCTCCAAAGTGGAAATGTCATGGCAGAAGGAAGGGTGTGGTGGAGTAAAATTGCTCAATTCATGGTGACCAGGTGAACCTGAGATCACACCACCACAGCCTATCCAAATATACCCAGAAGTGTGCCCCACCAATTCCTTGGGTGATTTCCAAGCCAATCAACTTGACATAATCAAGATTAGCTGTCAGAGCTCCCTCAGAGTGAGATGCATGCTGTCAGTGGAGCGCTCCACTCGCTTTTATTAGCATGAGGACCTCAAAGCAAGACTTCTTACAGGGTAGCTCAGGGCTCCAACCAAAAAAGGAGAAGCCGCATCAGCCTTCAGGATGTAGCCCTAAGAAGTCATACTCCATCATTTTTCTGAATTCTGCTTATTATATGGATTCTTGGGCTCAAGGGGAAGGGATATACTTGCAGACTGCTCTTTGGAACAAAAGGTGAGTCAAATGCATTGTAGCCACAATCGTTTTATGTTTTTCTATGAGCAAATTCTCATCATATTTTTGCCCTGAGGGATGTACTTTTTCTCTCTTTAGAATGTTCTTTTTCTTTGTTTAGAATGTTCTTTTTCTTGATTCTTACCCAAGAAAACATGTTCATTGTAAAGTTTCTCTTCTCTCCTCCACATGGAGTATTTGTCATTCTTTTGGACAACCACATTTGGAATACATAATTCTTTACTGGTACTTTTTACTGATGAACTGTAAACATTTTTTGCCTGCTCTATCACTAGGTTATAAGTTCCTTGAAGGTAGAGATGGAGTGTTACTTGCCTCTGTACTTCACATACTGTCTGTGGCAGACCCTCAGTATATGTTTGCTGACTGACAGAATTAGATTGTATAGCAAAAGTTTTCAAAACATTAAATGCTATTCAAGCAAAACCTGTCATTATTTACAAGATAAGTGAACCTTTTACTGAGAAAATGTAACAGCTGCTGGTGATAGCTTTCTGCCTGACAAATTCTAAATGAATAATCCATGGAACTGTTAAAAAATTATTTAAGATTTTTTTCTTTCTCTTTCTGGCTTAAATGTTAGAGATACTTAGTTGTTTATTCTTTATAATTTATCTTGTATTTGTGTCACTGTTCCCACATTTTTTAACCAGTCATATTGCTATGACCCTGTGTGATCATACCTACTCTTCTCTATCCTTTATAGTTCGTTAAATATTTAATCTTCTAATTTTCATGGGCCACTACATATTATCTTTAATTAGTCTTTTCTTTAATATACATTTGCTGAGAACCTGAAGGCCCACTGTGTATCAGGCATTGTATTAGACCCTGAAATTCAGTGAAAAATAAGTTACAAGTTCCTTTGAACAAGATATTCAGCGTCCAGTGGAGGAAGAAAATGCCATTGAAAGGTTTTAGATGCTAAGCCAGAGACTGCAGAGAAGGCAGGGCCTGACCTTGCCTGGTTTCTCCTCAGGGAGAAGGAGCAAATCATTCAAAGAGATGACCAGAAGTCATCTAATAAAAGTGATATTTCAGTAAGAGCCTCCAAGCAAGGGTGTGATGATAAGAAAGCCATATGGAAGACCAAAAAACACTTCATGTTCTTGGTTTCCAAAGTTTGAAATAAAAATGGAGGTTTTTTGGAGCTTCTGCCTAACATATTTATACAAGCATTTCCCCTCTTCTTGAGGACTACACCCATCCAGCTTCACCTAATGTGTGAAGATCTGATCTTGGTCTAACCAGTTAGAGAGCTGTGTAGTTCTATTCATATTAAACAACACAGGATAAAACATGTGCCCCACTTTGGTTTACAGATGACCAGGTAGTTCTACTTTATTCAATCAAAATATATTCTATAAGTCACAGGAAACTGGGAAAAGAGCTTTTTTCCAGTGGAACTAAATGAGTACAGCTCAAACCAAAACCGCTGAACATCCACAACATGTAATATACATGGCCATGAAAGATCACTGAGGCAAACAGAGAAGAGAAACAACTGATGACAAGACATACACGCTTGACCAAAACTATTCTCACAATAAAAATGTATTTTACAGAGAGTTTTCATTTATGGTTTTGCTATTGTTGTTGTTATTGCTTTCTGAATCTTGCAGCTGAAAGAGTCCTGATTTATAAATTCCTATATATGCTATAAGGTAGTATAATATCTAAAGTTCCCTATCCTTTATTGGAATATAACTTTTAATATTACATTCTCAGACTTCTATTCCAAAATAACTTTTGCAACCTATAATTTAAGAACTTTTTTCCTTAAAACCAATTAAATAGAATAGTAATTAAACATGCTATATATATGACAAAATCAATCTAGAATAATTATCACCAAGATACATTCATACTTTTTATAAAAGTTTTTCTGAGATATAATTCATGTGCTATATGAAACATTAATTTATAGTGTGTGGTTCAATGTGTTTGTGATAGCTTAATGAAGAAACCACTGTCAAACCTAAGATCTTAAACATTTCCCCTGTTTTCTTGTAGATTTTTTTTTTTTTTTTTTGGTACTGGAGATCGGACACATGACCTAGCACTTGCCAGGCAGGCACTTAAACCACTAAGCTAAATCCCCAGCACCTCTTGTAGAAATTTTGTACTGTTAGTATTAATGTTTATTCTATGAACCATTGTTTCACTTTCATGTATACTAGGGCTCAGTAATCCAAGCACACGCCCACATCTGGGACTCCACAGACTTTCTACTCTATGGGCATGAGGAATAGCTATCTTGTGAATCCAGTCTTGGCCCAGCAGAATAAATACTACCTAAGTCCACTGAGTGTCCAACAATATACAAGATGTGGAGGGAAATGGGGTAAAGCCTCCAAGAACCAAGAAATCAAGACACCTGTCTTCTGAGGTCGACGGCATGGCCAACCATGTGTGCATTCACATCAGTACATTGACTAATGCCAGGTGTCCACACAGTCTCCCTCTCCCTCATGCATTTCTCACTCAGCTGTTACATGGTGGGGAAGGAATTCCACAGTTCCCTGAAGCTCTGCCTGCCGGAACACATGGAGGTGACCTTGAAGAACACATCTCACTCAGCTGTTGCCCTGCTTCTGGGAAAAGCCCAGAAGATCCAACCATCACCAGATCCCCAGTGCCCATGGCTACAGAGGGCCATCTGGAGTCTGCCACGCCATCCACTGGTTACTAGCTCCTGTACCTTGCCTTATCTGTGCTGCGGTAGAACCATTAGTAACACTGAGGATGTGCTGTAGTTCCTCCACCATCTCTTTCTGTGCAGCAGCTAGATCCATGCCACTAGTTGGTCAGAGAATGAGTACTTCAGGTCCCTCACTGCTACTGATGTCATCAGTGCTAGAGAGCCTGGCTAGCAGTGGAGCTCTCATTCAATAATCCCTGAGCAAATCCCCATTGACTGACAGAGGCCACCATTCCTAATGTGGAAGTAACTCTGTGATAATCACTCCACACCCACTGCTGTGTGCACCACACCTACTTAAAGTACTAGAATGTCCTCACATAGAGACAATTGTTTGTCTCTGTCATCACACACATTATGTTTAAAGTTAGGAAGCTGTGGGGAGACCACAGTATGCTGCCCAGCTAGAAATACAGTCAACAGTGCATTACAAAGCAACACACCAGGAGAAAGTTTTTAAATACTCCTTCTTCAGGCCACTTCCAAAAGTGGTAGAAATGCTGCATCTGCCAGGTGCACAAACCTCAACATAAGAGCGCAAAAAATGTGAAAAAAGAAAAAGAAAAAAAGGGCACCCTGATAACTCCACAAGAACATAATGACTCCCTAGAAGCAGATATCCGTGAAGTTGATATAAAGAATTTAAAAGAATGATTACAAATGAAGCTGAATGAGATTCAAGAGAATATAAATAGTCAAGTAAAATTAGCAGGACAATGCAAACATAAATGAGAAATTCAGGAAAGAGATAGATTCCGAAAAAGGACCAAACAGAAACTGTGGAAATGAAGAACTCAATAAATCAAATAAGCAATATCATTGAGAGCCTCAATAATACACTAGATAAAGAAAATACCTGAATTTGAAGACAGATCATTTGAAATATGTCAGTTAGATCTGGAGGGAAAAGGAAACACGAAGAAAGGAAAAGAAGAATGAAAAAATAATTCAAGACCTATGGAATGTCATTAAATGAACAAATATCCACAATTTTGAAATGCCTTATGATACAGAGAAAAAAGTTAGTGGCACAGAAAACCTATTCGTGAAATATTAGAAAATTCTTCTAATCTTGGAAAGACATGAACATGCATGTAGCTAGGCTGATAGGACTCCAAATTGATATGACCAGAAAAGACCTTTACCACAACATGTACTCAGGCAGTCAAAAGTAGAAGAGAAAAAAAAAATTTTAAAACACCCAGGAAAAAATACCAAGTCACATTAAAGCGTATGCTGTTAGACATACATATAGATGAAATGTTTTATAAAGAATCTGAAAGAATGATTATTTAAGAAGCTGGTTTCTCAGCAGAGACTCTATAGTCCAGGAGGGAATGAAATGATGAATTCCAAGTCCTGAGACAAAAATAACTGCCAACCAAGAATATTATACTCAACAAAGTTATCATTCAGAAATGAAGGAAAGATAAAGTTCTTCCTAGAAGTAAAACCTGAGGGAACTTATGACCAACATACCAGTCTTATAAAAGACACTTTGAATACAGTATCTAGAAGTGAAAGAAAGATAATTTCTATCATGAAGCATGTGAGAATTCAAATACCACTAGAAAAGTAGATCCACAAAAGAGAAAAAGAAACAGATTAATCATTGTCAGTATAGTAAAGCATCAAATTACACAGACCAATGAAAGAAAGAAGAAAAGCCAGAATACTCAAAGCAGCTAAAAAAAAATCAGTAAGTCCTTTCCTATCCTAAAGATGTATATAAGTGGGCTGAAATACCCAAGAACATACTGGATAGCAGTAATTCATCTTCCCATCAAAGACATACATGAACTGAAGGTCAAAGGATCAGAAATAATACACAAGCAAGTGGGATCTTTAAGCAAGTAAGAGTAGCTATATAATATCTGACAAAATAGACTGTAAGACAAAAGCTGTGAGAAGAGTAATTTTACTGTACTTAATATCAGAATAATTTAATAATTCAAATGTTATTAGACCTAGAGTGAGAATGGCTTTAATAATGATAGCAGGGGACTTCAATACCTCACTTTTATCAAAGAACAGATCTCCCAGAGCCCTCCCCATCCCCCTAAATTGGAGATAATAATACTGTAGAACATACAGAATGGGGAGATATTTACAGAACATTCTATCCAACAGCTGCAAAAAAAAAATACATTCTTGTCATCAGTGCATGAAACTTTCTCTAGAGTAGACTATGTCCTAGGCCACAAAATAAGTCTTAACAATTTTTTTGAAAATTGAAATAAAATTCTGTGCCATTTTTGATAACAATGGAATAAAACTGGAAGTTTAAAGAGGAAATTTAAAATCACTTAAATATGTGGAGGATGAAAAATACATTTTTGAAAGAACTATGGTTTAGCAAAGAAGTCTAAAGGAAATTTTAGAAATTCCTTGAAACAAATGAAAATGGAAATACCAAAACTTATGGGATACAGGAAAAGTAGTACTGAAAGGAAAGTTTATAGCAAGAAATACTTACATCAGAAAAATAGAAAAAGTGAAGATAAGCAACTTACTGGTTCATTTCAAGAATTTAGAAAGGCAAGAATAGTCAAGTCCAAGATTAATAGAAGAAAGAAATAAAAATTATCAGAATGGAAGAGAAAGATAAAAGACAAAAATCAAACAAAAAAATCGCACACAGATAAGACCAATGAAGTAAAATAAAATTTGAAAAAACAAAGATATATGAAACTTTAACTAGACAAACCAATGAGAAGTCTTAAATACATAAAATCGAAATGAAAGGAGACAGTACCAAACACAGAACACAGAGTCACAGAGGTTATTATGATTCTGAAACATCTAGAAGAAATAGAAAAATTTTTGCATATACAGGTTCTAGCAAAATTGAACCACATGGACATAACAAACCTGAATATACCAATAGTAAGTTATCCTAATAACTAAAACCTAGGGCTGATAGCTTCACTGCTCAATTTTATGGAACTTTTAAGGAAGAAGAATGCCATTTCTTCTCAAGATATTGCAAAGTATTGATATGGATGACACCTTCCAAATCTACTCTATGAGGTCACCATTACCTTGTTACCAAAATCAAACATGAACCTAACAACAAAGAATGTATGAATGAAAACTCTTGATAAATACCTGTGATGAACATAGATTTAGAAATTCTCAACAAAATACTATCAGATTGAATTCACCAGCACATGAAAAAAAGAATCATTGATCAAGCTGGTTTCATCTCAGGGGTGCAAGAATGGTTTAACGTGTGTAAATCAATAAATTTAAAGGAACAGAATAGAGACCCCAGAAATAAATCTATGCATCTATAGCCAACTGGTTCTTTAAAAAATGTGTCAAAATCATACTCCGGAGAAAGGACAGCCTGTTCAATCAAACATTCTCAAAAAATGGAATATTCACCTAAAAAGACTAAAACTTTACTTCCATTTCTCACCTTTATAATAAACAGTTTGAAATGGATCTAAGACCGAAATGTAAAACATAAAAGTGTTGGAAGAAAATGGAGGAGAATGTTTTAAAGATATTTGTATAAACAATGGTTTTCAGGGTAGAACCTCAAAATCACAAGAAACAAAGCAAAACTTCATAAGCAGGATTACATCAAACTAAAAAGCTGTGCACAGCAAAGGAAAGAATCAACATAGTGAAGAATCACCTACAAAATGGAAGAAAATCTTTGCCAATTATTGACCTAACAGAGGGTTAATATCCAGTATATAAAAGAAACTCTAAAATCTTTTAAAAACAAGCCATAAATTTTAAAAGTAGGCCAATGATCTTAATATATACTTCGCAAAAGAAGAAATACAAATTGGCAACAAATATATGAAAAAATATTCAATATCATTAGCCATCAAAGACATGAAAATCCAAACTTTAGTGAGGTAAAATCTCATCCCAGTCAGAATGGCTATTGTCTAAATAACAAAAGGCAAACATTAAAAAAATGCTGGTGAGGATGTGGAGAAAAGGAAATCTTGAACATGGGATGTATTTAGTATGAAAGTTCCTCAGAAAAGTAAAAGTAGATCTACAATATGACCTGAGTACTCCACTTTTTGGTATCTATAAAAAAGTTATAAAATCAGCACACCTAAGAGGTACCTGTACACTCATATTTATTGATGTGGAATCAGCTTAGGTGTTTTAAATAAATGAAATAATCTAGTACTCACTATAACATGTCCATTGCTGCAAAATTAATTTATATACTCAGTTGTACTCAAAGCACCATTTTTTTTGAAATTTGAGAAGTTAGTTGTAAAATTTATGCATATTGCAAAAGGTCCATGTGTAAACAATGAGAATTTTTTAAAAACCAAGATTGGTGATTTGTATCAATTGTCAAATTATTATAAAACAATATTATTATAAAATGTATTTTACAGCCATAGCAATTAAAATAGGCTGCCATTGGTAGATTTAGAAAAATTGACAAGTTTAACCTGGTCAGTTCCTGGTCACGGGGAGCTCAGAACAACACCCCAACAGATGCAAACATCTAAATTAGAGATGGTATTTCAGGTCAGTGGGGAAAGATAAGTTCTCTACAAATGATGCTGAGAAATATTATGAATGAACTGAAATCAGAACCTGACCAAATATTGAACAAAACTCAATTCTGGGTGTGATGAAGATCTGAATGTGGAAAGCAAGTCTTCAAAGCAGCTGAAATACCAAAGCAACTTTATGTCACTGGAGTATGTGTTTATTAAGTAAAGATAAAAGCTATAAATGTAAATAATTAGTTGTAACAATTAGTATTAACACTAAAAGCTTCTTTTTTCAAAATATACCAACAAAATATACAATGACTATAGACCAAAGATATTGTTGGTAATATGAAAACAAAATATCACATACTCATGTAATGAGCAGGTACCCCACAGAGATACACATTTTCTCCATATCTATAAAATAAGAACCAATTTGAAGCTGTTGAAGCCTTCAAAGCCAATGCATATAAAGAAAATTCAAAGAACAAATGAAAGGTATCCCATCCACAACAACCACAGAAGTGATCACTAGAACTACGATAAGTAAACATTTCAACTGTGTGTTAGGCAAAACAATATTTAAAAAGAGGATATTTGACATGGTGAAGGGGATCAATTTACACAACTCCTTGGGGATCAATTTGACAACATGTATTAAAGTGAAGGTATTCAAGCCCTGTTGTGCTACAATTCCATCCTAGGAATACAAAGCTACGCCTACACAGATCAGAAGAACTATACAGCTATATCCATCATCTAAATGGGTGGAAAATAATTTGTGGCATATTTATGGAACGCAATGTTGCACCACAGTAAAAAAAAAAAATACCCAAACATTTTATATACATTTTTTACATAGGTGGATGTGAAAAAATCGTAAGGATAAGAGGGAAGTTTCAAAAAAAAAAAAAAAACCACCATAAGACCTTACTTATAGAATGACATTATTTAACAAGTGAAATAATACCAAAAGTACTAAGGAACAGTAATATATGTTACAAGCACATATAGCTGGTAAAATTGATAAACACTGAAATTAGTCATGTAGCCACCTTTTGAAGGAGAGATTAAGTGACCTTTTTGCTTACCTGGTGGTGGCTTCTTAGTGTTTATCATACTGTTCTTGATATCTTTTTGTATGTCCAAAATGCACATTCTTAATAACTGATAAATCTTAAAGACAGAAACACATTATCACAAAAAGATATTTAGACTATTATGAGTAAATATAGTGAATTATATACACAAACATATAGGTATGACCCATGAAAAAAGTTAGTGTTCTTTAAAACACACACGAGTAGAAAGACATCTGCTATAATGTTAAGGATGGTTGCAGTTGGTTTAGGGTTATGAGTGTTTTTAGCGTATTTGTGTTTATGCTTAATTTCCCTAGTGAGCATAATTAGCTCTTACTGAATCTGTTGAGTTAATTAATAAATATTTTTGAAAGTTATGGTGGCAATCAACAGTAACATTCAGCCCATTTGTGCTATATATTAAAGAATCAAACAGCATCAGCAAATTGGTCAGAGCTGTACTTTTCTACACAAAATTTCTGACCTAGTTGGGAAAATAACTTCAAAACAGGAAAACACCTCGTAAGCTTACCAACTAAAAGCAGATGGCGAAACAGTAAAAGAGGCCTGCAAACTGAGCACAAAGCCCCTCGCGTTTGAATTTCGGTGCTCCTTGACACTTAGACATAGGGCTTGTTCCCATCCTGCCTCTTTGATTCCAGAGAAGAGCTAATGCTCTCCACAAGCGTGTGAACTCGCTGTCCAGGCATGTCTTTCTTGCCGCTGCCTTTTTCACACCAAACGTCCCACTGTCTTTTTCCGGTGAGGAATAGACGGTGCCACAGCTACGGGAAGGAGACGGTATGGACGTGCGGATTATGCGAGGCTTTGTTTTTCACTCAGCCCGGTGGTGCAGGGGCCTTTGCCGCAGGTAGCTGCCTCGGCCTGGGTGTGCACGCTTCCACACCTTGTTATCTGGCCCAGCTTGTGATGAAGCAAAAATAACCAAATCTTGAACATTTGCCTCAGTATCTGACACCTGCCAAAAAAATTCAAAAAGTATGCTAGGCTATGTGAAATAAACTAAAGCCAAAAAAGGGTTCTGTAAATGGAGGAACAGTCATTATTTTGGTTAAGTGCTTCACAAATATCTTGGGAGAAATTATGCCCCCCTGGGATGAGAGCCCTTGTTAACACGCACTCAAAACATGCCATCTACAGCCTGCTCGGCGCTCACCTGTGCTCCGCATTACAGCACAGTCTGTGTTAATTCTCCAGCTGATCCTCGCAGCGGCTTTGTTGGAGTTATCAGTCCTATGTTGCTGATGATAAAGCTAAAGGTGAAGGCTTCCTAACTCCCTGAAATTAGCAAAGGACACCTGAGAGGGCTGAGATTTGGGCTCAGGCAGCCTGTCCAGAGCCTAAACTCTTGACTACACCTGTCTTCGGAATCGCTCAGGGAATTGGTGCCTTCACCCGCATCATGCCTTTTCTCCTGCTCCTGTGGCCATTAGTGGTTGGCATTGTAACCCCTCTGTACTGATGAAGTAACTGAGTCTCTGAAGGTCAAATAACTTGTCAAAAAAAAAATCAGAAGCATTTTTTTTTCCATTGACTTCCAGTCAAAAACAGTGACTCCAAGTGCCTATTTTTACCTCCTCGTTCTCTATCTGAAAAGAAGGAAATCATATTTTCTCTCTTGAAAAACCTCAGTGATTGCTAGGGGGAGCAACTGAGTCAGTGTAAAAGAATGAAAATATAAAGACGTAAGAGATTTGAATTTGCATTTGTATTTCAGCTAAATGCCTTACCTGCCGTGACCTATTAGTAAATGGCAAGTCCCTGATGGTTGTGCTTATAAGGCTTTGAGTAGCAGCAATGCATTTTCTATTTTCCATCGTAACAAGACCCAAATCATTGTTCCCGCCTCCAGCCTTTTCCCAGATAATTCTGTGCTGAGTTTACACCGTCTTCCTCTCCGGGTTCAGCCTTAGACTCTCATGGCCTTAAGTCAATCAAAATAATCTCAGTCCCCTGATCGCAGTGATTCTTCCAGTGGTCTCAGAGAAGCAGCACTTGTGCTCCACCCGCGTAAGAGATTTAAGTTCATTTGTGTACTGATGATATGAGTGGCAAGGGAAGCCCTGGTAGCCACTGTTTGCAATAAAAGAAGTTGGCCACGGGACAATACTGACATTATCAAAAATGGTAAAGACTTAAATATTAGTTTATATCACCGTGCTAACATCTCTCAACAGTTTCTGTTCAAATCTGGGTGCCCCTATACCCTTTTGTTGATAATCTAAAAAGATACCTTTGGTTTAACCTATATTCACTCTCTGAGTCATTATTCCAGACCTAAAAATCACCGATATTATTTTGTATAACAAATTTGTGTGAAAAGACCATCTCTTTACCAAGTTACTGTCTCATTTCTGAAAACTCTATATTTTCAGGGGTAGGGAAATGTATTTTTCAACACAAGTATTGAAGTACTCTTTTGTTTCCACTGGGAAAAAGCACATGCACAGCTAATGTCAAAGCATCTCACAAGCATGATTCCTTAAAGTCACCTTAGACTTCAGTCTGTGACTCTGAGGCTCCCCTTCCTCCACTGGGAAGGGCCACTGACCATACACATCTGTAATTTTTCTGTGGGAAATGAGCAAAATATGAAGAAATTGCTTTTTAGCTTTAAATTCTGTGGTCAAAGAATTGCACACCAACATCCACAAAATACAGATATTTTTGCATTTTTCTAAAAGACAGAAACATGGAAATGGTTTACTCCAGCCCAGGACTGACCCTCCTATATGGACTTCTGATTTCTCCATTTGCGCCTCCTGTCCTCCAAGTTTGCATTTTCAATGGCCAGTGTCTTGTGCCCAGGAAAAAGATTAATTTGTTTTGAGCAGCTTCCAGCAAATTTGCCTTTAAAAGCTCTCAGATCCACCTCTTCACCCGTGACAACAGCCACAATCCCCGTTCAAGCGTCCATCAGGCTCACCAGCCCTGCCTCAGCCTGCTTTTCCCTACTGCGGTTTCCACACCCCGTTGCTGCCAGCGCTGTTGTTCTCAGGGCAAACCTGGTGAGCATTTCAGCGTCACGCATGAAGCCTCTCACTAGCTGCCCATTACTGTAGCATAAAATTCCCAGCTGGCGGGCTGATGTTCAAGGGCCTTGGTTATCTGTCCCGGACCCACAGAGTCCTGCACATCTGGCCACTGCTCACCTCTCCTCTGTTACACTTGCTCAGACACAATGTTGGATCGTGTCCTCTGACAAAATGGGGTGGGGTCAGGTTAAGAAAAACTTTTAGAAAAATCAGGGTTTTCTTCCATAGTCTTCCCCCTCCCACTAATGTTTAGCAGTCTCTGGAACTGATCTTTCTTGCTTTTTTTCTTGTTTGTTTTTGTAGTGTGAGGTAGGAAGGCAGAGGTGGGAAGTATTAAGGGTGCTGAGCCTACTGCAAACAATCAACAAATTCCTTTCAATCAGATTTCGAATTTCTACATCTCCTCAGTGGAGAAGGAAGAGTCAGTGTTCTCCAAGGTCCCACACCCTGGACGCTGTGGAACAGAATTCACTGTTATATTCTGCTTGTTGTTTAAGTACTGGACAGCTTGTTTCAGAAGCTAATCCTGTTCATATTTTCTCTTCGTTTTCAGAATGAAGAAAAAAATATCTGCCTTACATCAATCGAACGACTTCTCAGTTCCAGCAGCGAGGACCATACAGCATGGCCCCAAACACTGTCCCTATATTCTTGAGGCTCTTGTCCTCTGCAGTGGCGAGACAGTATTTAAACATTAGCACACTTTGTCCTCCAATTCCCTCCCCCTTGTCAGTGAAGAACACCACGCTCATTATATTTCCTTTGCCCAGAACTTTTTGCAAGGGTTAAAGGATGCTCCCAGAGGCACGCGCTGCCCCCTTTTCCCTCCCTGCCCATTCTCTCTTCCTCCTTCTCTCACCTTTGAGTAAAATTTAAGCTCACCAAGGCAGTGATGATGGGAGAAGAGCAGTCTGAGAGATGCACCTTGACAGCAGCCAGGGAAGGACTTGCCCCTTTCAAGTTGTCTGTCAAAGGCTTCCTGGTCCTCAGAAATATGTAGGGAATGGGGGATCCTGTTCCAACAGGGGCCCAACTTCTCCAGGTAGAAGTACAGCAGATCTCACAAGGACAAATGGAGTGGAAATGGACATCTGTCCCTGTATTGACCTCAGTGGTACATGCTCCAAAAGCAAGTTCCTCTCTGGCCATTTGCCTCTCTACGAGCCCTTTGGGACAGTTAGGTAGCTGGAAGGGTCTAGGGAGCTCTAATAAGAGCGAATTTCATTTCCCATCAGTCTGGTAGAATGGGGACCTACACACACTTAGCTGGAGTTTGAACAGTCACAAGTACGGTATTCATTATTTGCTGTTTCTTGTGCAGTGTTAATACTCATACCACCTTCTACATCAGAAATCACAGAGAGCTGGGGACATCCTTAAAACTTGTCCAACCTCATCATCTCATTAAATGTTTGTGTAAATATATATATATATGAATCGACCCAGAAGCTGAGTGATTTCCAGAGGTCAGTGTTACTGGCGTAGGACCACAAAGTACTGTTTTTATATTTTATTTACCAGTATTTCCTCAGCACCACACTGCTGGTTGGAAAAGAACTATGTCTTGAAAATCTGTAGAAACTTTAAGAAACTTAAAATGAAAAGTAAAACACAACAAAATATAATGTAACGACTATACAACTGAAAGAGAAGCTGAGTTTCAAGGCATCGGTTCAGGAAGGAAGGCAGTAGGCACCGGAAGAAGACAGTAGATTTCAGAAGCAGACATAGGCTCATACTGCCCTCTGGTGGATTGAAATAAAAGTGTCTGCTCAGCCCTGATGTTAAATTCAAAAGCTGCAAACTGTTAAAAAGCAAACTGGGGAAAAGGCCCCGTAAAAATTCAGGCACTGTCTTCGAAGCTGAATTTTATTATCATGGATACCTTCTCAAGGAAAATATTAAAGTTTAGATATACATAACATGACCATTTTACCAAACCGTAGATTAGGAGACAGTCCTAAAACTACATTTACCCAATCTCTTTGAGACTCATTTTCCCCATCAGTAAAATGTACAGAATAGTAAAATGATACTTATGGAGTTGTGAGAATTAAAGAAGAAAATCTACATAAAAAGCCCTTAGTAATTACCTAAGGATGGTATGATTTTGTGCGTTTCTCTGCATATTCTATAACATCGTTAAAATGTTGCTGTTTGGTGTATTTATCTTAATGTTCATTCACCACTTAACACCATGAATATGCTACTGATTTTTCATCCCCGTCTTTTTCATTCAATGTCATTCAATTAAAAACCCAAGCAGAAAGAGTAAACTTTTGCCATTTTGAAGACTCAGAAAAACCAAAGCTTATGCTACAGGATCCGCTGTTTGAGGGCTGTACAAACCCCTGGTTTCCTGACAGGGAGTTGCTTCTGCATGGATGCTAACCTCACGTGTCAGTGGCTTAAGATAATAATCAATGGTTTCTTCTTTAGACTTGGCTGGCTGATCTGTTCACATGGTCCACCTGTCCGTCATGGCGTTACCAGGATGATGGCCCCTTGCTCCCACCCTTCCGCTAGATGACTACTCCAGGGGGTTATGTGGTGGGGGGGATTCCCAGCAGCAATAGAGAGAAGCAGGTCCCAACACATGAGCACTTTTTAAGCTTTGCTCCTGGAAATTTTCCAATTTCCCTTTACCAAAGGAAGCCGCATGGCCAAGCTCAAATTCATAGGCTAGAGAAGTGGGCTCTTCCTCTTGTCTTTAGGAATGGCAAAGCCATGATGCATCAAGGTATGTGTGTAAACCCGGGGGAAATTAGCGACTTTTTTTTTTTTTAATCAATTGTATTTCCTGGGTCTCGGGCTTTAAAAAGTGCTGGGAATCTAAGCCAAGTAAGTGAAGCAGCCTTAGGAATAGCAGCAGGAATCAGTGGAGGGGTTGAGGAGCTCACACTCAATGCCTGTAGAAATCAGCCTCTATGAAAGGCAAGAAAGGCGAATAAGGCATCTTGTAGCTCACCGCCCATCTGGCTGCTTAACTCTGCCGCGGCCATCACGTGGGACTACAGGCTCAACGTTTGCAGATGTTCTGACTTTCAGTACACATTGAGACCTATTGTTACTGTTTAAAACTAAACTGACTCCTAAAAACTCAGGTGTTTGGAAGATGGTTGGCTTGAGGATGGAATAGCTGGGGTTTTTTCTTACATCTCTCCTTAGAATTGGAAATCACAACCTGTAGAATCAGACTACCCACATCTGAACCCCAGTTTTGCCACTTAGTACCTGTTCACATCTGCTACCAAACATCTGAAATCCAAAATGCCTCAAAGTGAAATTTTTGAATGCTAATATGATACCACAAGTAGAAAATTCTACATCTGACCTCATGTTGTAGACCCCAGTTAAGATGCAATAACACTGCCAAGCTTCACTTAGAATTACCTTCATGCTGTCTGCATAAACTGCGTGTGAAACACAAATGACTCAGATATTTAGAATTTGGCCCCATCCTCACATTATCCTGTGCATATACAAATATTCTAAAACCTCAAAAAATCTGAAATCTGAAACACATCTGGCCCCCAGCATTTTGGACAAGGAATACTTAATCTGTATTGTCACAGTCTCATCCATGTTAAAAGAACACTTTGTATATAAACATGCAAAGTATTTCTGGGTTATATTAGTTGTATGAATATCTGTTTTCCTCAGTATACTGTGATCACCTAATAATATGAACAATTCTAAAACAAATTTATAAAACTTTAACTTTATCTTTTACCTCATAGGTCAAGCCATTTACATATCTTGTATCATTTAATCCTCCCTACAGTTGTAAGAGAAAGCATTCTTTTTATCCCAGTTTTATAGATGAAAGCACCAGGAATTAATACAAGAAGTAACTTGCATCCAGTACCCAGTTGGTAATTTGATAATGTCATTTGAAATCAAAATAGATCAATCCCACATGGCGTTCCTACTCAAACAAGGATCTGCATATGCTTTGGGTACACCTGGGTTATCGGATGTCTACAAGTTCTCTAAAGTTTAAAAAAAAGTTGCGTTCATCTTTATATGACTAAATGCTATCACACTGCCTGAATATTTATTTTCTCTCCGCTAGTACTGCAGCACAACTTCAGGGCCTTGGTTTGCATCTGTGCTTAAACTCACACTGGCACTTGGTGCTGCTATTTCAATGGTCACAGTCTAAGCCAAAAAGGAAAAGCCAATTTATCCATGTCATGCTCGAGCCATGTGAAGGTCAAATGCATCACCACAAGCAAAGGCATCTTGGTACTTTTACCTGAGAAAAGGTGGTAGATCATGTCACCATGACCGAGACACACACAGAATCAGAAAGAATTCCACTGTAACACTCCCACCATGTCCCTGCTGCTGGGGACAGCTCAGGTTCCGTAAAGAGAGATTCATTTCCCTTGTTAAATTGTGCCTATTTGAATTTTGTTGTTTTTGTTCTTTGCTTATATTTTATTTACAAATATGTTTTGGCTTTATTGTTTCACATAGCTGTAAGTAAAACCATATACCCAGGTTTATATTTATGCTTATAATAAGCAAAGCTATAATAAAAAATAAATTAAGTAGTTGACTATAAGATTTTTATTTTTTTTTTTCCTTTTAAAAGGGGTTAGCATAGTTCTCAGCTGTAAGAATATGGCATTATGGCACAATGCTCCTCAAAGTTCAGGAATGTTTTACAGCCGGAGTGCTCAGGTCACACCATGAGGGAATGCTTCTCACTTCTGTCATGTGACCTTGGGTAAGTCACCTCACTTCTCTAAACATCAATTTCACGATACTTTAAATGGAAGAAGTAGGGCTGCTATGAGAACAGAATGAGATAAGAGGCTCTTAGTAAAACACTCGGCACAGTAAAATTAATGAGAGCTGCTAAAAAAAAAGAAAAATAGAACACATGGAGATAGTTCCTGGTCAGTGAATGATCTGTAGATTATTCCAGGGTTTGTGTGGTTGTCGTTCTGAATTGAGAATTTACTAGATAAAGTAATTTACTAGGGATTGATCCCTGGGCTACATCCCTTGACCTGTGTACCTTTCTTTCTTCCTGCCTTGCTGAGGGTTGGATTCAGACTCGTGATCCTCCTGTCTCAGCCTGCCAAACTGCTGGGATTATGGCCATGTGCTACCGTTCACAGCTAAAAATTTACTTCTTATGCAAGAAAGCCAATCAATCTTGAGAGGAGAGGTAAAATCTCTGTGCCTTATACACAGCCACTTCACTGCTGGGAGTGTGCTCTTTTTACATTAAAGAGTAACTTTTAAAAATCTGGGATAGCCTCCAATTAGGCAATTAGACTGATTTCCCAGAATTAGTTTCTTATTTCCTGCTAAATGCATTATGATTCTACCCATCTTCTCTTTGCATGTCTTTGTGGATCAGAACAAAGGAAATCTGTTACGGATATTGCTTTATTTTATTAGGGATTAACTTCCTATTGACTCATGGTTTGGCAAGTCACTGGAAATAATTTCAGAGGAAGAAATATCTAATATTTATAAGCATATTTCTCAATTCATTCTCAAAGGCCAATAATACTTGAGACTTGGTAATATTTTAAATAATTATGGAATAATACCAACCATGATTCTTTCACTTAGAGTCTTAAGTAAATCAAATCTGTCTCCTTACGGTCAGTACCATCCAGTAGAGTACCATGCAATTTAGAGTTAAAAGGTCTCAGATTTGAATCTACTCTCAGTAGAGTAAACCTGAGAGTCTCTTCACATTTTTCTCCTGGCAGTTCATACTTCCAACTCTTTAGTCATCTTTTACTAGCATAAATTTTAGCAATTTGTACTTCTTTTCTATCTTCCCAGCAGGGTGATGTCTGATGCAAGAAACTGTCAGGCCTCTATACTTCATTTATGGATTTTGTTATGACTTTTGTTTAGATGTCTCCCACTCGTGTGATCATAGCTGTGGCTCTTCCAGAGGTGGCTGGACCTAGAGTGTGTGATGCGGGAATTAAGGGTACGTGATTACTAAATTATTCCACTGATTGGTTTGGCATAGTTCTGAGTGTGGACAGTGAGAAGGCTCATCCTGGGTGTGAGTGCTGTCTGCCCTAAGGAAGGACAGCGTAGACAGACTATAAGGCACAGAAAGAGGACTGATGTGGTCACTTGCTGCTTCTTTGCTGGTTCACTGCTTTGCTGTCTTCTGCCTGCCATCCTCCGTGATGCCCCTCTGCCATGCCGTCCTGCCTTGGAGCCAGCCAATTTGGACTGACACTTGTGTGAGCAGAGATAAACCTTTCCTCCCTTAACTTTGTATGTTGAGCATTTTGTTCCAGCAATGAGAAAAAGTATCTACGATACATTCATTCAGCAAATAATTATTGATAGACCACTATTTGCAATTTATCCTAACAGCTTCAGCAATTCAGCATGAGGAAAGGGGACAAGTTGCCTGCTCTCAGGCTTACCTTCCAGGGGAAAATTAGAAAATAAATTCAGAAAGTACTGAGCAAAATAGTTTCAAATTGAAATGAGTGCTTTAAGTGATGTATTGGTGACAATAAAGTAATTACAAAGTGAATGGGGTCAATCCTGGAGGGTTACTTTAATCGGGGCCCTGGAAGCTCCTTGTGAGTAGAGGAGTGGACAGCTGAAGAATGAGAGTGGTTGGCTCTCTGAGGAGCTGAGGCAGTCAGGCCGAGGAAAGTGCGAGTACAAAAGGCATGAGTTTAGGTAGGCACCAAAGGTCAGTAAACCAACCAGTGTGGCCAAAGCACATTAAGAAGAGGGCAGACAGTGGACAAATGCAGTGACCTAGATAATGTCAAATCTAATAAGCCATGGCAAGGAGTCTGGGTTTCATTCCGAGGAAAGCTGGCTGAGGGACCCTCAACACAAGGAGTGACAGGGTCGAACTTAAATTTTTAAGGGTGATCTGATTGTGATGTGGGGAGTATATTTTAAGGAAACAAAAAAGGGACTAAGTCAATTTCTGCTTTTAGACCAAAATACTTAGACTGAGCTATTTATAAATAAGATATATTTATCTCTCACTTTTCTGTGAACTTGGATGTCCAAGGTCAAGGTGTTTGCAGGTTTGATGTCTGCTAAGGGCAGAGTCTGTGCTTTCAAAAGTCATTTTGAGTGTTGAATCCACCAGAAGAGGTGAAGAGGCAAAGAAGTCTCCTCATTGAGGGACCATTTCACCACGACAAAGGGAGTCTAGTCTTGGTTCGTAATGCTTTGTGACCTTTCAGACTCTGTTGGGTTTATATGGAAATTGTTTAATCTATTAAAACTGCTCAGGTTCATACTATTCTTCTGGCTATGAAATTCATTAGATGTTCAGTAAATTACTTCCTGCTAAGTAGTTCACTCACTTTTTATCCAGCTTGTATTCATGCTATCCTTGATATCTGGCTGGATATTGTAGGCTCCATTCTTAAATAAGATTTGATTTCTGGTGAACTGATCCCTTCAAGTCAATTTAGACACCATCAATGTAATATACCTGTTTGTTCAAATAAGTGATAATGTTCAAACAATTTTTATGATTCAAATATTTGCAAAAGTTGTTTATATATTAAGGCTCTGATAGCTTCTGTCTTCTGTTGACATATATTGTGATGGCTGAAGTAGATTTTTAATTGCATGAAGTTTTGCATATGAAATGTTTTTAAGAAGTGACAGAATTTTTGCTTATAGCTCATAAACTTGCTTAGAGAAATTCAGCAGGAACTTGGTTAACACTGAGAGCATCTGCTACAAGGGGTAGATGCACATTCTAGAGGAAAAGACTGGCAGCTGCACCTTCAAAACTTCCAATTTTCAGTCCTACACCATTGGTCATATTTTAGACATTGTGACATGTTCTTTCAGCGCCTGGAACTTGAGCTCCCTGACAATTCCATTTGTTCTTTTTCCACAGTGGGAAGTTGTGCGCTCTGTACTGGGAGCCAGAGAAGCTCTCCTTAGCATCCTCTGCTTGCTATCACAGGGTCATGAGGTCCAATGTCGCACAATCTGGTTTTTATCTTGGGCACCCAGGGAGGTTCAGTTAGATCCCATTCCCCCTCAAGATGCCCTGAAGCAATCCCTGGAGAAGACAACTGACTACCAGAAGCACCAAACACTAAGATTTTGGCAACCACATAACAGACTCATTTCCTTGAAGACTGGGGCTGGGGATAGGAATCCATTTCATGTGCCTGTGAATCCTTCATGGCTGCCTCCAAGAGCGCCACACTGTGTGTGCTAGGCCACAAAGCATACAAGGGTCTCCTTGGCACAGATGAGGAAGCAGATGTTCTCAGAATGGTCAGCGCTCTTGGCATGGAAAGTAGCAGGTCAAAGACAGAATCGATGCTTCTAATTACACATTAATTCTACCACATCTAATTACCTCTCTGGCTTCATGAGAAGAGAATTAGAAAATCCACTGGCATAGATCCTAACTGGTGTTTGGCAGAGATTCATGTTTATAGGGTAATATTTTTAGTTTTTATGCAGAAAACATAAACTTACAGGGTTATGAACACAAAAGAGTGTGCATAAGTTTGCTGGTACTCCTTGCCTACCTATCCATTCATACTGCAGTGATGAAGTAGGAAGTACTTTATATCTTAACTATTGGTTTAACAAACTCAGACACTATTCAGAAAACAGGTATCTATAAGCTTCTCATTGTGGACATTTTGCTAATGTATTGCTTCAGGCTGCCATCACAAAGTACTGCTGCCTGAGTGGGTAATAAGCAGTAGGAATTCATTTCTCATAGTTCAGAAAGCTGGACATCTGGGACCTGAATGACCAGATTCAGATGAAGGTGTCTTACAGTTGCTGCATTGACTTCTGGTTGTATTCTAACATGGCAGAGAGGGAGCGAGAAGGGAGAGGTGGCCCACTTCCTCTTCTTGTAAGAATACTAATGCCCTTCTAGGAGCATTGCCCTGATGACTTAATTTCCTAGTGAAGGACTCACCTCCAAATATTACACTAAAGGTGGCAATTTCAATGTATGAATTGGGGGTGGACACAGACATTCATTCCATAATAGTTAATGAAGAGAAAGTTTCCCTCTAGCTGATGTCCATGCAGGCAAGCTCTGTGTGACAGTAGCTAAGGAGGAACTGCCTCTCATTTGGGTCTTATCCACTGGAGAAGAGGAAGTTCCCAAGGGTACTACTACCATGCAGGGAGCTAACAGAGTGGCATTGCCATGTGGACTCCAGGGGCCTCTGGTGGCATCTGTAGACCAAAAGACCCAGGTCCTCTCAACAGCAGAACACACATGACAGCCTGAAACTCCAGATGCCTATGAGTGATGCCTGAGGGTTCCTTCTCAGCATAAACAATAGTATTGCCCAGAAGCAACTATTTTCCTTCTCTTACCAACCAATGGCATGTACATTTGCATCGGGATCTGCCCTCACAGAGTTATGCACAACTTTGGACCATCCTGCAGATAGGGGTTAAGAAAGCAGCAAAGGAATCCCATGCTGTGGGAATGTTCTGAATAGTTGCATGGTTCCAGTCAGTACAAACACAACAGCATAGATAAAATGATTGCTAATGACCAGTGAAATGCTGTTTGGTCAATGTGCATATCAGACAGTTGTTAAATATTTCCAGGATTGTCTCTGGTAATAAGCACTCAGGCTGACACCAAGGACTATGAAATCCAACCAAGTTTTTCACCCTGGTCCAACAGTGTGCTTATTGCTACATACTATCAATAATGTGCCTCGTTTTGAAGCACAAACTAGCACTGCTGTTCAGCAGATTAAAAACACAAAGAAAGTAGCTTCTTTGGAAAAATATTTATGTTTTATGTGAGGTAAAGTCACACACCTATGTTCCAGGAGACAACTATAAAAATGTTAACTGTGGTATCGCTAATAGTTTTTTTTTTTAATCCAAATACCCATCAATAAGAGGATGGGTAAAGAACAATGCTGCTGCACACATAACAGGGAATGCTGCACAGCAGTAAAGAGCTGGATGTACTAGGGCTACATATATAATCAACATACATACATCTCAAAAGTGTGTTGGATAAAACATATTGCAAAGAAACATATAAACTGTGTACATGCAACATCATGTTTTTAAGAAGATAAAACAATGCAACTTCTGACTTCATGTGTACAGACATAGTAGTCGTATGGAAATAAACATGAGAACACGGGTTCAAAGCAGTGATCAGTTCTGCTAAAGCAAAAGCTATGAGATTAGAGAAGAAGATACTGATTGTGCATGTGATGTTTTATGGTTTTTAGTTGTTTAATCTCTTCCACCTCCCTTCTCCCACTTCTTCTTTTCTTCCTCCTTCCTCATTCTTCTTTCCAGGGCCTTTGCACCGAGCTATGCATCCCAAGCTATGGCTTTTTAATTTTTAATTTTGAGATGGTCTCGTTAAGTTGTCCAGGCTGAACTTAGACTTGCAATCCTCCTGCCTCAGCTTCACAGGGTGCTGTAATTAGAGGTGTGTGACACCACACCTGGCTGTATTTCATGTCTGAAGCACACCGATGGCTGCATGAATGGGCTTTACACTGTTATTGTTTGAATTTTGAGTATGTTCCAAAGGACTCTAGAATGGTGCTACAGAGAGATCCTAGAGCTTTTGACAGGTACTGTCAGGTCATTAGCAGAGATCCTTTGAAGGGAAAGTGGGACCCTGGCCTCTCCTTGCTGTCTTTTGCTTCCTGACTCATGAAAAAAATGAGTGGTTTTACTAGTTCACATACCTCCTTCATAATGCATGACTGCCACAGATACCAAACAACAGGGACACCCAAATGTGGGCTGGGACTTACAAGTTGATGAGTCAAAATAAATCTTTTTTCTTTATAAGTTAATTCTATCAGGTATTTTGTTATAGTGATAGAAAGCTCATTGACACACTAACCTTTTTACTTTCCTGGTGCCTAAAATATATAATAAAAAAAAAGATACCATATAATCGAAGGAAACATTGAAGTGGCCTAGGGAGCAGAGGACAATAGCGCCAGTATTTCTAACAACATGAGAAAAAATTTACTTTCTTTTCCTGCACTTTATAAAATCTAAGGCAAGAAGGAAATTTTGCCAACACTTATATATTAAATCCTGTTAGAAAAGCAGAACAGAATTAGAGGAGGCTTATAAAATAATTCCCACTGTCCAGATGGTCTGAGATGCATGTATCTTACGATGTAACTAATTGCTAAACTGTTCTCCAATAGGGTTGTTTCATATTATGCTCCTTCCTAGAGTGTATGAGGGTTCAGGTTACCCCATGTTCTTGTCAACCTCTGTCATTACCAATTAGTTTTAAGATTATCCACCCTAATGGCTGTGTTGAAATTTTAAGATATTTTAAAACATATCCAACATATCCAGAGACAAACACTTCCCTTGCCTACTGAAATGAGTATGTAGTACTCTTGATAATTATAGCAGACTTTCGTGTTCACTGAAACTTTCATGTTCATGCACGGGCAGCCCATGAGCTTACTGTGGAGAACACTTGCAGTACGTCTGATGCAATCTAAATTCATTGTGCATAGTTGTTCTCACAGATAGTTTTAAGCCAGCTTCTCATAGGAGGATATCGAGGCTTAGAAATTAAAGGCCCATGGTGAGGAAATGGTGAGATCTGAGATTCATGTTCGACATATGTCATGTGACTGACCTGTAAGCACATGTGTCTTCCACTCATGCTGCCGTCCCATTTTACCTACCATGACATGTTGATCTTGCAGGAATCTGTTACTTTAGTAATCAGTGATTCCCAAAATGTGAACCATTTCAGTGCTGACAAACAAGTAACTCAGGTTTCACAATTTTTAAATATTTAAGATTCATTTATTTCATTGCTTACTAGAAAATGCATAATTGACACCTTAGATGGATGCTTCACTATCCTGTTTGGTCTCATTACCAGCAAGGATACCATGGAATCAAGGATTTGACATGCCAGTTATGTTACTGTGATACACATTAGGCACCCAACTATTCTATACTTGGGCAAACTAATTTTCACATCTGACCACTGAGATAGCTGATATTGGAAGAGAACATGTGGGTAATTTTACATGCTTTCAATGGTAATGGTCCTTTATTCAGTGGGACCACAAAAAAAAAGGTCAAGCTTTAAATAGCCAAAGTATTTATTCATCTTCATGGTCTTATTTCAGACGTGACTGTTGCTTTAGATGCGGCTTGTGCATGATTGTCATAAAAAGTTAATTTCTTTAGTTTAAAGTATTTTCCTTATATTAAAATGCAAAATGTTCAAGCATTAATGATCCTGCAAAAATGGGCTAAGAATGATCTACTTAGCTAAATAATGTAATCAGAATCTCTGTGACAGTACTCTATTCAAATATGTCCAGACATTAATATTTTATTGACTAGAGACAATATCAGCTTTCTCAGTTTTTCTTTTACAAAGAGAGTAGTCTTATTTTATGCTACTATCACGCAATACCTGAGACCAGATAGTTTAAAAGCAGGTCTTTATTTCCTCACTATTTCAGAGAACTGAAATCCCACAGTGAAGGTACTAGTGTCTGCTGAGGGTATTTACATGGTGGGAAGCAGAAGGGCACTAGTTAGCAGCCCTACTCCCACAGACCTTTGCACAGTGCACTAATCCGTGTGAGAGGACAAAGCCCGCGTGCCTCAAGCACCTCTCACCGGGCCATACCTCCTAACCTGGTGGCATCTGGGACTAAGCTTCTAACACATGAATTGAGGGTACTTTTTTAAATGAAAAAGAATAAAAACAATGATACCAAATTTCAAAACAAGATAACAGGAGATCAATAATAGTTAATATATGGTATATGGTTATCTTTAAGGTAGTTGCTCAGATTACAAGACAAAGGCATGAAAAAATGATCAAAACACAAACTGTACTTTTTGATGAACTGACAGAGATCAGTAGTATCATTATCTATCATATATATGATATATATCTTATATTCATATATATTATATATGGTATATCATATATGCTATATATCATATATGATCATACAATATATATCATATATATGATATGTATATGATATATAGTTTTCCCTTCTTTTTTTTTCCTTTTCCCCATCCCAGTTATTCTTTATTTTTGAGCAGTTTCTTTTTTTAAAATTTTTTTATTTTAAAGAGAATAAAACAAAAGAGGACAGATCTAAGCAGATCAGAACAGAACAATGTAAGCAACACAGCACTTCACAACAAGACAATAGGATATTAACAGTAGCTATCATAATGTCTTTCTTTGAATTAGTTGAACTTAGCTTTACACACAATAATGTCAAACATAACAAAATAGAATAAAACCACTCGAGAGAATGAAAATATTGCAAGGTATTCTGAACCAAATAACCAATGATGAACAATAGCTGCTATATTATCTCATTTTCCATAAAAATTTGTTTATACTATCATACATATTAAAATCCAATAAGACACAAGGTGATAGAACCAATGGTAATAGAAAAACAAGAGCATGGTAGGACTTCAGAGTAAGATGATATTAAATCAGCAATGGCTGCCATATTGTCTTTTCTTCAAAGTAACTATTCATGCCATCACATATATTAAGATCAAACAAAACAGAATAAAACCATTCCAACCAATGAATGAAAACATAGTTTGAGCAGTTTTTTCAAGGGCATATATTCAAACCATAGCACCTAAAAAGTGTTTTAGTTATACTTATCCTTTAAAATGCTTTTATTCTGAATATGGAGATTTTGAGTAGCTTTAACATTTTTTGCTATGTATTTCTATAACTAAAGACATTTTTTTAAGGTTTATTTGGTACTGGGAATCAAACTCAGGACCTTGCCTTTACCAGGCAAGTGCTGTGCTGCTGAGCTGTATCCCCAGGGTTATAAAGACAAAATTCATTTTTTTCTTTCAGTACAAAAAAACTGAGGCACTAGCTTTAGATGAATAAATTTCTCAGGGTCTCTCTTGAGAGCAGCTTTGGATAGGCAAAATGAATATTAATACAGATCTCAGATATGTTCAAGAATAACCACTTGTCACAATATGATGTTGAGATGGAAAATAAACCAAATAGTTAAGGGTGGCTATTTCCAGAAAGAAGGATTGAGAGTGAAGCACTTGGTTTATTTTTCTGTACCTTTTTGGTAATTTGAATTTGCTAAAAATAAATGAATATTATTTCTTAGATTAAAATCAAAACAACATTTAAAAAGAACTCAACCTCCACTCCGAAAGGCCTTGCTGCGTGAAATAGACTGGAGACATAGCTGAGTCTGCAGTGCCAAATGCACTAATTTCAATCTTGGTCCTGTAACACCACAGCAGACTTCCATCCATAGAATCATCAGTGTTTAGAAAGAGGGGGCATCAGAGACAACCAGCTCTCAGTCATGAAAGCCCTCATGGGGGGTCTAACACCTTTAGGAGGAGGACTGCACAGAGGGTATGCCCACGTCTGCTCTTCTGCCATGTGAGGATGTAGCATTTCTCCCCTCCAGAGGACCCAGTATTCAAGGTGACGACATTTTGGAAGCAGTGAAACCTGCCCCTAACTTACTGGTACCTTGATCTTTGACGTTTCAACCTGAAAAAAAATGTGAGGAATACATTTCCTTCATTATAAATTACCCAGTCTTGGGTATTCTGTTGCAGCAGCACAAAATGGACTAAGCCAAAATTTACCTGGGCTGGTAGGAATCAAGTGGAAGAGAATCAGTGTGTGATACATTTGCAACACTCTTATGCCAGAGTGACTCACTTTCATCTGTTCTCTATATTGAAATTTTACTTAAAATTTGAATCACCTAAAAATTTTACCTAAAATTTGAATGGGTTCCAGCTATTGAAAAAGAAGGCTGAAATTCTTTGAAATTAAAGATATATGCATCAGACCAATCCTTGGAAGCATATGTTTTACCTTATATTATTCTAAGTCAGTAGAACTAGATGGAAAACTAAAATTTTTACCAATTGGCAGGAGACTTTTTGAGGCTAATGAAAGAAATACTAGGATTCTAGTAATTAATTAATATACAGTGCTCTAAGATTAAATGTCCAGTACATATGATTTTGGTTTATACTAATAAGTCATGGACCATTTTTAGGAGGAGGTGGGCACAGATATCATGATAGGATTGACAGTCACAACTTTTAGAACACAAGAGACAATGTCCTAGTCTGTCTCTATACAAAGAGAGACTTTTCTACAAAGCTAAGTCAAATGAATAAGCGTCCATGTGTGCCAAGTTCTGACTTGGCTCTAGTGAGAGCTCACTGGATTCAATAATAATAATGGCTCCATGAAGCAGGAATTTTAATATACCAAGGGACATTAGTATGATTTGCAAGAATTCAAAAAATAAAGTGTACCCAAAGAATATAACACACATTGCAATATTGAGGACTGAAGTTTACTATAATTTTTACAACTTTCTCCTCCATGACTATAAAAATAGTATATGTCAATTGAAGGTCATTTGCAAATTACAGAAAACATTTTTTAAAAATCAAATTACAGTAGTCTCACAAAACAGTAATGATTGCTACAAACATATTGCTAACACTTTCTTTCCAAATTATGTACATATGCTCAAAAATAAAATTTAAAATGTGTGTTCTTCTTTATTTTTGAAAGTGTTAATCTACAAAGTTTTTGTAAAAATAGATATTCTATTGAAAGAGTTAGAAAAATAAATATATGGGGAAAATATTTTAAAATAAACCAAAATCATAACATTTTTGTGTAATTTTCCGTATGTTATATCTCAATAATGTTCTACTAAAAGCACATTGTATTAACACAATACATAGGTATGTGTATGTGTACAGATGTATATTTATAAATGTGTGTGTAATACATGCATATGTGATGCTAAGAATTAGACCTGGGGTCTTGAACAGACTAAGCAACTGTTCTAGCACTGCGCTACATTCCCAAGGGCATAATATTAAAAATGAATTTAAAACTTGATTTTAGAAAGACTTTTACTATAGCCCTCAACCTTAACTTTCCAAAAGTTAAAGCTAAGAGTTATGGAATTTGGGGGATGCAAAAAGAAAACCATTATTTCTCTTCCCCAACAGAAAAATATTATCCTTCAATCGTTGGCAAACCTCTAATGGAAAATGATCAGGCTGCACAATTAGGCAGTGTCAGTGGAATCTATGAAAAGGAAAAGAACATCTTGAACACTGGCAGTCCTGTGTTCACTCCAGAAAGAGGAAAGAATGCTCTCTTTATCCATGACATTATTTTCTTTGACTTCTTAGTTGCATCTGAGATGAAAGGGAACTATTTATAACACAAGATTATTTGTGCCATATTATCAAGTTAATACAGAGTGAGAGCAATGGATTTTTGTTCTTATACAACCAATAATTTGGAAGGGTGCACTTAGCAGATAGTTACAGGCTTTGAGGAGAAAGTGGTGTCTGCTGTTAAATTAGAACTAATTGGAGAAAAATAAGCTTCTCTGTAATAAACCACAGATAGTAACTATGTGAGAGCAATAATAATGCTTATTACGATTTTTACATGGTATTGGTATTAACTAAGGGACATACTGAAGATCATGTGTATTATTTATCCGTGGAACTTTTGAAACAGATAAAATATCTTCTTTATGCCTCAAATGAAGGAGATGCTGCCTGTGACTTCCACACAATGCAGAGACTGAAAAAAAAAAACAGATATCTTTCCCCTCTGATTAATATTCCAATTTTTATTAGGAAAATGCCATATTAGATTTTTTTGAATACTGTAGAGAAACATCTGGAATTGAGCATAGAGGCTATTTAGAATTCTTCTCTGCCTAGATGTATGCTCCATGTCTGTTTGGTAACAAAATTGCCTAAGATGGGAGCAATGTTGAACATGAAAAAACAGCAGGCACTGCTATCATCATGTAAACTGGGATCGGCATGGTCATGGCCTGGAAGATAGATGAAAGCAGAGACTGACCTTCCACTGGGGACTGAGTCTCTATTACTAGAGTTAAAGATCACTGTTTAAACTCCTTTTGGTCTGGTCCTGTTTGTTCTGTAGGGTTCTAGGTACAGAAACACTTAGTACAGACTTTGAACGACCAAGGTAAAGTCTTGATCATCCATTAAAGTTATCAGAAAGGTAAAGGATACTCTCTGGGTCTGTAAAATTTTCCTTTATTTCAGATATCAAAGCTAGAGGGAAAGAATACAGAATATAAAGGTACTGGTCTAGAACGCCACTGTGAGGATCCAAATGGTTGGAAGAGATGCATTCAGTTTCTTCCAAGTGTAACAACATAACATTTTTTCTTAAGAATTTGACCTAATCTTCAATCACTTACACTGTTGTATAAGTGTTTCATGGGACTAGTGAAGTAGAGCTTGAGTTAATACTTGGTTTGTTACCTTGGACTTACTAGCAAAATTCAAATTTTTAACATACCATAAAGACACATTATTGAAGGGAATTGGTTTGAATACATAATTTGAGTATAAAGACATCAAGTCAAAAGTGCCCTTAAGAAGGTTTAGTTGACCGGGAACTCAGCGCAAGCCAGCCTCAGGGTTGGGCTACACTTAACCTCCACTGAGGGCCCGCCCTGCCACCCCAAACTCAGCACAAGCCCACCTCAGGGCAAGGCTGCCCTTAATCTCCACTGAGGGCCTGCCCTGCCACCGGGAATTCAGCGCAAGCCCACCTCAGGGATGGGCTGCCCAGAACCTCCCCCCATGGGCCCGCCCTCCCACCAGGAACATCGAGTAGGCCCGCCCAAGACTGAAAACTGCCCAGGACTGCTACAGATAGGCCCGCCTTCCCACCTGGAACATCAGAAGATCTCAGCGGTATCCAGTTAGTGTGAGAAAATTTGGAATTTTGCTCCCAGGTGGCGAACTTTGGACTACAGCAGATTGACTGTATCAATGTGATGAGTATACCCTTAAAATAGAGGTGTACAGGGGATAAATAGGGCCAGTAATAACCCCCCCCCAACTAACTGTAAGACTTTGCTGTGTCTGAAAAGAGTGTGTGTGATCCCCTCCTACACATAGAAAACACCAGGCAGAGTGAAAATGACAAAACAAAAAAGCAAAATGCAGTCTCAAACATATAGTTCACCAGAAGCAAGTATAGAAGACATTGAAATAGAGGACCCCAAAAGTAACACACCAGGAATCTCTGTAAAGATAGCAAGTGAAATAAAAAAACAACTGCATCAGGCTATAGAGGAAATCAAATTAGAAGTACTCTCCCATGTAAGGATAGAAATAACAACTTTAGTAAAGGAGTTGTTGAATGCAGCTAAAGAACTAGAGAAAAAAGTACATGAGCATGGGAAACTGATTGAAACTGTGAATGAACAATATAGAAAACAAGCAGAATTCATGAAACAAACTCAAAGACACATCCAAGAAACAAAAATTCTATTGAAAGCATGCAAAACTACCTAAAGGAAACTGAGGATAGGATTTCAGACCTTGAGGACAGGATCACAGTTAGTAATCAGGAAAGGACAGAACTTTTAAAATTAACAAAGCAGCATGAAATGACAATCCAGAAGCTTCATGATGATGCCAAGAGCAACAATATAAAAATGATGGGCATTAGTGAAGATACAGGAGTCCAGCCAAATGATATACGTAAAGTATTTACAGAAATAATAGCAGAAAATTTCCTAAACATGGGGAAAGAATCTGATATGCAGATAAGTGAGGCATATAGAACACCAAACAGTCACAACCAACATAAATCCACACCCAGACACATAATAATTAAGATCTCATACATACAGCATAAAAACAGAATATTAAAAGCTGTCAGAGAAAAGACACAACTCACCTATCAAGGAAAGTGCATTAGAATCATGGCAGACTTTTCAGCACAAACCCTCAAGTCAAGAAGAGTTTGGAGTGAGGTATTTCAAGCCCTGAAAGAAAACAACCTTCAACCCAGACTGATGTACCCAGAAAAACTTTCGTTCAAATTTAATGGAGAAACAAGATACTTTCATGACAAAGAACAACTGAAGAAATTCATGTCCACCAAATCAACCCTAGAAAGAGTACTGAAAGACATACTATACAGAGATAAAAATGACCACAATC
>PVLA01003515.1:0-209820 GCA_004027455.1 Hydrochoerus hydrochaeris | reverse complement strand
CACCTACCACTCCCAAGGAACCAGCTCCAACCACCCCTAAGCAGCCTACACCTACCACTCCCAAGGAACCAGCTCCAACCACCCCTAAGCAGCCTACACCTACCACTCCCAAGGAACCAGCTCCTACCACCCCTAAGCAGCCTACACCTACCACTCCCAAGGAACCAGCTCCTACCACCCCTAAGCAGCCTACACCTACCACTCCCAAGGAACCAGCTCCTACCAACCCTACACAACCTGTACCCATCACTACCAAGGAACCAGCTCCCACTACCCCTGAAGAGCCAGTACCCACTACAACCAAAGAACCTGCTCCTATGACCTCTAAGGAGCCTTTAACTGCTACCACCACCAAGGAACCAGTTCCCACCACCCCTAAGGAGCCTGCACCAACCACCACCAAGGAAACAGTTCCCACTACCCCTAAAGAGCCTGTACCCACTACCACCAAGAAACCAGCTCCCACTATTCCCAAGGAGGCTGTCCCCATTACTCCCAAGGAACACACTCCTACCACCCCCAAGGAACCATCTCTCACTATTCCCAAGGAGCTTGTAACCATCACCAAGGAGCCCATACCCACCACCACAAAGGAACCAGCTCCTATGGCCCCAAAGGAGGCTACATCTACCACTCCCAAAGTACCAGCTCCTACCATCTCTAAGGAGCCAGTGCCTACTGTCACCAAAAAACCTACACCCACAACAACCAAGGAACCAGCTCCCTCTACTCCCAAGGAAGCTGCACCCTCTACTCCTAAAGAACTTTCTCCCACCACATCAAAGGAACCAGTCCCCACTACCCATGAGAAGCCTGCCTCAACTACTCATAAGACATCGGCTCCAACCACCACCATGAAGCCTCCCACTACACTGAAGACATCTGTTGAAGCAACTCCTGAGTTTTCTTTAGAACCCACACCAAAAGTTCTTGACAGAAGTCCCAAGGAGCCTGCCTTACCAATGGCCAAGACTACTGCAGTGACCAAAACTGAAATGACAACAGCTAAAGATAAGACAACAGAAAAAGAAATACATCCTACACCCGAAATTACAACTGATACACTTACGAGTACAACAAAAGGGACAGGAACTATAGCAGAAGAAAAAACTGAATCCAAACTAACAAGTACCACAATGCAAGTAACATCTACAACTCAAGATACATCATTCAAAATTACTACTTTGAAATCAACGACTTTTGCACCCAAAATAACTACAATTGAAGAGACTATAAGCAAACCTGAAGAAACAAACACTGGACCAAAAGATATGCCTACTAACTCTAAAAAAACAACTCCAAAACCCCAGAAGCCAACCAAAGCACCCAAAAAACCTTCCACCAAAAAACCTTCCACCAAAAACCCACCCAAGGCACCCAAAAAGCCTATTTCTACTAAAAAGCCAAGCATTCCTAAAGTGAGAAAACCAAAGACTACACCAACTCCCCCAAAGATGACACCAATGTATGATTTAAACCCTACCTCTTTGGCAAAATTCATGATCCAAACTACCACTAGTCCTAATCAGACTCCAAATTCAGAAATAGTTGAAGGAAATCCAAAGAACGAAGATGCAGTTGGTACTGAAGGAGAAAAACCTCACATGATTCCCAGACCCCCTGTATTAACTCCTATCATTATTTCAGGAATTGATCACTTTGTGAGACTACCCAATCGAGAGATTAGCATCAACTCCATGCTTTCAGGTAATATGTTACTTTCATTTTAAAACTGGTGTAAATTTCTACCTATCTTAACCACAACGCTGTTTTTAGTGTCACTCTATTATCTAGAACCTAACTTTGCTAATCTGTGAAGTTTTACTGCTTCCCTTTATGTAAGCAGAGAAGTAAGATAGTAAGCTTATTTACCTTTCAGACAACCAAGTAGTAATGTAGGTTTAGGAATTTAGTTTCACTGTTGGTTAAGAAGCAGAGATTATACCTAACTGTCAAAAAGTATAGTTGGGAATCTACCCTTAAAGTATAAGGCAAAGCAAAGGTTTATTACTTTTTTTCCAAAACAACCAAAACAGCAAAGACTAAAAATCTCATTTTAAACTTACCAAAAAACTTACAAAAAAAAATCTCATTTTAAATTTACATTGAGATCAAAACAATTTGGCCCAGATTTCTTTTTATATACTATTTTCAAAAATCATCTTTAGGTAAAATGGAATTAAATATAACACCTTTTCACCTCTAAAATGTAAATGCTTCAAATTGTGTTCAAGAGTTTCAGATGATAAACAGACAACAATCCTATTAGAGGATGTGAAAAGAATAGTCTTATTTTGTTTTCTATTTCTTGTTAATTTGTTTTAGATGAAACCAATTTATGCAATGGTAAGCCAGTAGATGGACTGACCACTTTGTACAATGGAACACTGGTTGCATTTCGAGGTGAGCTTTATGTTCTTTGGTTTTTTCCTATTACTTTGCTCTGGTATTTATGAGACTCATGGAAGATACCTAGTGTGGGTTGAACTTTTCGGAAGGGAACTTGACACACAAATCTGTCTTATACAGTGAGAATCTAAAAGTTATTATTAAAACATTAGGCAAACAAAATTAGACACATTATAATAAAACAAAAATCTTGAACTGATACACTTTAATCCTCAATTGTTACGTGTTCAAAGGTGTTAACCTCAGAAAATAACAACGGCATTTATTTCATGTTAATTTACTGCAGGTTCTGCTAATCCAGTCTTAAAATATGATCTGAACAGGAATCACACACAATAGGGGCTAAAGAGATCTTAGTTGTCATTAAATTGTTAATTCTTTAATTCTAAAAGATAGACATTGCAATTCAGAAAGAATTGATTTTCCTGTTACATTACATAGTGAAAGGCTTTTCCCAGAGGAGCTAGAAAACTAAAACATTTGGTATGCTAAACTTCATTCTTGGGAAATATCTATTCAGAAATATTCAAATACTCTCTTCTGCATTTGATTGTATTTCTAGTTCTATCTTCTTGACATACGCAAGCTGTTCTTTGTAATAATCATTAAAGGGTTTTCATTTTGGTTTCTTTAGGAATGAGTTTCAGTACTCGGCTTATAGGCTGATGTATCTCTTTAAATTTTAGGTCATTATTTCTGGATGCTAAATCCATTCAGCCCACCATCTCCAGCTCGAAGAATTACTGAAGTCTGGGGTATTCCTTCTCCCATTGATACTGTTTTTACTAGATGCAACTGTGAAGGAAAAACTTTCTTCTTTAAGGTAATAAAAATAGTTCTGAGTGAAATAAAAAAATAATGATTGTAAATTATAGTACGAATCACCCAACTTCCAATTCAGAAGTATTTCATATCTTCATGAACATTTTATCATCAAAATGACCCTTATTTTGGCATTATTATAGCTTACTTACTCACACATTTAACTAAGTCAACACTTTCTTCCTATACAAAAGCATAAGAATGATTTCTGACTCTTCCATGAAATCTCCCATGAAAACTATTAACATCATTTTCTTTTTTCAATTGTCAGGATTCACAGTACTGGCGTTTCACCAATGATATAAAAGACCCAGGTTATCCTAAATTAATTGTTAAAGGATTTGGAGGATTATCGGGAAATATAGTGGCAGCTCTTCCAATAGCTAAATATAAGAACAGACCCGAATCTGTGTATTTTTTCAAAAGAGGTATGAGCTACATAAATGACAAAACTACAACAAATTTTAAGAATTGATTTTTATTCAATATTTTCATTTATTACCGTGTCGACTGTCAAAAAGCATCTTTTTTTTTTTACTAGAATTAAGTATTTCAATGAAAACTGAAGGTAGTTAAAATTATTTAAATCTTTTGACATACATATCACTACATCTGTGTTAAAGCCTTGATATAACGTCAAGTCACTTACTTTCAGTTAAATACGTAACTACACAATTTGTTGGATGTATTCTAAGGTTTAGTGGTTATTTGCATAATAGCCTTACATATAGCCATCAATAGTATCTGAATATATTTTCTAAAATAATTCCAATTTCATTAAGGTTGTAAAAGATTTTTCCAAACTTTCTAGGTGGATTAATACAAAATTTCCTATTCTGTATGATTTTCTAATATATAACAGGTGGCAATATTCAGCAGTACATTTATAAACAGGAGCCCATCAAAAAGTGCACTGGAAGAAGACCTGCTATACATTATTCAGTGTATGGAGATGCAGCACAAGTTAGGAGACGTCGTTTTGAACGGGCAGTAGAACCTTTTCAAAAACACACCATCACAATTCACTATTCTCCTGTCAGAGTTGCTTATCAAGACAAAGGTAACATTTTAACTGCATTAAAAATCCCTACACATGAAGCAGATGTGATATTTCCTCATAGAAGCTTATAAATACTGGCCAAATAGCCAGGCTAGTTTCAATTTATTGATGCAAAACACATCAATTTGCCTTAGTGAATAACCAAAGATCAAATCTTTTTCTTTAGGGGTAGGGAAAGCATTTAAATTGGTTAGTAAACACTATTTATCAAATACTTCTTATCAAAAGTGATGTATAACAAATCCAAAAACCTCGGAATAGTCCTAAAAGATAAGTATAGAGGGTAAAACCTGGGGCAAAGAAATTAACTCACCCACCTAATGGAGCTATTCAGTCAACAAACTGAGATTAAAATCTAGGTTTGTCTAGCTCTGAGATTGTAAATTGCCTTTTAATCTGATAGCTTTTATTAAAAATGTCATCTACAGGTTTCCTCCATAATGAAATTAAAGTGAGTACAATGTGGAGAGGGTTTCCAAGTGTGCTTACCTCAGCTGTAACACTGCCCAACCTTAGGAAGCCTGATGGCTATGATTACTATGCCTTTTCTAATGGTAAGTTACTAAGTAAAATCATAATAGCTTCCTGAATTGATCTCATTTGTGAATGTATGAATTCAAGCAAAAATGCCAATACACAATGGTAACTAAAGGTAATGAGTTCAACTATTAATTGCTGTGGAGTGTCTTTTGCTTTAATTTAAATTGCAGAGGATTGCAACTCAATCTTTCATGACATTATGATAAAACATAAATACCTGAGAAGTACTGTTATGGAAAACAATATTTTACCTTTATTACATAGTCATTTAACAGATACCATTTGCATCTTCATATAGCCCACAAGAAAGACATTAAATTACACTAGCCAGGGTACTTTTCTATGAAAAGCCCAAAAATCTAATTTATTCCATAATATTACAGTATCTATGACACCAGAAAGTATTTTTTAAAATGAACAAAACCTAAATGAATTATTTTCAGAATAATTTGGTTATTCTAAAATGCTTACTTCAAAAGAGTTGAGTCTAATTTTATTTAAAGATGCTGAAAGGTGAAACCATCAAGACAATTATTTTTGTCAGAAAGTTCAAACAAAAACATTTCTGGTATAAATATGCTAAACTGTCTTTGAATATATTAATCAACTCAAATTGCTTTTAAGTTCAAATGTTCTGCTTACTTTTAATTAAAAAAGTGATTTCTTTTCTATTTAGATCAATACTATAACATCGATGTGCCCAGCAGAACAGCAAGAGCAATTACTACACGTTCTGGACAGACTCTCTCCAAAGTCTGGTATAACTGTCCTTAGACTGATGAACAAAGAAGAGTCAACTAATTAAAACAAAGAAAAGATGATAAAGTTTGACAGTGAAATACATTTTATTAATAAAGAATGTTGAAATGAACATACCAATTTAAATACAAAATGTTTTTCAACTTGATAATCATTACACTAAAACAGACCTGACAATCTTATTCACAGCACATAGTTTATGGGCCATTTAATTAATATTTCCTCTATTTATCCCTCCTCTTCCTCCCACTGCATGGCTTATACCTGTAAGAGACCAAAAGGAAGAATGATTTACAATATGAAATATCTTAACATAATGGATACAAACTGTTACTTTTTCTATATGTTCAATGGAAATCATTACAAAACTGGACTAATATTTTTATGATATGAATATAATCTAAGTTACATTAGAAAACCTGGAAATGTTAAAATTTTACATTTTTAACTAGTATAACAAAGTCACAAAGCTTTATTCTGTTATGTAAAAAGCATTTAACAATAAATGACATTGAATATATAGCGCTACAACATTTAAAATTTTTCAAATCTTTGGATTTAAGAAAGAAAACAAAGAATAAGCCCATACTCATTATACACCTATGGAATATAGATGTCTATAAGAAGCTCCCTGATCAATAAATATCAAATGTTCAATATATAATGTTTAATTAGTACTCAGTACATTTGAAAAATAAATTGGAAGCTTTATGATTAAAGAACTTGTTCCACTTATTATTCCGTATTCTACTACATCATTAATAAGTCAGAAATTTACCTCTCTGTCTGTTAAACTGACGACTCCGAACACCTTGTCTCAGTGCTGTCTGAAGTCTTACTCGTCTAAAAGGCTTTGGCTGACTACTGCTAGTATCTAAGAAAAACATTAAAGATACAAGAAAAACACATTAAAAACAAAACAATAAAGAAGCCGTTACAACAGCAGAGTGAATTACTGCATAAAGGCATGGACAAAGATGTATTCATTTGCTTTCAATATTCAAGTTTGCTTTTTACCAGTGAAGAATATTTAACAAGTAAAAAAGGGGAAAAAGTAAAAAAATCTACTGGAAAAAAATCGTTTGCCTTTTAAAATTTATTCACCCAACTATCACATCTAACACTTCATTTTCAGATACTTCAATCCAATTAGCAAATCTACCAGCTCAAATTTAAATATGTATCCTAAATCTGAGTACTTTTCTTATGTCTATCATCCTTTCCACACCATCATCAGCTTTATCCTGAATTACACATTCTCCTTGTTTTTACCCATTACTCATTTTTAGTTTCTTCTACATATCACAGCCAAACTGACAACCAGATCACATTATTCTACGTGGACTCTTTTAACAGTCTTCTATATCTATAAAACCCAGGCAATCACAAAGATACACTTAGTGTAGCCCCCCAGCTCTTATCATAATTTTCTACTAGTCTTTGCCCTCATTCTGTCCCAGCAGTGTTACACTGGCCTCCTTGTTGATTCTGAAAACACCAGATACTCAGTGCTGCCTTATGGACTTTGCATTAGTGAATTCCTTTGACCCAGTTCTTCCAAAGAACTGTACAGCCTTGATCCCTTCCTCCTTCAAGTCTTTATTTAAATGTCACTTTTTAAATGACAGTTTCTGTGAGACTGCCCAGTAATGGTAGAAATTCGAACATTTGCTATTTGGTATTTCGAACAACTATTCACATGGGGAGACATAGTGTTTTGCATTGTCAGGTTTAAAGGCATCTTATTTCTTCACCGGGAACAACAATTGATGTTTTCTCATGCAAGTTCTAGTGATATTGATGAAAGATAATTCTTATTTTTGGTACCAGGAATAGAACTCATGACCTTGTACTGCCCAGCAGCCACTGTGCCACTGAGCTGTATCCCCAGCCCTGGGTGAAAGATAACTCTCAGAGAACATCAGAATATAACTAGTGATGCAGAACTTAAGTAGTGGTTATTATATTATTAATAATTATGATAGCTACAACATTTTAGGCATGTGTATGAGATACTGCAATAATTTACTTATGTGATTTCTAATTCTGATCATAACATTACATATATCTATACTTCATGATTAAATACAGAGATTGAAAATTATTGAGTGTTAAAAGGTGATGAGAAATCTAAACCAACAGATGTTGGCCCACAGGCTGATATATCACAGAAAAGCCACGATGAGATATAGGAAGAGATCTGGAGATAGCTAAGTTCTATGATTATAAAAATATAATAAATAAGTGGGCTTGTCACAAAATTGTTTAATTGCAATAATTTATTAATTTTTATTACAAATAATTTATTAATTATTATTTATTAACTGCAATAAACAATTAAAAATGAGAATAGTCAGACTGGAATACTATACTTCCTCAATGAAAAAGGTCATTCATTCCCTGCTTAAAAATACTGACAAATAAACTAACATAATATATTACTTAGGGCAGAATCTCTGGAGCCAAACTTCCTGAATTTCCTTCTTGGCTCTTCCATTACTTAATACCTATGTGATATTAAGAAGTTATTCACTTTTTTTTTTTTTTGGCCTCAGCTTTCCTCCCTCCTTTCGTCTTTTCTTTCCTTCCTTTTATAGTACTGAGGATTGAACAGAGTCTTCACATACAATAGAGAATTACATACTCAGCCCCTTTATATTTTGGGACATGGTCTCATTAAGTTAAATTGTTTAAATTGGACTTGAATTATCAAAACTCCTGCCTCAGCCTACCAAAATGTTGGGATTTTATGTGTGTAATCATCATGCCCACTGGGTTGTTCTGAGAATCAAAACAGTTAATACAAGTGGCAATTAGAAGCTTTGACAAATGTTTAAATTAAGGAAAAAAAAAATATTACAGCACAAGCCATTGCCAAGTGATGGGAAAAGTGTGTTCAAAGCAAGGGACTGTATTCTGAGGGAGAATAATAGCAATGTGTCTTCTATTGTAATAGTCTTAAAATTTAAATACTCATTTTACTCACACTTCACTAATCAATTGGGCAATTTCTGTCAAGTAAAAATGTTACAGTGTGTCCTCATCTGCCTTATTTACTAGGTCTGGCACTGTATAACTTCTGGCTCTTCCTAAAGTCAAAGAGCCCATGAAAGGTAAACGTTCCTAATTGATTCAAACCATGAAAGAAGTAAACAGCACAACTAAAAGACATTCATAAAAAGAAGACCTCCAGAACTGCTTCAGAAAGTGGTAAGAATATGAGATAAGAGTATTTGTAGTAAGGGAAGGCAGTAGGGGGGCGGATTAATGACAATATATTTTTACTATAAAAAAATTCTTAAACATCTCGACATTCACCATGTTTTAATTATACCTCATATATATAAAGAGCTTAGGATACTACCTAAAATACTGAGTGCTCAATAACAATGCTAATTGTTACTGTCTTAAAAAAATTCCACAGAAGAAACCTTTATTATGGGTAACAAATAATATCCTTTTTCAAAGTTAACTTCCAGAATCTGAAAAGCTGAACTCTACAACTTTAGTAAACTTCAGATATTTTTAAAGCAGAAAGATCTCCCCCACCAAGCTTCTATAGTAATCTCATGGAAAACTGTACTACACAGGGGCCAAATAAAAATGAAGATGTTCTGGATTAAATAGAGGCAAGAAGCCTGGAACAACACTCTTTAGCTTCCTTGCTTCCCAGCACAGCTATCCCCTAACAAATCGTGCCGAAGCTCTGAGAGAACTTCAGAACGCATGTTGATAACTATTCATCTAGATGAAATATGAGTGAGCTATTCTTTCAGAATGGATATATTGTTTCTGATCATCAATGACAAGAATAGTCCTATAATAATGTTTATGTAAAAATCAAGTTTCCTTTAATAATAAAATTTCCCCCTTAAGTAATGAAATTTAAAATTCAAAAAACAGGAGTTATTGATTTACCATTAATAAAAGTGTCTTTGCAAACAAGTTTGAGGTACCTAAGTTGTGCTGTAGCAAGAACTTACCTACAGAAGAGCTGGAAGGAGGATCCTGGCTGGTAGAGGGGAGATCTGACTCATCAGATGCTTGAACAGGTTCTTCTTCCTGCTGGCTATCGATTTCCAAGCCTGCTTCTGAACTAATACTGAAAAGAAAACAAAAATTGACTAAAAATGGAAAAAACAAAAAAGCTATTTTGAAATGTATTTTAAATGTTCCCAAATTCTTTTTGATACACAGTAGTTTATCAGGTAACCAAAGTTCTCCTTTAAACTAAAATTCATAAGCTCTGATTTTAGCAACTGTTTTTGAAAGAGACAGAAAAAAAAATTCAAGTTATTTTTTCCTCATTTTTTTTCTCACTAGCAAATATTCCACTTTTGATTTCTGTTTTTCTTCTTTTTCTCATTAATTTTTTTCTCTGACAAGGGTATTCACATCCTTGACATTCATGGGAAATAGTACCTAGATTTTGGCAAATCCCAAAACAACTTTTTAGGAAAGCACAATATCAAAGTAATTCACATTAATTGCAACTATTAATACTACACTGATTACTCACGATGGGCTCCAGTCTGGGTAAGATAAGCTAAAGGTATGTAAAATTCCTGGATCAATGGCTACAGCCCCACTTTTCTCCCATTCAGGAAGCAATTTAGGGAGACAGTACAAGAATAACTTGAACGTGCTCCAAGTTGTTTGCTAACATCTCCAGGCACTAACCTACCTATAAGCAACAATTTACCTGAGGGATGTTTTTGAGGACTGTATGCTAAATTTGAGAAGTGTTGATGAAATGTAAATTATATGGCACTGAAGTAAGAGTTGCAATTTTAGTCTGAGCCAGTAGCCTAAGCAAGTTACTGTGTTTTAACATGTCGAGTCTTTGGTTTTATTTGTAAAAATAATTTGGTTTTATTATTTGTAGCGTGGGCTGTACATTACAGGGTTATTATCTGGGTCAGAAGTGACATAAATAAAGTGACCTGAATACATGGTATGAAAGTAACGACAGAAAGTATTCTTCCCCAAATTAAGTAGTACTGTGCTAGAGAATAACTATAACCCTGCTTTTTATCTCATGGACTACAGATAACCTATATGAAATGCTGCTAAATAAAGTCCTTGAACTTTAACCTAGGAAATCGGTTATATTTCTAGCTATGTGTTGGTAGTTCAAACTTTTCATTTGATAAAAAATTAGGTTCCAGTCTGAAGTTAACTTCAAGACCACTGTCATTTTCCTCTTTTCACTAAATTACTCCACCTCCTTTGGATTAACATATATTTGTCATGAGACAGGACTTGGCTTGTTAAATTTTCTTTATAAACAATATGTTAAAAAATGGAGTCATGTTTTGAAAACTAACACAAAATCTGATTTTATGAAGTATTTCAGAAACAAAATCTAAATGCCCAGAAATAAAGTGATGATTACTTGAGAGCTCACTACTAAATGGAAAATGAGTCATTTCTTAATATTTCTAATTTTCACAGAAAGACTTTTTTTTTCTTTTTCTTTTTATCAGTACAGGGGATCGAACTCACAACTGCGTGCTTGCAACGCAGGCGCTTATGCTGCTGAGCTAAATCCCCAGTCCCAGAAAGACTTCTTTCTTTGGGAGAAGTTCGAGGAGCTAGCCATGTTAATGGAAGGAAATTGGTAGTTTTAAAGAAATACTTTATTCTAGAATGTACCATGCAATTTTCAGAGACATAATGGTTTTAAAACCATCCACTATAAGTCTCCAAGTTTTAAAATGCACTACACTATGTGTACAATAACATTTCAAAATACATGATCTGGTTTATCATTTTTATAGGATGTCACTGAAAACAGCTCAACATACTGAGTCTTGGTTAAAAGAAAACAAATATAAAAATACAGTGATTTTATAGAAAGAAAAAAACTATAAAATAAACTTTTACCCTTCAGATTCTGCCTCAACAAATACTTCATCTCCATCATCACCTGTTGCTGTTTCATTAGTTGTGGACAAAGTGCCAGTGGATGTTGTCACCATTGGAACAGACTGAGAAGCATGCTCTGATGTGTCAGAGGTGGTACTCTCCGTAAATACAGTCACTTTGAAAAGAAATTAAAACCTTAACTTGTGGTATATTGAATTGTTAGAATATATTTCACTGGTTTCCATGTAAACAATAAAACACAAAATTTACCTGTCTTTAATACCTACCTGGGGCTGCTACTTGTAGAGGAGTAGTAGGAACACTTCGGCCACCAGACTCTTCTTCATGAGCTAGGAAGAGGGGTGTTTCATACATTCCTAAACCTAAAAACAATTCAGAGTGTTAACACAGGCCCAAAAACTTAAAACTGCCGTTAAACCAAGTATCTTAAAGAAAAAAATAATTTAGCAGAGATTCACAATTTTGGTGGTGAAGCCCACAATACAATTACTTCACTAACAACTGAACTTTTAAAATTTTAAATACAGTTTAAACACATCCTTCAAAAATATCCTTAAACAATCAGCTACAATGTTCTTCCTAGTTCAATTCTTAACAGTTTCAAACAAATTAATATTTATTGACTATCCAACTATGAAAAAGCATTATGTTAGAATGTGTTCTTCACCAAAACTGCAAGGTATTTAGTATCCTTTCTGCTAATGAAACTTCCACTAACATTATAAAGCTTGCCATTTAAGCCTACATCTGACTCTCAAGTGTAGAAAACCATTCTAACATACAAAGCCAAACAAAAATTCAAATTTAGCCAGGTGTGGTATATACTTATAATCCTAGCACTCAGGAGACTGAGGCAGGAGGATCACTGTGAGCTTGAAGCCAGGCTGGGCTACAAAGTGAGTTCCAAGCCAGTGTAAACTTCATAGAGATACCCTGTTTCAAAAAATCCCCAGAAAAACAAAAACAAAATAAAACAACAAAAAACAAAAACAAATACAAAAACCAAATTAGATGACGTGAACTCGTAATTCATATAGGAGAGTAATGCCGAGTTAGAGCTAACATCCTAACATACCAGGGAATAGATTACGACTTGTTATTTTTGGGCTTATTTTACATGCACTTATTTAATCTTTTTGGGCTTATTTTACATGCACTGTAGTGTATCCTATTTTCACTTACAAAACACCAGATAGTTTCCCAGAAATATAGTGGGTTACACAGACCGTCATTATGGAATAGCATAATTCACATGTAGATAACTGACTACTTTTACTACACAATTTTGGGTCATTTTACTTCATGTTTTTAAAACTTTTTCTTGTAAAACGTTATTTTAATAGAAAAAAATCTAGTCATACATTTAGGAACGATGTAAGTATCATAACATAAACAGGTAACTGCAGTCCTTCAGATAACTTTAAAATGGCTGCTAGTACCCATGTATATTTATCGACTCAATATATATTACTGAATACTTACTACAAGACACAAATATAATAGTCCTCTGCTAAAATAAACTGGAACTTTGTTGGAAAAATATATGGGAGGCAATGTTTAATAAGTAGTAAAAGAATGTAACTTTCTGTGTAAATTAGCATGGGGTTTTACAGATCAACTTTTTTTTGGTACCAGGGATTGAACTCACAACCTCATGCTTGCCAGGCAGGCACTTATGCTGCTTAATTAAATCCCTGACCCTTAAAGATCAACTGTTAAAATCTCTATGATTTAAAAAAAAAATCACATCCCAATGTCTCATCAATGAATACATACAAACCCAGGAAATCTCAGGGTCTATTTAGCTATTTACCTCCTTGAGAAGCAAGCTGGCCAAGATCAGAGTGACTGGAACTTGTCTGTGGCATATCTTCAGGTGGTCCAAATCGGAATCTAGGAACACCGGCAACCTGTGGGGAACTAAATGGACAAAACCTAATTGCAGGTAAATTTAGTTATTTGTTTAAATCATCACAATTTAAAAATACAGGAAGAAAGAAGAATGAGCATCAGAAAGCTAAGAAGGAAACAGACTGAAAATACCAGTGAAGGGATTTTTACTTATAAAAATACTTTTTAGCAGTTGTAATTGTCAATAAATTTAGTAAAAATATGGATAACCAGTCACTTGTTTAACTTTTAGCTCTCCTGGACTGTGCATACTTTTTGGATTCCTTAGATACTTTCATGTGGATACACTGAAGGCAACAAGCATTCAACAGAAAACATACAAAAAGTTATAATGAAGTCATGAGACAAAGATTTATCTCTGCTTTCATTGTTTAGTATAGAAAAAAATCAAGTTGCTGGTTTGGCCCAGTAAGAGTTCACAAGCCGACTCACAAGATTTAGAATAATTCTAGTATCAGAGAGATTGAAATTTGCTGTCCTGCTTATTATAATAACACTATGATTTATCTTTCTGCTCGTAATCCAGCAATTAAAACTCAGAATTATTTCCTTTATCCACTTTTTATCCTATGTCTCTTTAGCTAACTGGCTATTCATGTTTATGGACTATATTTCTGTAATAATACACAAATACTTTTTTTTCTGATTTCAGCACTATTTGCTTTAATTTAAAGTCCTCCTTCACACAGATTTATCAACTTATTTTAACTAACACTCTTTTCTTACAAAAGAACCTTGAACTGTTCTGAGGCATGCCTCAAATTTCTTGTCTTGAATAGCTCTTCACTAACTAAAAAGTAAAATTCCAAGTTTCTTTACAAAAGGTTTATGTGTTGAAAGTGTGGTCTTTGTATAAGGAAGTTGGAGTGGTGGAGGTCTAAGAGTTGGAGCTTAGTGGGAGGGAGGTCTCTGGGGATGCTATCCTAGATTAAAAAAATTCTCAAGTGACCTTTGATCTGTTCTCACAAGCAGACTGTTACAAAATAAGAATGGCCATAACCCAGCCAGCCATTCTGGCTTTCCGTAAAGGGCTTTGATCTCTCATTGCCACAAAGACTCCCACCACTCTGAGGCCAACTACTCTAAGGTCCTTACAAAACTGAGCTGATAGAAGTTCCATGCCTTTGAACTTCCAGAACTATAAGCTAAATAGACTTATTTTCTTTATAAACTGCCTTCCCTTAGGTATTTCATTATAGTAACAGAACAGAACAGAACAGAACTAACATAATGGGACTATATCTTAGTATCTGAAATTTAAAAAGGCAAAGTTGAATTTATTGTTTTCTATAAAAAGAGAAAGCTATGCTATTTAGGAATATTTGCTCCAAGAGGACTGCTATATTTATGTAACATTTTTAAGAAACAGAATTTTAAAGGACTGGGGATTTTTTGAGGCTTAAGAGTTTGACATCTGTAGAAGCACATTTACTTGGGTAAGAATGCTGTCGACTGCATAATATTCAGAAGCATGTTAACTGGAATAGGTCTGTTTCTAAATGCTGACTTTCAGAAGAGAGGAGCTGACAGTGACTAAAATGGTCAACTTTGTCCAAGTTTGTGGAAACTTTCAAATTCTGATTTTCAAGGACTGCATATCCTTTTATGAAATTACTATCTCAGCCACAATTACACATGCATATTTTCAAAGAGAAAGCCCTTTAATCTTTTATGAGAACAGATACAGTGTAAAGTTAACACAGTACAATCTAGAATCAGACTAACTATAAATGATTACTTCCTGTCTCTCTCACCTGTGGCAAATTAGTTAACATCTTTGTGTTTCAATATTTTTATTTGTAAAATGACAACAATAATATCATCTGTGCTCAAAATTATTAGGATTAATCAATGATTGGGAATGCTAAATATTAGCTATTAAGATTCAATTCACTATAGTCCTTTATTAACTCTTCAGATTTTCCCCTAAAACTGGATTACTTCTTCACTTGTATTAAAGCCTATTACTTATGATTTAATCTTTCTAGACTGCCTAGTTTACTGTTAGTTGTGCACATGCTTATTTTTTAGTGGTGCTATCCATGAGCATCACAGTAATTAACAGTGTCTCCATCAATAGTAATATGGCATTTATTCCATTTCAGATACTTTAAAATGCAAACATAAACCAATTCATGTAATTCCCACAACTTGTTAAGCAGAAAGTATTGTATTTTACCATTGTTTAAAATGAGGCTACTAAGGTATAGTCCCATTATATTAGTCTATTCTGTACTATAATGAAATATCTAAAAGAACATAAGAAATTTTCTATTGTTAGTAAGCAGTGAAGTTTCAAAGACAAGTAGCAGTCTGAGTGGAGACCATGTTCCAAACTATTGTTAATGTTATCTTTAAATTTAAAATTCATGCTAGAAGCAGCCACATTTCAGTCACTTCTATGTAATTCTTCCAACATTACATTCTCAACTCTCTTATTTCAAGTGATTCATATACAGATGAGATGGTCTTACAATCAAACAAATTAACAGAGAACTAAGGAGAATCTGATTAGTGAAAAAATACTTCTTTTTCATTAACTTACTGAATAGCTTCAGCAAATCCATCAGTACGATGTGGTACCACAAGAGTTGGGGTACTTGGAACTGTTCTGTCTTCATCATCAAAAAAATGCTGCTGCTGAAACAAACACAGAACAGAAGACTTAATAGTCACAACAGAATGGATATGGATTATACATACTTGCTAAACAAGTGAATCATTTTTGCATGATGAATAAGTATTTACCATGCCACCTATTCCTGGAGTCAACTGAAGCCCACGTCCTACAGACTGCCTCCGGGTCATCTGAATTCTCTGATTTAAAAAAAGAGTAAGTAACATTTATTTTAAGAAACTAGGCAATAAAATAAATATCAAACAGTAACAGATACAGCTTGTGCTGGTATTAGAATAGCTATATTATTAGCAAATATGTAATCAAGATATTTTCTCAGGAAAAATTGCTACTATTTTGTACTAAAGCAATCAGTGACAGCCTGGCATAGTAGTATATGCTTATAGAGCCAGATACTTTTGTGGCTGAGACGGGAAGATTACAAATTTATGGCCAACTCAGTGAGACCTTACCTTAAAATATAAGATAAAAATTAAAAGGACTGGGATATGGTTCAGTACTGCTGCAAACACATTTTACTTACATTAGTAAAAATAATTTTTTATTAACCAAGAGATATAATATTAACCAAAATTTAAATGAAAACTAATCTATGATCCTATTTATATGAAATTAATTCAGTTTCCATCTCCTAAACTGAAAATGTTAGCAAGTATGCTTTTGGATCTTAAAGCTAAATTATATTTTTGGAATTCAAACAGCACTACTGACTAAAAAAACTGCTTCCCATTTAACATAGTTCTAAAATGATAAGCTTGAACATATTTTGTAGCATTTTCACATGGATTTTTAAAACTTATTTTCATACAACACAGTTACCTTCATCAGTGGTATTTTAACAGCATCTATAATAGTCTTCAACAAACTATTAAACGCTAAAAATTCAAGCCAGATTAATATAATCTTTGTAGTTTTTCTACTGTTTCTATATGAGCTTTTGATTAAGTTATCTAAGCCTATTAAATGTTAAATGTGAAGACTCATGCACACCTTAATTTTAAAAGCAGAAATGTATTGTAAATCAGAAAAAAATGTTATGTAAAACAGTAATTTGTTTTAAAAATATGAGAACTTAAAAACTTTCAAAAACAATGTGAAACCTTCAAAAGTTAATAGTTATAAGCTACTAAATTAATTAAAATCCGAGAAAATTCTAAACCTACAGAAAAAGATTTTATTTGCTATAAATGTAATCACTACAATTTATATACAATTTTTATCAAGACTTGTCTTTCTAAATTTTGATCCATTTATGAAAATAAAAGTAAATTATTATTGTATTTCAAGAATGAAAAATCGGGAATTTGTCTAAAAACCAATCTTATAAAAATGTGCCAGAACACTGAAAGTTTATTTAATTTCTTAAAAATAATAAAAGCCTATTAAAAAGAGAGAAAAGGCAAAGATTTTCAAAAGTTCAGTTTTCAGAGTAACCAGTTCTATTAATACCTGAACTGGTGGCCCCAACTCTTGAGGTGGAGCATGAATGGTCAAGCGTGGGGGAAGCGGATGTGGTGGGCGTCTAGGGGACTGAGGTGCTCGAGGAGTCTGTCTTTCAGATGCCGATGATGGCTGCTGGTCTCTAGAAATCTCCTGGGAAAAGGATGACTCTGCAGCACTTGTATTTCCTTCACCTACAGGAAAAGAGAAGTTTATTGTGACCTATTAAATTTCACAAAGTAACCTGGACAAAAACAATCCCTAAAAGTGCTAGTCTTACCACTAGCAATGTTCTCCTTACTAATATTTCCAGAAAATAAAGTGTGGTTAAAAAAAAAAAAAGTACAGCAGTTAACTTATTCTATTTTTTCACTGATTAATACAGCAACTTCAATGTACAAGTATGGTTTTTTAAAATACTGCTAATCTAATGGACAAAGTATTTAGTCCAATACAGCATAAAGCATGCCTTAATAAATTTGGGCTTTAATTTTTCCAGTATGAAAAAAAAGGACATCATTTAATTTAGCAGCTTATAAAACTAAGATCTAGAGTAACTATTGTTCTAACATTTGAGATCTCTGTAACCTTTGGGTAAGACACTTTTCTGTGATTCAGATTCTTTTCTGCTATCTGAATTTAATAAATTTATTATAATTACAAGAGACGTAAAAGTGCTCAGAAAAACATTAACTTTGGCAATGTATCAAAGCCATCTAATACCTTCATTTTACCCAAACCATTAGGCCTATTTTTATTTGTCTACCAAAAGCAAACTAGAAGAAAACAAAAAAGAAGGAAAAAATCTTGTAAACATATTTGATGAGAATCTATAATGTGGTCTTTTAACAGGGAAGAATGACTATGAACCTACTCTCAGAAGACTTACCTTTTGTGATATTACCTGAAAAGGTAGAAAGATTTCTGTCTATATCCTACTTATATGATACACTGAAAATATTTAATTTGTAAAATGTTTATGAAGAACACTATTATTTATTTTATATCTTAACATTAGCTAGCTTCTCTTAAAAAAACCCCTGAAAGTTGGAAACATACTTTGCCCTTACTTTACATTAACTGAATAAGCATATGTTTTGCCTTTTAAAAATATTTACACCTACAGAGAAGCCCCTGTACATTTTCCTATTAGGTCTAAATATATAAGGTTCTACTATATTAGTAAACTACTAGTTTACTCTATTAATTACTGTATTATTGTTTTGTCTCAGTATCTTCTATAATTTCCATAATCCCTTAATGCTACAAGTTTCCAGTGATCTCTAGAACTTATTCTTTCAAAGGTAAGATTTACCAAAAGCCATTTTAACATGAATAAAAAAATATTTTATCCACTGGTTGTTTGGAAGACAACACTGCAAACTTCCCATATACACAATTCTTAAAGCACAGTTTGATTAGACTGACCTTTTTTGGTTGTTAACTGCTGTTAAAAGTTCCTGATTTAGTTTTTCCAGTTAGTAAAAGCAGCAGCAGTAACACAGTATGCATTTTAAAATGTCTGCACTTTACAGAAGTCTGATGAAGTATCAAGAATAGTACAGTGATGGCATGTAATAGTTTTATGGAAGACTTTATAAAAGTATAACAGTGACAAAGCAGGAATACTAAATACTTTTCTTTCCAATTTACTAAATTACATAAATTATAAAGTACAATTTTAGTTTGGGGAATATTGCCAGAAACATTCAATTTAAAAAGACTAATAAAAACCTCACCACTGTTTTGAGAATCAGCAGCTCTTTGACTACTTTCACCTCCACCCATACTTTCTTCTGTTTCGGTACCAGGGTCAGTCCCATCACCACCCTAGAACCAAAAATGTAATGATTTCAGACACAAATACCTTTAAAAAAATAATTAACCATATCAAACTATAGCAAGAACAAACAAACCAAAAAACCTCAGAAGAATAAAATGTTTTGGTGTCTTGATAATAAGAGGTCTTTCTATATTGTGGGAATATAAGTTTTCTCAGCAAGTTCTTAAAGTGGTCCAAATCCTAAACTAGGTACCTCAGCATCGTCAGCTTCGTATCCATCATTGCCATCCGCACTACCAGTTCCTTCATTACTGTCTTCACCTTCATCTCCCATCCCTGTGTCATCTTCGTCATCATCATCATCATCTTCATCTTCTTCGTAATCCTAGTATAAAAATCCATAAGCATACATAAGTATAAAATATACCTCACATGTTGGGCACATCTTTATACTACATTTGAGAGACAATTTTAAGTGATCTCATCATTGGGGTAGGAATTCTAAGAGTTGTACGGGATTAGTTCGGTGGTACCAAATAGCACAACTGTGATGATGGAATCAGTTTATAATGATGAGCTCTGATTTCTGCTTTTTGTATGAGATTGTTTAGAACTTCTAAACCACAGTGTCATGTGGTTCACCACTTCAATGTTTGAAGCACTGGGCACTGAACTCAGGGCCTCCTGCATGTTAGGCAAACACTATTTCTGAGCTACATCTCCAACCCAAAAGATTCATTTTAATTTTATCTAAACTTAAGTACATAGTATAATAAATTGTTTTTATTAATAAAATTATACCATATCAAGAATCTTAAAAATATGCTGCTTTATTACTGAAAAAAAAAAAAATTAGAAACTATCAATACAGGATTAAATCCTAAAATATAAAATTCCACTGAAAATATATTTCATTAATAGTAATAGTAAGTACAGGACAGAAAAGAGTAAATAGGTTTCTTTTTTAACTTAGAAATCCCAGAAACTAGTGTTTATAATTAAATACAGTCACTTATAAATGAGTTAAGATTGAGAACAAATTTTAAAGGGCTTAATCACTAAAAGCTTTTTTTTTAATTTAAAGAAAAAAATGAAACAGAGAATAGAAATAATACAAAATTTCAAAAACAAAAACAAAAACCAGTAAAAAATCACTAGTTGATAATTACACATTTTCCTCTTAGAAGTAGCTGTTCAAGTTACAAAAGTAAAGCATACAAAGTAGACATTTAAACAGTGAGACTGCAATCAGTTCTGTTCATCTATCAAACAAAAACTTAGTAATATGGTTATCAATCCTACACACTTAAATATACACGCAGTTATATTCTTTAGAGTACTTTCTTTTCCTTTTTATTTTACAATAACTATGATCAATTATCATAAACTGTTTAGAAGTTCTACACATGTATAAGTCTCTACATGTATACCTAGCCTTTCTGTATTAGAGGGAGAAATAAATCAAAACAAGTCAACAATACAAATTGTTAGAAAAACACAAAATGAAAAGGACATATAAAATCACAATACTAGGTGATCTATAGTAGTTACTATAATGTCTCATTATTTTCAATAAAATTGTCTATATCATCAGGCATAGTATAATTAAACTTAGCAGTACATAGCATTATTAATAAAAACCAAACATTGGAGACCTTATAGGACTTCAAAGGCAGTAAATAATCAAACCAGAATGGGTATCCTATTGAGTCTTGACATCTTCAGAGTAGTTGCCTTTAATCTCAGACTTGATACTCTCAAGCATACCAGATTCGAATAAAATCAGTCAGGACAAAACAGCGATATAGCCAATCTTCTCTGCCTCATCTCTGCTATGCTATTTTTCTGTCATTGTTGTTTACTTTTCTCCTTCATTCCACTATCTGCCTCTTTCATTGAGGCCTTTCTGCCATTGTTCCTGGAATCCTGGTGATTTTCTTCTTTCTCTAGAATGTCCTTCAATATTCTTTGCAGGGTTGGATTGGTGGTCACGAACTCCCCCAGTTCCTCTTAGTCATGGAAAATATCTTGTCCCTCCATTAATTTTGAGAGACAGTTTTGCAGGGTATATCAATCTGGGTTGGAGGTTATTTTGTTTCAGGGCTTGGAATATTTCACTCCAAGCTCTTCTTGATTTGATAGTTTGCATCGAGAAGTCTGCTGTGATTTTGATGAGTTTTCCTTTATAGGTGATCTGCTTCTTTTCTCTGACCACTTTTAATATTCTGTTCTTGAGATGGATTTCTGGGATCCTGATTATTATATGTCTGGGTGTAGATCTGTTTTGGTTGTAGCTGGCTGGAGTTCTGTATGCCTCATATATCTGAACAACACTTCTATTTCCTATACTTGGGAAGTTTTCCTTAATTATTTCTGTGAATAGCCTTTTTATTTCATTTGTATTTGTCCCTGCTTCTTCATTCACATTTTTTATCCTTAAGTTATAAATCCTTTTGTCATCCTCTAGCCTTTGTATCATTACTTCCTGGTTCCTTGTTATTTTTAAGAGATCCTTCCTTTCACAATCATACATTGCAAATCTATCTTCAAGTTTTCAAAGTCTGCCTTTAGTTTCTGTGAAGAAGTTTTACCAGCTTTCAATGGAGCTTTTAATTTCCTGATATTCTCTTTGGATCTGTTTCATGTATTCTAGATTTAGTTTATATTCTTCATCAAAGGCATCTCTGCTTTTTCTGGGTTCCTCCATTCTTCCATTTGTGTCTTCTTGAGGAGTACCCAGCATTTCTTTTATTAATCTTCTTATATCTTGCTTCTGACCCTGAGTTAGAATTTCAGATTTAAATTCGTTGATGAGGTCATGGAAGTATTTATTTTCGATGAAGCCATGTCTAATATTGCATGTTTACTGACCTCAATTTCCTCTGTATTTACCTCTCCTGGACTTATTTTCCCTGGGTCGGCAGTTGGAGGCTTTTTGTTGTTTCTCTGTCCTGTCATGTTTCTGGTTTCTTTCAGACAGATGAATGGTGGAGATCTCCCGACCTTTACGTATTGCTTACAGTCCCTCTGCAGCTTACTGGCTAGGGCAGGGCTGCCCTCTCCTGTTTGTTGTTGATCTGTGAGGTGCACACAGGGGCAGTGTGGGCCGGCCCCTCCCCTCTCAACCAGTGAGTGTCTTCAGTACGTTTGTTTGTGCCCTGCAGATGTCACAGGTTCAGAACAGCTTTGTCCCTGGCTATTGGGTCCCAACTAGGGGCATGGCCCAGGAGCTGCTGACTGAAGCTGCCTCACCAGGTGATTCAAGCCTGTCCTGCCCAAATTCAATATGTCGTCTAGCCGTTCATCTAGCTCTGGGGAATCTAGTTCCCAGCACTCACCAAAGTCTGTGCAGCTCGGCTCGCCATTTCTACTCCCTGTTGCAGTGCCTCCTTCTGCCAAGGGTTCCAAGATAACCAGCTCCTGCTCTTGGCGGGGATGAGACTTTAGCTTGATCATGAGTTGCCTGACTCTAAGACACGCCCAGTACAGTGACTGGAAGCATGTCTAGCTCCAGCCCTCAGTCCACGCTTCTTCTTTTTTTTATTTTTTTCTTTTTCCTCAGTTTCTTCCTGGGTCATGAGAATTCCTCTCCTTTCATCTGGTCTTCTCTGTGGTGTTAGATTCTAGCATCTGAGTTGTTTTTCTCAGAGTCTCTCTATTGTGCTACCTATCAATCAGCCATCTTGGATCTCCCTAAAAACTTTTTTTAAAACCTAGTATTTTTTTATCACTGAATATATGCTCATCTTTATTAACTTTCTGAACTAATCATGATAGAAAAAACACAATCTATAAAACTAGCAATTATAATTTACTAACTGATACATTAGTAGGTGCAAGAACTTCATTCTCTAGTTTAAAAATACTAAATTCACCTCATGTTCTCCATCATTTTCATCATCATCTTCCTCTTCATCATCACTGTCTATCACAATGACATCATCTCCTTTGCCTTGACCATCCTGGGATGAAGTTGTGGTTTGCTGATCTGGCTGAAGTGGTCCAAGATCTATTTGTAGAGACTGAGAAGTTTCTTCGCTATCTTCTATGGGTGTATAATCACCCTGAGTGACTCCCTTTAAAAATAAAGTCAAAACTTTAAAATAAAACTTAATAAAATCAAATAAAACTATTAGCAAGACAGTACAAATCAAAATAAGGCTAAAGAATACTTACGTTACTAGTAGCATTTTAATTTTTAAAAAGACAAGTTTAAAATAAATGGTAAAACTCTGAGTTTTTACCAGTTTAGTATACAATGCATTATTAATATTAGGTTGTATTCTTTTATGCACACACATACACATACACGAACGTGTATATATTTAGAACTACTAGCATGATGCTATAGATCAGTGATATTCAAAGAAATGAACCACAAGTGTAATTGCAGAATATTTATAATAGTCAAAAAAAGGAAAGTAGTGTAATTAATTTTAATAATATAATGTACTTTACCAATACATCCCAAACACCATTTCAATACATAATCAAGGTAAAAATTATGAAATATTTTGAAATTTAAAATTATTACTAAATCTTCAAAATATGATGTACTCTTTAGATTTATCTCAAATTGGCTAGGCCTATTTCAAGCACTCTATAATCAACATGGTTATCCAACAGTGTTGCCGCAGAACAAAGAAATGAGCCTGCAGTATTTTATTAAAAAATCTTTTCCCCAAACAAGAAACAAAATAGAAGCAAACTGAATTTGAAGCAAATTATTTTTACTATCTTTCTACAAAGAAACATTTCACATTCAAAAAAAAAAAAGACAAAATCAAACAGACAAAATAATTATATACAATGTCTGTGGATCATTTTACCTTCAAAATAAAAGTAACCTAAAACATGTGGCACAAATATAGAAAAGAATGGCACAAATCAAGGATCTAATTTTTAAAGAGTAGATTATTTCTCAGCATTCCATTTGAAAAATGGAAAGGAGAATAATTATGCCTGAGTAGGAATTATCTCAGTATTAGAGCAGCAAAGGTACTTAAAATGTTCAGCAAATGCTGGCCTGTATGATAACTCCTTTAAGAAGTATAGTCTCACTATACAAATGTGAAGATATAATAACATAAAGTAAGTCATATAATAACACAAAAGGATGCTTTAAGAGTAAAGTCTTTAGGGCTGGGGGATTAGCTCAGCAGCACAAGTGCCTACTTGGCAAGAGCAAGGCCATGAGTTCAATCCCCAGTATCCCCCAAAAGTAAAGTCTTTGAAAATATTACAAAAATTCAAAGAATTAAAATATCTGAAGTGCTGTCAGTCTTTAATTCTTTGCTGATTTCCATGATGATATTTTGCTAGCTACTGAATAAATGTATGTTAATTTGTAAAATTTATTACAAAAATATCTTTTTGGCATAAGCACTCAATAAAATCTTTTTTCATATAAGCCAGTAACAATATTGTTTGAGCTGAGACATTCATAAAAAATTATATAGGCCATAATGGAAAAAAATGAGAAAGTCATTGTCTAATTAAAAAATGTTCTCCAAAGTGACATGCTTATTTAAAGAAAAGCAATTTAATGAAAAGCTAAACGATACCTGCTGAGTGAGTCTCAAGCAGACGTTTTTGTAGTTTTTAGAAAATTTAATGAAGTCTGGAGATAAAATAGAAACCTATATATTTCAAACTGCTTATGGTTTTCACATTGTAACAGAAAATTACTTTCACCTCCCAAGCCAATATACTTCAGTTTGTTAGTTGCCCAGGTAAAAATAACCCAGTGCAGTGCTTCTCAAAGACAACAAAAGAGAGAGTGGTTTAAAAAGCCCATTAAGGCCAAGGTTTAGCTCAGTGGCGTAAGCGCCTGCCTGGCAAGGTTGTGAGTTCAATTCCTGATACAAAAAAAAAAAAAAAAAGTCCATTAACTATTGTTACCCAGAAACCTGACCAAAAAAGGCACCTGTTGTTGGTAAGAAAGCCCAGTCTGACAAACGTCCTTACCCTCTGGTTATGAGTTATAAGGACTATGGACATAGATATTGATAGGTAAGAATTCTCAAAAGCTTCAATCTGTATCAGATGACAACCCTTTCATTGGTCTGATCGGCTCTGACTAGGCCAGGACTCTTGCTTCTAGCCCCTTCTGTCAGGCACAGATTTGTAGCCTGGGAGAACATCTCACCAAACATAAATTCCTACAAAAAGCCAGTTCCCATACCACTCTGGGAAAAGACTCCTTCTTCAAGTTAAAGTGACCATCTCCTTTGCACCAAACATATAAGCCTCCCTCCTGTTTAACCTTGCACTTTCAACTCTGACTGTTACCTGAGAGGAAGACACTTCTGCATCAGCCCAAGACAGGTAACACAATCCTGAAGTTCTAAAACTTCTCCTCCCAGAGTTATAGCTTAAAGACTCACCTCTGGGACTGGCTGTCAACCATGTCACCTCACCGAGACCCCCCAGTGCTATCAGATGTCATGGAAAGCACAAAATAGGCATCAAGCTACACATCAGCAAGAGAGACTGTTAATGACCATGGGAAAGATCTCGGTGCTGTCAACAACACAGCCATTACCTTACATTCTGTGGTTCCTGACCCACATACCCTTTTTGGACTGTTCTATATTTAAAAGATGCCTTCCTCTGCTTGAGAGTTGCTTCCATAAATCCCTTCAACTAGGAAAATCCTGAGACAAAAGGCTATCTCATTTGGACTCAATCATCATAAGGAGTTTAAATCTCCTACTATTTTGGGGGAGGTTCTGACAACAGATTTGGTTCTATCACAGTCCCTCAAGCAAACAGTACAGACTGTCAAACTGCTAAAATACACCATCCCTGCCTGTAAAGCTGGACCAAGATCTCTGAGTTGCCACTGCTTGCCACAATTGCCTTTCACATACTTTGCTTCGGTCTTCTGCCATGCACAGCCTGGTAATACACATGCCTGGTCTTAAGAGTGCCTTCTTTAGCCTTTAATTGGCAAGGCATTCAAAAGTTAAATGACCTGGACTCAATCTCTCAAGAGGTTTTTTCTTCACTGCAATTCTGACCAATGACACCCAAGCTACCTGGTAGAAAGGCACAAAAAATTTGCTACAGTATCTGGAAGAAACTGATTATAAAAAAAACACTGCAAATTTCTTAGAGCTGTTGGCATCTATAAAATATGAAACGTTGATTTCAGAAAAACAATGATGCTTATTCAAGACTGTCAGCCTCTAAAAGTGCTCAGTAACCTACCTATGCAAGTACTCAGACCCGGTCGCTAAGGGCTGCCTCTGCCCTTTCCTCCATGATGTAAGAGCCACTGCCCTTCTGATCAAGAAAGCTGACAAGCTCACCTTAGACCAAAACCTACCTGTCCAGGTGCCACATCATATGCTGTACTGGGATGAACTGTTCTAAAAAATAAATCTACTGACAGATGCTGAGTATACCCTTCTTACAGATGGAAGGAGCTCTGTTAGCAATGAAGTCCCACAGACTAGATATGCTGTAGTCACCTTGGACAAAATTATTTTGGCCAAAACTCTTCTACAGAGGTGATCTACACAGCAAACTGCTTCCTGCTGCTGTTTGGAAACCTATCACCAATGATGCAAAATAATCCAGTCCAGGTGCCTAAGCCCCCTCTGGGGATTCAATTGATGGAAACATCAACTTCAGCCAGAAAAACTTTACCGGCTAATCCCAGAGATCAGAGACAGATCTGCTCCCATTCTTTGTTCTGCAAGCTCAAACTGCAGCACTGGCACCTGTACCCTTGCAGCTAGCTCAGGCTTCAGCATCTGTCTGTGTCACTGGATCTGACCTCATACTTTATAGTAGACTCTCCTCATTTCAAGATATATAGACTACACAGAAGTAAAACATAACCCCACAAACAGCTTATAATCAGTTAAAACACCACTTATACCTGTAGACAGTCCTGCACACATTTATAACCCAGGTACATATTAACTAGCTGTACAAGTATCAGATATTCAGCCTTAGATCCACTGGGAAATTTACCTGGACAACACTTCTGAGGCTCACTTGCTTGCTTGCTTTCTTCCTTCCTTCCTTCTTTCCTCCCTCCCTCCCTCCCTCCCTCCCTCTCTTTCTTTCTTGGCTCACTTTACAGAGAAACACACTTGAAGTCCTGCAATGGTCACTCTATGCTGCCCAGTCCACGCAGAGCTGAAGTCTGAGGACAGCATGCACAGGACTGTTCCATACCTATTCCTCTTGATTTCAGTCTTTTCAGGTTGTTTACCCTAGCTCTTTACTTCCCCACCTCCACCTGTGGTTTTTGTTAATTGACCTTGATTCTGCTTAACCCAGTCCTTGCTCCCCACCTTCTGCTAGCTGTGTTTTTTGCCTTAAACTCTATGGATCGTTGCCCCAAGACAACAGAACAATCAATCAAACACTTGACCAAGATCTGATGAGCATCTAAGATACACTGGATACTCTCCTACATCAGATTAACACCTTCACTCCCTTGCCAGAGTAATGTTATAAAACAGACAAGCTTATATTATGTCTCATCCTAAAAACAACTTAAGGGAAAACTCTGTAATAAAATAATCTTGGGGAGCTTGGCTAGAGCCTGTCCTATCATCACTAACTGCTTCTAGCTTGGCCCTGTCTCAGATCACATGTAACATGTCCAGCAAAGATTTCCCAGGGAAACTAAAAAGGGGGAAATGTAACAGAAAATGACTCCCCCCCGCCAGTATACTTCAGTTTCTTACCTGACCAGGTAACAGTTCTTGTTCCATTCCAGTTACTTCTGTCTCTTAGGAATAGCTAGTCACTGTGATGCATAGCTGGTCACCATGATGTACATTGTATTAACAAATCCCCAACTGACAAGCCATTCTGCCTCTGTACTTCCTGCTTGCTTACCCCAGATAAGTTCTAGATGACCAGAGATCAGGGCCTAATATTCTGAGAATGATCCTGATCAGTGCCCATCAACACAAATAAACCTATCTTCAAATCCTGCATGTTGTTTTGATGTTTCTTATTGTTGCAATGTAACATTAACACCTATATATATTTGTCATTTTTAGTACTAAATATTTATCTGAAGGTTAGTATTGTTTTTAAGTCAGAGAAAACTGGTACAATATCTCAGAAAATGAATGAAAGTTAGAAATTAAAACTTTATTGCAATCTATGGACACTTATGATTAGCTTAAGAAAACCGCATAATTTTACACAGATGAAATAATTTCACACTAAAATATCCTCAAAGATTTTCCAGTGACAAAGTACTGTTCAAACTTCACAGGAGAACTGGAAACTATACGGAATGGGCTCAATCCCAGCTCAATGTTACTTGAACTGGGGTCATTACTTATTGTGCACTGGTTTCTTCACAAACAACGTAGGGTTGTTATGACAAATTTCACTGAACAACACTTGACTACAGTACTGAGTTAAGTACTACTCTGTTAATAGTAAACTATTACTATATATGAGTTCTCATCTTGAAAGGCACAGGGATAAAAGGAAATGTTGTATGTGCATATGGCAGGCATAATTTAGGTATTTTACAATCAAAATGTTGTAACTTTCTAACAAACAAAACAACTAAGAGTTAATGACACACTTATAGTCCCACAGTTTCAAAGTGCTGGATAGAAGGAATGGAATATAATGATTTGTAGCTTCAGTGTCTTTACTAGCAAAATTGCTCTAAAGGAGCTTCAATGAGTTAGAAAAATAAAATGTACAAATACATTTCCATTCATGGATTATTTAAATTCTGAAAGGGAAACAAGAGAGAACCACCAAATAGAGCATTATAGATTAATTCGAGACTCAACCAGCACATGTGCTTCCAAATAACTGTAACAGTGACCTTTACTGGTAACAACTCATCACTTGGAAAAATTTTTGTTACATAAAAACAAAAATACTCATTAATGTAAGTTTACAGCACACTGTACTCACAGGAACAATATACACAGTAAAAACTGCACTGGGCAATTCTAGTAATATTTCATTAAATATAAAGCCAAATTCTACAAAGTCCAAATGTTTCAATTTGTCAAAGCTAATTTCATTCACTAGGAGCAACAATGTAACATTTTAAGTATGTTCTTACTTCTCCAATGGAATCTTGAGAATCCTGATTGTACACTTGAGTTTCTACTTCTCCATCAGTACTTTCTTCTGCCATAACTTCTTCCTAAATCATAATGTACAATCTGAGTGATGTCAATGCACTAAAGGATTACTGTTTTGCCAGTACTTCCAAAAAAATAGTATGCAAACAAAACTCAAATTTACAATTTTATCAAACTGTGTATGAAAAATAATTACTTATTCATCATTATAGCCTTAACAAAAGGAACATAATTACACTTAAATCTTAGGTAGCAGACAACAGTTTAATGTTCTTGAGACTATAAACTTCCTTACTATTTAAATTAAAAAAATAAAAAGAATGTAAAATGGAAATCAACTTATTTTTTGTGTGTGTGCTTTTTAATGAAATGGGGTCAAAATCAATTAATTATATGCACAGAATATAAAACACCACTGGCAATAGCAATTATACCTGGGCTGTCAATGAAAACTTTCTTTTAAGTTAAAAACCACAGTTTCCCAGGTAATACATTATGAAGTTGTCTTTGGTTGTCACTAACAAGAAAGAATATCCTAAAGTTACCAGTAAAAGTATGAATAAAATGGAAAGAATTTTACCCACCTCAGTTCCTACAGGTGTAACACTTTTCAACTTCTTTGGAAGAGGCATTTCCACTGTATCATCAGAGACTTGGTCTGATGCTTCTATGGTGTTATCTTCTTCCTCTTCCCTTGTACGCTTTGGCAAAGAGGAACCTGGGGTAGCTGAAACTTTGAAATTAAAGAATTTAAATCTTGGGTAAGAGCATTATAACTTCATTTAAAGATAATTTAAATGAAATTTTAAAAATTAGCCAACATAAGAATAAACATTCAATTGTACAGATTAAAATTTTATAATAAATTGTTTTATATCAACCTCCATCAATATAACTTGTTCTTGCTAATCTAAGAGTGAACAAAAGGCAACTTATGTTCTGATTCAACAGTTCTTTTAGCAATCTAACCTTGGTTTTACAAAGCCAGCTAACTTTGATAATACATCTAAATCATGGCAACTGTACTGATACATAAATGCTATTTATGGAGTTTGTATATGGTTTTCCATAAAACCTAAGGCTCCTCAAATATGGCCTTTTAGCCTTAAGGATAGACATTAAGTTATATATAATATTTGGAGTTTTTTCAAGCAAAAAGTAACTGGAATGGAGTATTTCTGTTCTATGATATAAGCTGACAGAAACCTATTCAATGGTAAACATGAAATAAAATATTAAGAATACATTCATTCATTCTAACACCTGCTTGAAAGCCAGTATCTATAAAGGATACTCAACATATGTGTTATATCTAAGAAATTATAAATGTACAAATCCATTTAAAATTAATGTTACCAGCGCCAAATACTGCTGTGGAAGTTGAAGGCCGCTCAACTGGTGAACTCTGAACAACCTCTACTATATTTGGAGATAACTCTTGATTTGCAGGCTCAATTTGAGGATGACTCTGTTGAGTGGGCTGCACGAATGCAGTTGCTTGAGTTTGTTGCTGAACAGTTAAAATTGGTTGAGAAATTGAAGGCTGAACATTAGGACTAGTAGAACGAACAGATCCACTTGTGCTTCCAAAAACTGGAACATGTTCCACAGGCCCTTCTGACTGCATAGCTGAAAAATAATTAAAATATTTAATATTAGTCTTCTAGTCTTATTAAAGCAGTTTGTAGTCTGTCCTCTTCAATGTCCTCATCACATTTTGCAGTTTTTGTGTATAAATCTCTTACTGCTTACTATATAAAAATATTAAAAAAGTAAAGTATTATATATTTTTGTATATACCTATACAAAAGCCAGTTAGCTGGCTTTTTTGTATATACCTATATGACTGATACGACAGCTTGCAATCAAAGTAATTTGTTGGTTAAATTAAACCAACTGTTCCATTTTAATTATGACCAAATAAAATTAAAGACATTAAGAAGTTCAAAGTCAAATGAGAAATTTTCATTGTTTCATTTTGCTTTAAAGTAGTATCAAAAAGCAAACATTGGGCCAGGGATTTAGCTCAGTGGCATAAGCATCTGCTTTACAATCACAAAATTGTGAGTTCAATCCCTGGTACCAAAAACAAACAAACAAACAAACAAACAAACAAACAAACATTGAGGGCCTGAAATTTAGCTAAGCAGCTCAAGTGCTTACCTATCAATTCAAGCCCCAGTACCAAAACAGTAACAACCACCAAACAAGCATTAAGTTTAAAACTGCGAGTATAGCTCAGCAGTAGAGTAACTTGTTGATACAGTACAAGGCCTTGGGTTCAATCTTCAAATAAAAAAAATTAAAAAAAAAAACTTATTTCATAATGTATCTGTTAATTATTTTACTGAATGTGGCTGAAATAAAATATTGTGATTCTACCACATTTACATACATTACATATTTCTAAACACTTGAAAAACATATTGAATTCTACCATTAATCAAGAAATAAAATTTAAGGAAATAAACATATAGCAAAGTTTTATGGAATACTTTGGGATTAGCTATAAGGATTAAATAACAAAAAAACTAAGATTTCTGAGTGGAGAAATCTTAGTAGAGTAAAAAGGCATGCATAAACTACAAAGTTGAAATGCTCAAGTAATTTCAGTGAATAATGGTTAGAACAAGTAACTTACTATAGCTTTTCATGTCTTTCTCAGCCACTGGAAGTGAACACTTGGTTATAGAAAAATATGCCATATACTTTATAGGGATGTGTTTTAGCTCCTCTTTAGCATATAAATAAAGTGGAAAAGAACAGATAGAAGGTAGAAATCTGCTGCATTAACAAGTAGTCTAGGAACTACATGCTACAAAATATTTATCCTTGGTGCTAGTATAATCTTCTAAAAATGAAGGTAAACAAAGAGTCAGTCCAACTGCATGTTTTACTTTACTAACCTTCTTGTGATTCTACTTGAGTAGTGGGCATCACAGTAGCTGTTGGGGTAGTAGTAGGATTTGTCACAGTTGCAGGTGTAACCATTGGACGAATACTAGCTCTGGGTGTTGACTTATTCCCAGCCATAGCTGCAGCTGTCACTTTACTTGGAGTAGAAACAACAGGAGTTGGCTTGATATTGGCTGTTGGTGGATCTGATGTGCTGGCACTACAAAGGAGAAATGCAAGAATGCATTCATAATTATTATAAATACTCCTTACAAAATACATATACTGTATGAAACGGCACATTACTTTCTCACATAGGCAGTTGAATAAATATGATTTTAATTTGGTTCAACCCTTTTTAATCATTTTTCCAGATACTGCTTTAAATACACTTGTTAGATTTAAAACAAATAGTTTTTAAAATATTTTTATTAATTTTTAAAGTTTGTCTTTTAGTGTTTTTTTTCCACTAAGTATTTCAAACCTCTTATTGAGGTTTTTAATTTAAGCACTAAAAACTAAGGAATGCTTTACAATAGTGTGCTCCAGAGATAATGTAGAGTATATCTAACCAGTATTGGACTGCTGACCCCAGGTTGCAGTCCAGCCTTTTACTTCTGTCATGATGTAACATTCAGGGAAAGTTGTCACAACAGAAATGAGACATGTTCTCTCTGTCACAATGCTTTACTCAATAGGACTAACAGTATGCCAAAAATAGCATACTACATACATCTATTTTTTTTTCCTTAAAGATCACCAGAGCTTCCCTTAACATTATTAATAAGAAAAAAAACAAGACCTAAAACTCACATTCCTCTTTCACCAGAAGCTGGAGTTGTTTTCAGTGTAATCTGTCTCTGCTGTTCTGGGACCTTCAAAGAGAAAATTTATCTCATACAAAAATCAATTAGACAATATTATCAAAATGTTCTACTATTATTAATTCACTAATTTTACTATTAATTTTTTTAACTATTAAATTTTACTAATGAATATCTACTGATTTACTAATGTGAAAATTCACTCTGATAAATGGTTCTTAGTCACCAGGTACTTTCATGAAAAATGTAAGAAGAAAAGCTCCTTTGTCATTTAGGCAAATTCAGCTAATCACCTTACTAGTAGGTTCTGGAGGCTCATCTCTCTGCTCAAGGTGCCTCTCTTGATGTTCTCTAAGTTCTCTTTCCAAACGACTAATCCGACCTTCATATTGGGACTTAAGAGCTGTCATTCGAACATCTAGTTCATCTTTCTGCTGATCTAAGGCTCCATTCCTTTGTTTAAGCTCTTCATTTTCCTTAGTCAGCTGATCCTTTACACCTAAAAGTAACCATGTGATATTATTATGATTATACATTAGAAATAATATTTATACACTTAATTGACAACACAAGCCATAACAGCTTCTGCTACTTTAAAATCTACACTAGTTCTCATACACACCTTACTGAGCAAAGTTATAAACATATTCACATTTATTACTCCAACGTAAATTATACTTTCTCCAACACAAATAAGTATCTTTTTGTAAAAAAAACCTCAACATTAAAGAACCCTAGTTAGTAGAAACCCTTCACATTTCAATGTGTTATTCATTATAAACTGCAAAATTTTCATTCCTTATCATCTATATAGCATGTATTAATTCAGTAACTTGTTTTATGAAGTAACTCACTAGGACACCACCTTTGACATCATTAAAAATGCTGATGATAAAATGTGACTGATTTTACATTTAATTACTAAGCAGACTTGTAAGCAAAGCCTTGAGCCTTGCAGTACTGGGTTTCTCATAAATCTGTCATCATATTCTCTCTAAAGGGCAACATGAGCTGTCCCTCAAAGGAGGTGCAGAAAAAACATTAATAAGATTCAGTGCCTAGGCAGCAAAATCTGGATCTAAAGGATCTCTGTCACAAGGACATCATCATTTGAAAATTAAGATTCTCTATGTTAATATCTAACTGAATAAACCTAGTAGTCAGAGTGTGTACAAAAGTTTCACGAAATATTTTTTTCTTTCCCAATTGAGTCTGTATCATATCACCAACTTTTACCATTATGTTTAAAGCTTAATGTATGTACAGAAATTTACCAGCTAGATGTGCAATTTTTGATTTTGCTGCTACAATAGCCTTTCTTGTTTTCTCTTCCTTTTCAGTAATCTGCTGTCTTAGCTGTTCCTCCTGAGTGGTTCGATCTTGAAGATCCTGACGAAGTCGTGTAAGTTCAGATTGAAGCTGTATAGTTTGTTCCTGTAGATTTCTTGCTTCTGTCTCTTTTTCAGATAATGTCTTTTAAAAGTAAAAAAAGTATTCATTGTATAATTTAAATTGTTATAAACTGTTTACCTGTGGACTTAAAATATAAACTTAATGCTTTGTTTTCTTTACATTAAATACAAGTAAAATATAAAAATTTAGCTGAAACCAACTAAATGAATACTTGAAGATGATTAGATACCATTTACATATCTAATGTATTCATAGTAAAAAAAAATATGTATTTCTACTTGATAAGGGAGTATCAGTGTTTAACACGTATTTTGTTAGACATACCGTAAGAATTACAGACATAGGTCTTTACTGCTCCCACACTCATACCTTCTGGAGATTGTCTACTTGACTCTCAAGTGATTTTGACTTCATCTCAGCTTGGTTGAGGGTATCTTTGAGCTCCTGCATCTCCTGCACTGAGACATGCTGTTCTTGATGGTCTCCGGAAGACTGAGCTGAAGTCTCCATGACCTGAGATGACAAAGAGTACTCACTTAGATGTTTATATTTCTGCAAGTTTAGGTAAGGAAAATACCTGCAAAGTTTTATGGATATTCAAAGGTGAAATTGCTATGGCATGATTTTAGTGTCCAAGAGTAAGAATCTAGAGTTTTGATACAAGTAGATATTAACAAATCAAAATGGTAATGTGTAGATAAATTTTTGACACAAATATTTTTGTAATAAAAATCAACTGGAACTACAATATAATATATAACATGATGCTACTCTGAAAAAGCATACATTCAAAGAGAGGCATACTAAAAAGTGCTAATGGTGACTAATAATGAGATAAGAAATATGGATTTTTTTCTTTATTTTTGAATGCAATAGGCCATAAATATGAAGTCAACATATAAGTTCCTTACCTTTGGGATTTAGTTTTAAATGGTAATACAGATTTTAAAATTCTTTTTGATAGGGAGGTAACATAAATAACTTACATAATTTTAATCAGCAACAAGTTAGGAAAATATACTCTTACAAATAACACTATTGAAAATACAAAAACTAAAACTGTAGCTAAAACACGTAGCACTTACCAAAGTTTCTTTGTGAGTTTATAATACATTTTTGGTCATATTTTTAAACAAACAATGATGTTATAGTAGTGGTGTATGGTGGTGCATACCTGTAATCACAGCTACCTGGGTGGCCAAGACAGGAACCTACCTCAGGGCACCTTAGCAAGACTGTCTCAAAGAAAAGATACAAGAAATAAAGAAGGGCTGGAAATGTAGCATCCTGGGTTAAATCCTCAGTAATAAAAACAAAAAATATGTAGAATTTAAAATCCAAAATTAAAAGAAGTTTTATAATGTTTATCCTAATAAAAGCTAATACATACATGTAGATATTTATTTAAAAAGAAAAGTTCCTAAAAATACCTTATCTTGTTGTGCTTTAAGTTCTTCATACTGAGTCTTATATCTGCGCCCAATTTTCTTGACTTGAGTAATTGTTTTGACTTTCTCTTGGATATCAATTATTTTGGCATCTAAATCTTTCTGGATACTTTCCTTTTCAGTTTTTACTTTATTTAAATCTTCTTTCAGACTCTGGATTAAATTTTGATTGTTTGTCAAAGATGCATTTGACCTTTAAAGAAATGGAAGAATGCATTTCTTTGAAAAACAAATATATGAGACTTCAAGTTTCACAACATTTCAGTTTTAAAGTTTATATTGTATTGCTTTAATCGTTTTTCAATTAAAAACTCTAACTACCACACATTCTTAAACATTTAATTGCTTATGAATTTACAGTCTTTTAGAAGGATCTTATTATATAGGTATGATACTCATTTTAGACTTAAGAAGTAAGTTACAAGTGCTCAAGTAACTTGCATGATTTTACAAATTAATCAACTGATGCTATCCAGATCACCTTGATTGCCAAAGCTACATGCTATTTACTCTACTGAGTGCTGTCAAAGTATTTCTTTGGTAAATAGCCAGCCAGACAATGAGCTCTGTAAAACCTTAGGTAGTCAACTTTTGAACATTAGGGTTCCTTATTTTTAAGAAGTAATCTCTCTTCTTGAACAAGCCTGACTATTATTATGAATAAAGAGAATGAGAAAAAATTATAAGCTATAAAACAGTATGTAAAAGGGGCCATGACATGAACAAATCACATTTAAGTTTTCAAAAGGTAAATCAGTATTTTAATAATTACTTTCAAAGTGGCAGTATCTCAAAGTTCACTAAAAAGACCTTAAAAATTCCTTTATCAATTGACAAATAAGGCCAGGGATTTAGCTCAGTGGCATAAGTGCTTGCCTGGCAAGCATGAGGTTGTGAGTTTGACCCCCCATCAATACACAATCCACCCCAAAATTGACAAATATACATTAACCAACAAAAATAAAAACAAAACCTCATCAAAAGTTAATTTGACTCTTATTTAGAAAATAAATTTAGCTTTTGACTTATACCAATACAGAGGAATAAGTCAAATAGGAAAGTGTACCATTAAATCACCACTTGATTCCTCAGAGAAACAGAGGGAAAGCCACATGGAAAGGCACTAATACTGTATGTTCCTTCTCAAAACAAGAAGCATGTGGGGAGTTAAACAAAGAGTAGAAATAAACTAGTAAATTCCTTTAGATTTCATGTATTACATATACTTTAAGGCTTCTTCCATATACCTGGCAATTTCAGCTTTAAGTCTCCCAAGTTCTTCATTCAAATGATGAATCCGCTTATTGTTAACGTCTTTTTCAGAAAGTAGTTTCCTATATTCTTCTATATCTGGATCTTTCTGTTGACTTACTAGATGCTACGACAACAAAAATGTGTATTTTGTTTTTTTCAGTTTTACAAAAAAAATGTGTTATAACAAAATGATAAAGTATCTACATTGACAGTAAGAGTCCTGCATGCAAATTGGTCAAGTAACAAAATATCAGAAACTAATTTCAAACCTTTAGTTTAGCTAGATAAAGCCAAAATGGAAGAAAAAAATAAAGTGTCATTAACTCTTATTTTTTCACAGGTACAGAAAAACCACTTCAGATTAGTTACACAGAAGCCTAATAAAGGTACCCAGAAAATCTATAAGCTTTTAATAGTAAGTATGTAATTTCATATAGTGACATGTACCAGGAAAATATGTACAATGTACTACAAATATATTTAAAAATCCTAGATGCAAATGATTTCATTTGCAAGAAAAGAAGTATAATTTGGGGAGATCATGCTCCTTTCTTGATATTTCACTTGCTTTGTAATAAAATCAGGAATAAAAGGGCCCTAAAATTCTAAAATCCCATTCAGATAGTAATGGTTACAACTCTAGAGCATTTTCTAGGTGCTAGGTGAACTGCTATATATTATTTTTGTCATATGGTAATTTCATATCTTCATTTTAAAAATGAGCACAACTAGCTCAGAGAGGTTAAGAAAATCTCACAAGACACACAACTAATAGGTGCAAGGCAGATTTCAACCTTCTGCCTGAATACAGAGCTGGAATTTCTGCTGTGCTACCCTACTTGGTTTCATCCTTCACAAAAGGCTCCAGTGAGCAAGTCTTAAAGTACTTCAATAAACAAATTAAGGTCTATTTTCATGCAGACAAGTAGCTCAGAGATAAAATCAAAGCCTAAAACTTTGGAATTTTAGGAAGTAAATTAGCCATCATAAAAACACACAAAACACATTCAAGTTTTAAAACCAAGAAACAACTTGAATGTGTCACATATGAGTGACACTGATACACTGTAAGATTCACTAATTCCATAAACATCTTACAACTCTAAAGTTTACTCTATTACTTAAAATCAACATTTTTGCATCTTGGAATGACTTTAACTTCATTTACCTGGTTATGTGCTTTAAGACATTTGATATCCTCTTCTAGCAACTTCTTCTCTGCCTGTAACATACCACTCTTCTCACTTAGCTCAGCATTCGCTTCTTGTAAAGGTAAAATATCTAACTCCAGTTTCCTAACCTGAAAATAGTGCCAATATTTAGCAACTAATGTAAAATTCATGTATAATACTGCTAAAAATCATGCCTTTGCCCTTGATTAGCAAGACACAAACCTTTGCTTGCATCTGCTGTAGATCTTGTTCTAGCCTCTCTTTTTCTTCTCGTAGCATTTTATTGGTTTCCATAACTACATTCATTGTTTCAGTTTTCTTCATCAGTTCTTCATGCTGAGCCATTGTTTTTGCAGTTACCTAAAGGTTTTAAAAAACACATAATGGAACAACCAGTAATTGAAGACCTTATCTGTTCCTAGAGCATTTTCTAGGTGCCATTTTCTAGGTCCTATAACAAAATAGGACTTAAATTTCAACTTTAACTGAAAGTTTACATGTTTATTTTCCTGTGATATGTGTTAGAAATTACAAAGATAAAAAGTCATGAATATCCCAGCAGTATTAACATTAGGTAAAACATCAATCCACATTTACAAATCATTTGTTTGTCTCTTCTTTCTTGCTGTGTTGAATTTACCAACTAGTTCTAAAATAATGTCATTTTGAGCAGGGTTTTTTTTGTTTTTTGTTTTTGTTTTTCTTGCTGGGAAATCCCTCAAAAGTTTGTTCTGTTGTTTCATCACTTTGGTTTTAAACAATTAGAACTTTCTTTCCTTACATTGGTGTAATTATCCATCTTTTACATACGATGCTACTTTCTTCCCCCACTATTTTTTAAGTTATAGCTTATTTCACTGTTATTGGTCATGCTTGGATAGATACATTATTCTTGATATAATGTGTGTTACTTCTTAGTTCTCTTCCTCCTATATCTAAGAATTGATTTCCCCTCTGAACTTGTTTATGGGCTAAGGTATTTTCTATTATTTGCTTTTCCACAGCATGAAACAATAGCAAAGAACACAGAGAAGACTGAGATAGTATGTACTTTTTGTTAAAATCTTCTGATTCTGCTCTTATTCTTCTGAATGTTAACTCCATGAATTACAGGATCTATTATATACACAGTGAAATAATATTTTAATCTGGATTGTTTTTCAACAAGATATAATTCTGCAACTTTGAACTTCTGCTCAAAATACAAATTCAGTAAATCTAATTATCCACTTTCCCCTATTTTTCCCTAGTAGTCATTTTAACTAGTTACCAGTTAAGAGAAGGTAAATATTCTAAGGTCTTAATATCCTCTCCTCAAGATGTAGGGATACATTATTGCATCTTACAATGAGTTAATTCAAAAGTCAACTTCTGAGTGGTAGTGTGAGACAAGCTTGAGTTCCAAACATCAATTTCACTACTATAGCAACTTCTTTTCCTTTCTTTGATTGTTGATTTGACTTTTTTGCTCCTTTGTCAAGAAAGTATTTTCTGTGTCAGCTACAATTATTTTATTCTAGAATGATTATATATATATATATATATATATACACATATATATATATATATACACACACACACATACACACACACACACACAATAACAACTGTAATACATTAAAATAGCTGGAATTTATTAAGCACACATTGTGAATCAGACATAGTTCTAAATGTTTCATGTGCACAAGCTCACTTAATCCTTACAATTATTACCCAAGTACTATAGGTGAAAAAACTAAGAGCAGAGGATTTAAACAGTACACAAGAGTACACACTAATGATATGAATACAGAATTTGAAATCAAGCAGTCTGTGTACAGTCATATCTCTTAACCACTATACTTTATCAGTACTTAACAAATGTTCAATGAATTTACAAGTTTAGGAAGTATCTTTATTTCAACTCATACTTTGTTATATTAAACAGTAGAAACAATGTCTTTTGACTTAACCATTTTCTTTAAGCTGAGTATAATACATACCTGGACCTTTTCCCTTTCAGCATTTAGGCTATCCTGCAGTTCCTGCAGCTCTCTTTCTAAATGTTCAACCCTTTGTCGAAAACGGAGACTCTCAACTTGAGCCACCTCAAACCGAGTTTCAGCAATTTCTTTTTCTCTTCGTATAAATCTATAAGAATATACATGTTAAGACTTTATTTGAATTAAATAAAGCCAACAATTATAATATTTCATAACCTGGGTAATTTTAAGATGACAAAAATCATTTACTATCTATTCTCACAATAGTGAGAAACTTTTTGTAGTATACACAACAGCTCAAGAAATACCTATCTTTAAAATATCTAAAAGGTATTTAGTTTTTCCAGAAGTACTAACTTAAGTTATTATCAGATTAAAATTTAAAGTCATTTATTTAATATGCTCACAAGTCAAATGTGAGCAGTAACTGGGTGGTAGGGGTTTTCTTAGCTAATAAAACACTGAGTTTTAATTATGTGTATCCTCTAATTTCTGCATTTATAGTTTTCATACTGTAACACCACAGATACAAGACATTAAGAATGCATTTGACTTACCTGAGAATTTCTAAAATTTGTTCCTGAGATTTTCCTTCTTCATTGAGAGATACATTCAATGTACCTTGTATACCTTCCTTCATAGAGGCAACTACCTTGTCACTTAAATTTTCAATCTGATCATGAAGTAATCTGTTTTGTTTCTCTAGATCTTCACAGCGAGATACACACTTGGCAACTTCATCCTGTAAGCCAAGAGTTGACTGTAATAACAGATTTTCCACTGTGCATTAAAAAATGCAATTCTTTCAATTCTCTAGCATTTATTGTGATCTACCTTTAACATTCTTTCTCTTTCCTCCCAAGATGCTTTACACTCCAACAACTGTGATTCTGCTTTCTGGGTTGATTCCTCCAAGTGCTGACGGGCTGATGCCATTTTAGAAACCTGTTCTTTGGCAGCTTGTAAAGCTTCAACATCAGCGGCATGCAGCATCAGTTCTCTCTCATACTTATTCTGAGCTTCCACAGCTATTTTAGCCTGCAAAAAATTTTTCCCCATTAACACAGAAGGTTATATTCATAAAGTTTGTCAATGCTTTTAGAAACAATACATTATATTTTAAAAAATAATTACAATGAAAATGCTGCATGCAGTGGTGCACACCTATGATGCCAGCTAGTTGGAAGCTTTGAGGCAGCAAGGTCAAGCCCAGCTTGGGCAATTTAGTAAGACCCTGTGCCAAGATGAAAAAATAAAAGAGCTGGAGATGTAGTTCAATAGTAGAACACCCCTGGGTTCAATCCCCCATACTATCAAAAAGAAAAAGAAAAAAAAAATAGAAAGCCAACCTAAATGTATCAAAACAGGGAATAATTAAAAGGATAATTCAAAGTTGTATATTTCTACTTAAAAAAAATTTTAAAAAACTGTTAAAATGAAACAGGAAAAAAACTATGAATGGAAAACTGTATGTAAAATACACTTATACAAACAAAATTTGACAGAAAACAAGGAAAATAGAACCACTGATTTTGGATATTATAGGTTCAAGTTGAGTATTCCTTATTAAATACCTGGGACTAGAAATGTTTTAATTTTTTTTTGGTTTTAGAGTATTTATATAGCTCTTACCAGCTGAACATATCTAATCTTAGAATCTAAAACATTTTGAGTATCAGCCCTCAAAAACATTTAAGATTTCAGAAGATTTGGATTAAAGATGCTTAATCTGTATATTATTTGATTTAATTTCCAATGTTAGTCTGTTTGGCAATAAAAAACAGCAATTAATTTTGGTCTAGCTTTACTTTTTGAAACTTCTCTTTCCTGTGTTTTAATTAATTAATTAACTTATTTATAGTGGGGTTTTTTTGGTACCAGGAATTGTATGCATATATACAAAACTATACATATCTAAGCAACAAAGAATAGAAACAAAATGAGTAGTTATTAATAAACCACCTAATTTAAAAATGAGAATATTACCAACTCATCTTAATTTTAATCTAAGTTCCACAAGAGTGGAAATACTTTTTCTTAAGCACTGTCAGTGAAAAACAGTGAAGACAGCAGCACTTACTTGTTCTTGACAGTCACGTCTGGCTTGCTGCTCATTACTTAAAGCTGCGCTTGCTCTTTGAAGAGCTTCTTGAACTTCATTCTGAACACTTGAAAGTGTTTTCCTCAGCTCAGATAACTAAACAGGAAGAAGGTTAAAACGAAAGTTAGCCACTAACTTGGAAAATACGGAAGAGTGATGTTCCATGATCCAAATATCCCAAAGACTTAACACAGTTATAAACTGATATAATCTAGTGCAAATATTTTACAACTTTATATCCATTTCCTACTAATTTTTAGAAAAGTCCTATCTCAAGGAGATGTTTTTAAAAAGTAGCACCAATACTTACTTTTGTAAAGTGCTCTAAAATTTTGAAAGGAAAATATATACATACCCAGGGCACAGTAAAAACAAAATTAAAACCATTGGCTAGGTATTAAATTTCTTTTGATATGAACTGAATGGTAACTAATGAGTTGGCTAAAAGAATTGAAATATTTATATAAAAAAATGATTAATATGATTAACAATAAAGACCAAAATTAATTTACCTGTTGTTCCATGCTCTCTATAGCTTTTCTCTTGTCATCCTGAAGTTCTTGTTTCTCTTTCTCTACTTCCATCAACTTTTTTTCCAATTGCATCTGAAATTCAGCTGACTCTTTTAAACGAACTTCAATATTTTTCCGTACTTCTTCTGTCACCTTCACCAAATTACAAGAGATAGATACAAAATTATATACATTTAAAATTATGATTCCTCCTCCAAATCTAAATTGGAGTAGTAAAAGTATTGCTGACTTTATATTTAAAAAAAAAAAAGGGTTCATGAAATGCTCATTAAAAGTAACAAATGTACCATATAAATAGCCTACAAGTACGTAGTGAAACTTTCCATTTCTCACCTTTTCCTCAATCCTTACGTTCACTTGTCAAATCCATCTAATCTATCACTAAAATATATTTTCATTGTACAGTAAATTAATCTTACCAGATGCAAAACAACAACAACAAAAACCCTTTTAAAATTGTCATCCTAAGCTACTGCTACAGCCTCCAAAATGAACATTTATTTTGAGATGCATTTTACTGAGACACTAAGTTGCCCAGGATGGACCTGAATTTGCAGTCCTCTGGCCTCAGCTTCCCAGAGTGCTAGCATTAGATATGCACTACCATGTTTAGTTCCAAAATGAATGTAGTATCTTCCAATCTTCAATGTAATTCTTTACAAAAAGAATTCTGATTATGACATGCTAAAATTTTAATTGCTCCTAATAAGGCTACAGAAAACAATTGAGCATGACATTTAAAATCTTTCAGGTTTGGCTCTCAACTAATTATATCCTTTGAGATTTCATTTTATAAATTCATTAATTATAACCTTCGATATTTCACTTTACAAATTCAGTACATTAGCCACACTGTTAGTATCCAAGCCAATCTTGGCTGAAGATTCCTACCACAATGGAATACTGTTTTTACCTTTACCTATCAAGATGGTACCTTCATGTAAGGTTCTGCATAAACACCACCTCTTGTGAAGCCATGCACACTCAAGAGACAACTCTCCTTATCTGTATCTTTCCTATAGCAATTAATCTCTCACTTGCTTAACAAATTTTGTATTTTTTGTTTTGTCTGGTTTATCACTCAAGAATTTTCAGTTGATAAGGACAACGGTGTCCACCCAATTCACACGATTTCTTACATACAGAAAACTCCTAATTAAAAAAAAAATGAATAAATGTATTTATACTGAGTTTTCAGAATGATACATACTTGTTTTTCCTTGTTCAAGGATTCTTCTAAACTAGTAACCATTGCTCGATACTGTTCCACATTACTAGTACTTGTTTTCAGTCTCTCCTTCAAGTCATTGACCTGTTCTTCAGCCTGCCTTAGCTGACTTAGAAGATCATCCACATCTTCTTTGTCATTAGGTTGACCTATAAGGTGTAATAGTTTTGTTAAAATTAACACTTTAAGTTAACATTTTAAGAGTTATTAGAGATGATGACTACCAGTTTGTGCAATCAGAATAAAGGCTCAATATAGAAGCTTTTAATTATAATATATATTGCAACCCATGCTAAATATCAAAATACAATGTTATTTTTTAAAAAAATTCAAACCTTTACAATCTGCTCTAATACAAATTAATGGTATTTAAGAGAACATTAAATATTTCCATGAAACTCAAATATCTATTTGAAGAAACAGATTCTTAATTTATTAAACATTATCTTCTAACGCACTAAATCTTAAGTCATTTCATCAAGGAGCTAGGGGTATAGTTCAGCATGAACGAGGCAGTAAATTCAACCCCTTACACCCCCCCTAGAAAACAAAAACAACACAAAACACTACAGACATACAAATAGCCTAATTTTTGTTTTATCAAAAATGCATGGAAAGAAACTGCAGGCTGAAAAAAAGTTTTTTTTATCATATTAAGGAAGGACTATTGGATCACTGCACATCGATTATATAGGTATTAGTTATTTATATATCTATATATATGCACAATACACACACATTTCTTTCCCTTCTATTAAATATAAGACCATATGATAAGACTGTCTGAACACTTTGATTTTAAAGTATTTACAAAGGAGTAGCAAAAACTAAAAAAATAAAGTATTTTATCTGACACTACTAATTAGGATTAGGAATACTGTTTAAAACCAGCCCAAACAAATTAATTACTTCTTTAACTAAAACTTGTAACAAACAGTAAATAACTTTATGGTAAAAGACAAAGGGTTAAAAATTCAAATATTAACCTTCAGAATGAACAATTTTTAAGCATTATAAATGGTTTCAGGGCTAAGGGTATATCACAGTGGCAAAGCATAAGCATAGATAAGGCCCTAGCTTCAAATCAATCAACTAGAAAAACAAAAAAAAACCCACCACTGCAATAAGTAGAAAACTAAGAACACACCTTGGCCAGATGTCATGTAGAGCTGAGTCTTCCAAGACTTCTAAATTTATGAACTTCAGTCTAAAACTAAGTTTTACATAGAATAAAAGTGGGCTTCCCTGATCTTTACTAGGATTGTCAAAAAGTAAGGTTATTATAAAATGTATTATAAACCTAAAGAAGCACTTATGTTATTTATTTGGTATTGTGCATTTAACATTATTTATTTACCTTTACCAGTTCTCTGTGAAGACTGAGAAGCAAGCTGGGCTTCCATATTACTAAGGTACTGTTTCAAAGTAGCAATTTCCTTTTGAGCATTTTTTAATAGTTCTTTTGTGTTAAAATGAAGATTTGTCTCTGTATCCAACTGTCTCTTTGTATCTAAAAGTCGAACCTATAAGAAAATATACATCAATGCGAAAAAGACTATTTTTTAAATTCCTTTATACATCTTTCTGCAGTTCCTTAAAACTTTAGATCAAATTAAGCAATAGAAAACAGATTCAGACTGCCACAATAGACAAACACCCAAACACACAAAACACATCAAACAGCCCGAGATGAGAGAGAGAAGACTAACTTTAAGATTTCAGAATATGACACAAAGAAGAAAAAATAAATCAGAGAGTCAACAGACTCTCTGAATTAAGGAAATAGAACTGGGATGCCTGGGAGACTAAAAAAGCTTAAGTGTATAAAATATATCAGAGATAAGTAGATGCAGAGATGCAAAGTTGCCTGGAGACAGGAAGAGAGTATCCAATGAACAGTAAGAAGTAATCAGTAACTATATACAAGGAGATTACCCCAACAATAGAAAAAAACATCCAAACAGCATATAGTGAAGGGTATTAATCCGTAACAGAAATTCAGATAAGTCTGTTAGTATGTAATTGTAATGCTAGCTACCCAAGAGGCTGTAGCAGGAAGATGCCAATTTCAAGTTGCCTAAAGATAAAATACAAAAAGGCATGTGGAGGGTGCGTGTGTGTGCGCGTGTGCGCGCGGGGGAGCAGCTAAGAGGTTAGGGATGTGGCCTAGTGATACAGATTGTGCAAGAGCTTAGGCTCAATCCTCAATAGCACAAAGTCAGGAATAATGCTTATTTCAAAAGCAAGACTGAAAAAAATAATTCACTGAGTAGCAGAACTAGCACTTAGGAAGGTTTTGCTTCAGAAATGGAGAATCTTAATTGCTTAGACTAAGCACTGCTTTGTGCCTGGGTAGTGAGTCATAAAAAGCAAGACTCAAAAGAATCAAATTATTTTTAAATGTTACTGCCTTCCAAACAAAGCTCAATAAAATTTAAAAAATATAAAAATATTTAGTACTCATCACAGTAAAACTCAGTATATTTACCCACCCCCATCAAATACTATTAGGAACACAAAGAAGCAAGAGAAATTTATGAAATCTGTAAGAACTATTTAAATTTCTGTCTCAACATGGATGGCAGGGTTTCCATATACAAACATTTATGAAAAAAAAAAAAAAACTACAGAAATTCAGAATCTTAACAGACTCACATCTAGATTTCTGGTAAGTGTGTGCCTTTGTTCCACCTCATTTTCCAATTTCTTCTTCAGATGAGAGATCTCATGCTCCAGTTTTTCTATTTGGGTACTAAGTCTCTGTTTGGTTTCTGTTTCCGATCGCTCTAGTATTCCCTAAAAGATTTTTGGTTATGCTTATATTAAAAATAAAAATAAAAAGCAGTACATAGAAAACTAGAGGCTATGGAAACTTTTTCCACATAACAAGGTTAAAATGCAGACTATTTTTACCAAGGAAATATTCTAGGATTTTCTCTTGATAAAATAATCTATTTAAAAGTGGAAGAAAGAGAACAAAATTAAAATGGTATGTAAATTACCCACAAATTTAGTAGAGAAAAATAAAAAGTTAATATTGTAAATACACTGCATAGAATCTAGTAGGTAGGTCAAAGGAAAAAATGTATCAGCTCATAGTTTGAATTCTCGAAAGTTTTATTTAAAATATTCCTTAATAAAACCCCAAATTCAATGATTATGATAATGGATTAGAAGTATGATAAATTTTCTAATTAAGAAAACTGAGAGGTTATAAGGATAAAACTACTTAATTTTCATAAATTTTTTCTACTTGTGCTTTACTTGATTACCTGAATTGTTTGCAGATTAGTCAGCAGCAAGTTTTGCCCCCTTTGTTCAGCTAACAAAGATTCCCTTTGCTGAGAAAGACGGACCTCTGATAATTTAAGCATTTCTTTCTCCTTCTTCAAATTTTCTGCTCTTACCTTGAGGTGAATACAAGTAAAAGAAAAAATATTGGAAAACATTTTATCAAGTGAAATAATACAATTACAAAGTAAAAATGATTCTTTATCATTTCATATTTCTTAATGCTATTTAGGGAGTATACCTCCTTATCTGATAAAGAAATAGGAAGCAAAAATTCTTGGGAATACTAAAAAATCAAAGCAAAAATCTTTCCATCATCATAAACACTCATGATTACTTTGCTCTTACAAACCAGACTTTATAACAATTATAATAAAAATCTAAATTGGCAAAATAAAATTTTGGAACTATGCTCTCACATCAGCATACTGTACTATTTACATTATGCAAGCTTTAGGATCCAAATTGGTTTCTAAGTACGTTTGAAAGTGTTGACTAATCTACTTGCTCTTTTTGAACTGCTATAAAGAGTATACTGTCTTAGGAAATCTGGACAAGTACTATGAAAATCAGTATTCTTAAGATATTTCTATTTGTATGTAAGTTGTATTAATTAGCAACCAAAAACTCACTTTGAAAAAGTGTTGTATCATGGTGTAAGAGAAAGATAAAGATGAAAAAATAAAGCCAATATAGTTGGAAAACTGGGTTCCAGTCTTAATCTACCTCTCATGACTGTCCAAAACTAGGCAATTACTTATTAAGTCTTGAAACCATTTCTTGAAACAGAGAAAAAGACCAAGTATAACTAACTGATCAAGAAATGGTCAAAAAATGGTAAGAGATAATTTTTTAGTATCACCAAACTCAGTATTTAACCACAGGTATAGCTAATTTCAGACATTATTTTTCAAGTTGAAATTCAGAAATTAAATACAACAAAGCTTTTTATAATTATTTTTCAGAAAATGAGCCAGAGTGGATAAAGTTTATTAAACTTTGTTATAAATGGACAAACTGACTTATAAAGAAATCTTAGTTCAAAGGAGAGGGAAAAACAAAAAGTCACCTTCTGTTAAAAAAAAAAAAAAGTTGGCAGTACTGGAGCCAACCTAGAGGCTTCTTCCTAAACCATATATCCAGGGCTTACTGTACATTTTGAGACAAGGTAATACAGAGTCATTGAACTGCCCAGGTTGGGCTTCAAACCTATCCTCTTGCCTCAGCCTGCCGGACTGATACAATTATAAGCATGTATCACTATGTCCAACCTCTCTTCAGTCTTAACAGGAACAATAACACTATTTATGTATTACAGGCTACCTAGAAATTAATAGGAAGTTGTAACATTTAGAAACATCAGCCAGTAGAAATATCAAGTGTAATTTATAATGCAAGTCAGCTGAGGGATATTGGTCTCACTTCTGCAACAGCTAGCTTTTCATTTGCTCCTCTCAAGTCTTGAGTCATCGTATTGATGATCTGCTCCTGCTTTTGAGTTGTTGCAGTGAGTTTCTGATTTCTCTCTTGCAAGGATGTTATTTCTCGACGATATCCTTCAACATTATCCTGCAGCATTTCATAACTGGTATGAATGAAAAAATGCTGTAAGCAACTGACATACTATATCCTACCTTAGCTGCTTAAAGAAGTGCACAACTACTTAACTTTACAAAATTAACAATAAGAAAAAGTGGCTTGTGTTACATCAAATTCTTTTTTCTAAACTCCTTTTCTCACAGTTAAATTCAAGTTCTAAACAACCACAATATTTCCTGCTGAATAACCTTCTAATCTTATTAATCACATTCAAAATAATGCCAATATAAAGTTGCATAACTAAATACCCACTAAATGTAGTAGGTAATTTAGGATATTCACACATGGTTAGTGATAGATGTTTGACAATTCCTTTTTTCTCTTTAATCCTTCACTTTATTTTCTTGTGTGCTTAAAAGGTTGAGAAATGACAGAGATATATACATAGGAAAAAAAGGTGCTCTGACTTGGGATGTTGAACTATTTGCTGTATGGCAACAACAGCCTATTAACATGTATAGTTTCACCATACATTATGCAAAAATGTTGTCCTAACATGCCAAACTAGTTAAGTATTTAATGAATATAATAAGAGATGATCACAAAATGAAATTTTACTATCATTCCTTTGTGACCCAGAGTGTGGATTTTCCTACAATCATCTAGCACTCACTTCTCCTCCTACCTAGACTAGTAAACCTTGAATAAAATTTGCTACCATTTCTCTCATCCTCTGTTGCATTTTTAAAAAGTGAGATGTAGGCAAACAATAGGTCCTTCGTTTTCAAAAAGGGATACTTCACAACATTCTACACACGAATCTCAACTTATTAAGTTAACTGTTAGCACTGCCATGGGAGAATCATTCACCAATCTTTAAAAATGAAACATTGTAGTTTATCTTGGAACATGGTCCACAAGAAGTAACATTTTTACAAGTTAACACTTGATCTCAATTGGTCTGAATAAAGAATTACAAAATTTAGATTAATTTTTAAAGAAAAGAAAATTTACCGTTTAGAAGCAAAATCTAGCTGGGTTGAAATTTTGGTGTTTTGTGATCGTAAATCTGTGACTTGCTCCTGAAGTTTCTCAAGTTGCTCGTTTTGTATTTTTTCATTATCTGTTTTTTCCTTTTTATAGTTCTCAAAAATTTCCTGCAACTAAATATTGAAGATCATCAGATAACACTGTTTTATAAAAACCCATCCCAAAGATAACTTGTGATTTGAAATAGGTGTGACATTTACCTGTTTAAGAGCAGCCTTAGCCTCTACAGCTTCTGGTGACTCAATAACAGGTACTGGAGCAGGAGTAGAAGTGGTGTGGGATGTACTTGAACGTTTTGGAGTTGACACAATAGAAATATCATCTAAGCTTGAAGCTTCAGAAAAGTAAAAAGATTATGTGTGTTTTGAAACAAGAAATCTATTAAATAATGTATTGTTTTTGGTTTTTGATTAGAGATAATTTATTTCTTAAATGTTAAAAAAACCAAAATATTTATTCTAATTCACTGACCCTATGGTGTACACTTTTCAACGATATTTAATATTTCTTCTTCATATACATAAAATAATGGTCTTCCAGAATTGATAATGTATTATCAACAATGCGCAGCTGTCAAATTCAAAGCCAAGAGTGGCCAGTGCTGGTGCTGCAAAATCTCTCCCCTCATATAATTTCCAAAATATATCTTTAAAATGAAATCTAAAAATCTACCTTGTAATGGAATAACAACTCCTGTTGTTTGTGTCAATAAAATACGGTACATATCACGTTGCCGAACTATGGAATCAACAAGCTGCATCTGATGTTGTCGAGACTCACGGAGTTGTTCCAGTTCAGTGAGAGCGTTTTCAAGTTTGAGCTGAAGCTCAGTGATTCTGCAGAAAAGGAAATCAGTTTATTTCATAACCCCAAGTGGACTGGTGATTACATCTTCTTTCTTATGTTTTTCTTCTATTGACGTGTTAACAACCACTTTTTAAAATGTCTGCTATACAGGACATAGATACTTGTATTAAGCAATATAAAAAAATCTATTTAAAACAATGATAGTCAGTTCAAAGTCCAGCCTTCATACTATTAGCCATCTTTCTCCTCTAGCACTATACACAATGCTGACTTAAAAAACTACCTCAGAGTAATTCCTACATATTGTCTCCATGAAGTCTAGTATCCTCTGAAGTCCAGGCGAGGTCCTCCAATTTAATGTTTCAGGTGATCGACTTGTATCTATCATAGCACTAGTCACATTGAACTAACATCTACTTATTATTTTATTACTTGTTTTATTTGTATTACTAAAAAGTGAAGAGAAAAAATTTGTTACTTATCAAATTTAGTGCTGTTAGGAATACATGCAAAGTTTTAGTAAATTTGTTGGACAAATTGAGGTAGTCAATTGCTTACTTAGATGAAGTTGTTTCTTGTTCTTCTTTTTCTCTGGTTTCTCCAAGTTCTCTAAGAGCTACTAAGAGACGCTGATTTTGCTGTTGAAGTTCTTCAATATTTCTATAAGATACTAGATGCTGTGATATTACTTCTGATGAACTACTTATATCAGCAGAGCTTACTTCTTCATCACGAATTACATGGTTACCCCTTGCCTCTTCAAGTTCCATCAAAAGCACTCTAATCTAAAATAAAAATTTAACATTTTCCAACAGCTTTGATTCTGGAAATGTTTAGTGTCAATGGAAATTATCAAATGAAAATATTACTTATGAATACCCAAATTTGTCCTTATTGTTATTTAAAAGCAACAAATTATAATTCCAGAAACATAGCACCACTTTTATAAAATAGTATTAAAATATTTTAAGAACCACACATAGACACTGTAAGACTGCATCTATTTTGTGTTTCTGTTTACATATGTACTGTACATTAGTGAAAGGAAAAACAGTAAAAATCAAATTTTAGAAAGCAAATTTATACCATTAATGTTTAATTTCTATGAATGTATGTGTATGTACATAAAAATTACAGTAAAACAGAAATAAGACAATTTACATTTACTGCCTTGTTCATTAAAAAGAAAACAAACAGCAGCTGGGCCTTCTAGTATGTGCCAGTTGTTCCACCTATTTGATACTGAGGCAGAACATTATCAGGATCCAGATATTCAGGGCCAGCTTAGTGTACACAGTGAAACCATGTTTCTTAAATTACTACCACCATCATCAGCTTCACAAGTAGCAGAGTAAGATATGTATGTTTTTAATTTAGTAAAAACATTCTTACATATGTTTATATAAGATCAAGTCTGTCTGCAGTATAAGGATATAAAAGCATACACACTGGTTTGTCAATCTTGGTTACACTCTGAGACATGGGAAGTACAGAAGTGGGAGCCAGGAAAGAAGTTGTATTTATCTTCGAATTATCTGTGCACTTATTATATAATATCTATGCCTTTAGAAAATATACTAAAAAATGAGTAACAGGGAAAGGGTGTGGATAAACAATGCCTAGGCTACCATTCTGCTAGAGTAATAATATATATCCCTAGTGGACTAGAACTTTCAATTTGGTAATTGTCTTGGATATCTCCAAAGAGATTTAAACATTTATGGTGCCCAGCAATACAAAAAATGGAGAATGGCTGATCATAGTAGCCCATGCTTGCAATTCCAGCATTTGGGAGGTGTGGCAGGAGGTTTCCAGCAAGTTGAGGCCACTATGGCCTACAGAGCAAGTTCAATGCCAGTCTGAACCAAAAAAACAAAATCAAAAACTTCTTTAATAAATAAAATATTCTAACCTGCTGTGAAAGATCTTTTATTTGTATTTCCATTCTCTGATTGTCTCTTTCAAGTACAGATGAATGTTTGTGAGCTTTATCAGTGTCCTCCTGTAATCGCTGAATCTCCTTTAAGACAAACTCAAGTGAAAATTCTAGGATTTACATTAAAACAGAAGGTAAAGGAATAACAAGATTATACAGAGCTCAAATATCACAGGAATCAATATATAAATAAAACATTCTACAGAGCAGCCTTAAAAAAGGAGAAACTCTATATGGGTCTGAATCTACTATTACTTAATATTGCTGATCATTAGTGCCTGTCATTGTATAAAAATGATGGGAAAATTTCCACTTTCTCACTAAATGCATTGTCAACTCAATCTTACAAGCAACACCAAATGTTACAACAAAATGTTACATCAAAATGATGTCACAGAAATCCTCTCAAATTTTGTGACCAAAACAAAACAAAGGCCATTTCAGGGATTAACATTATCATACCTGTTATCTATAAATTAATTCAGAAGTGAAAAGATATTAAGAAGTAAAATGCAAAGAAGATCCTATTAAAAAGTGTCAATAATTAATTCTAAAGAAGCAAGATAGAAAGCACAAAGCTGCTAAAGAAAATACATAATGCTTTACAAAATTTTGCATCATTATCCTTAAGAGGTTCAGGAACAGTTTTAAAGATATTGCTAAAAGCATAAAAACTGATCACTTCTGATATATTTTATCTCAAATCCATGTAAATTTTCCTTCTTAATGTGTTGTTTTCACAAAATGTTTTAAATACTATTCAAATTGAACATGACTCACTTTTGTCCCTCAGCTACAACTAAATCTGAGCACATTGTCCTAGAGTTATACATAAACCAATTTCAGTAGAAAGAAGTGAGAAAATAAAGTCGGGTACTTTTCATGAAAGACAGCATTGATAGAAACCTCTCAAGTCCAAAACAGGATTAAATATGACAAAATAGAAGTAACTGCATCATAAAACCATTAAAACTTTACACGTGAGCATTACAGAATTTAGACCAAAAGATACATATTGAGAGAAAATGAAGCTATAAAAGATACAGAAATTATCTTTAAATTCTTCAGAAATTATGACAAGGAATTATTATACTCTCATTAATAAAGGAACATACAAGTACATCTCTCCAATGTACAGCTGCTCACATTAAGCCCAACTACCCTACACCATACTCTACCTCTTTTCATACACCCTGAAGCTCCTAGCAGACCCCTAGCCAGAAAGAAACTTTTAATTGGACCCAAGGGACCTCTCTGTAAACTAACTTGGAGGAAGAGTGATACAAAGATTGTGTGCTTCAGGAGAGGTTTGTTCATTCCATTAGGGCAAGACTGTTAAGACTGACTTAAAAGAAAGACACCTTTAGATGCAACATACCTAGATTTAAACTGTAATAGCAGGAAAGATTTAATTTTGAATTAAGGATAAATTTATTTATCTTTTCCAAAAGAGGAGATATTTGTCAGTTTAGAATAGCAGATATAAATTCATTTAGCTCAATGTCCTAAGTGAAACTTATTTAATGAATGTTAAGAATTTTCCCTAGTCATATTAAGTTGTACCTTGAAAATAAAAAACTTAAAGTATAAGCAGCAATAATTAAGTAAAAAATATTCTTGAAAAATAAAGAATATTCAGCAATTTCTTCAACATTTTCAATACGCAAAGTAACAGTAACAAACTAATGTCTATAAAGATACCAAATTGTGAAATGGTATAAGCAAGGAGTTCCTATCTATGGTCAAACAACATTATCATTTCTAGATAGGCTATCCCAACCATCTGCAAAAGAACTACTGCATAATGGTCAATTAAGGAAAAGTTCTATTACAAGGACTTCAAGAGTAGTCTAAGAAAATCTGGCTCTAAGAAAATCTGGCTCTTGTCTTTCACAAGAATCCTAAGAAAAAACATCAAATGGTCTCTATATATAAAGGGTCTCACAATTTCAGCTAAATGAAGGCAGAACATTTTGTTATTAGAGGTAATAATGTAATCTGAAGTTTCAAGATATAAGTGATATCACTGTAAAACATAATTAGCCTTTCCTACCCAAATATTTTAAGAAAAAATAGCTGGTAAATTATTTTTCATTTCCTCCCCACTCAACCCAGTTAAAAAATAGAATTGGAACAAACCTTCATAGCTTGTTCAAGTTTAACTGATAAACTTGCTACAGCTTTCTGCGCACGTTCATACTCCTCACGCTGGCGTTTCAAAATTGGTGCTTTGGCTTCAACTTCTTTCACTATTTCATCTAGATATTTATTAATTCTTTTGTTCTCCAGTTTCTCCAAAAGCAACTGATCCTGAGTTTCAACATAAGCATTATACAGCTGAAAACAGAAGAGATTATTTCAAGTTGAGGCACAGCAACAGAAGAATGTAATTAATGTAGTCTCACAAGTATTTTGCAAAATGGAAATGTTTACTATTTGCCAACATGAAAGCCCTTCCTAAAATGTTCCACTAATCATCAGATGAGTTTAAGAATAAATTTTGGGAAGAATTAAGCTTGAAATGCACCTGACTACACTTTTGTAGGAGAAAAAATTAACAAGACTTAAAGCTATTCTTACCTCAGTTAATTTCATGCCAGGTTTCACTATCTTAGCTACAGCTGCTGCAGTGGGAGACATGGCTGCAAGTTCTTCCTCTGATAATATAGCTCCTGTGCCAAGACATACATAGCTAGTAGGTTGGTGTAAAATTTCAAACTAGAAGCCACTAATAATTTTTAATGACAAAGGTAAGAAAAATCAACTACATATTATATAATTCCTAAAAAAATTCAAAATATGGTAAAACACGATCCAATACTAAAAATCACACAGCAATGGACCTACAGTTTATTAAAGGGTAATTGTATTTGGTGGTTCAGTACAGATACTGAAAAGGCTGACTTTAAGATAAAGATAAATTCTAATAATAAGATGATAAAATTTCCTTATCATAGGATGACAGATAAATACTATCAGTAAACTATCAATGAAATCAAACTTACACAAGTTTTAGTATTTCAAAGAATTAACAAACATCTACTAGGTGTACCTTTACGTTTTGTAGCAGAAAGCAGGTCATTTGCATTTTCTAATTCCTTCTCCAATTTGCCTATTTTTTCAAGCATTTCTTTTTCCATTTGATTTTTAGATGCCTCCACCTCTAGAAGATGATCTTGTATTGCTTTGTTAGCTAAAAATATTTTAAAACAGATATCCAAACATATAACTAAAATCATTCAGGTTATAAATTATAATAGAATAGTCCTTTTCCCTTCAGCAGACATTAAATTCTAGAGTTCTTACACCCAACAGTGATCTTCTAAAGCTCTTTTTCTAAGTATGACCCTTAAAATGTCTACTTCTCTTTTTGATATCTCTAACTGTAAGGAAAATAAAAACTCAACTAGTAGAAGAATAGCCCTAGGTATATTTTTCATTCTAACTTTGATCTTTATTTTAGAATATAGGAAATGACTTGGAAGGACCATATAAAATATCAGTCCTCCATATCCTTGGATTCCATGTCATGGATTCAATCAACCATAGACTGAAAGCATTAAGAAAATAATAAAATTGTGTCTGTAAAGAACAGGTAGAGGCTTTTGTCCTATTGTTACTCCCCAGTAACATGTAACAACTATTTATAATGTATTAGATATTGTAAGTAATGGTGGATATGCAGAAGTTATATACAAATGCTATACTTTCAATGTAACACCCAAGCATCTTCAGATTTGGTATCTTAAGAAGGGTCCTAGAACCAATTCTGTGTATAATTTTTAAAAAGCAAGAATTTAAGGCAATAAAAGACTACAGTATGCTACTGAAAATTCTAAAGGGCAGGCTTACAATTACAGTAAAAGAATACATATGGTTATTAGATGAAAGAAATAAAAAGAAAACATTTTCCAAGTATATCACTTACTTTAAACTCTAGATTGCTTAATCTAAGGCTGCCTTCTTTATAAAATTTTGTTCCTAATTTTTAAGCCTGACTTCTAAACTGTATAATCTATAGGAACATAAAGAGCTCCTATTTAAAAACAAAATAATGCTCCCACAATTGAAAAAGACTGACCTTCTCCAGCATCTTTCAAAAGTTTGTGAAGTTCATCCACTGCGCTTGTTAGTTCATTGCTCTTTGCCTCCGAGTCATCTGCAGCACTCTAAAAGTTAGTTTTAAAAAGTTACCTACCAGCTAATAATCCACCATGAGATACTAATATATGAGGCAGAATATATTTACCTTATACAGGTTAGAGAGTTTTATGTGAGCATTTAACTCATTGTGAAATTTCTCTTCCATACTGGCCTGTTGTTCTTTGGCCTGAAAAACAAAATAACTCAATTATAGCAAGTCTATAGTAAATATTACCAAGTGTAATATTAGCATTCTAGAAGTAGCTTATAGAACTTATCAAATTCCAAGATTAAAAAAAAAAACACTTTAAAGCCTAAGACACTAAAATTAAAATCAGTTTTCATGGAAAAATGTAATTACTTTGAAGATAAAATAGTAGGCATTTTTAATGTAGAATAAAATATTAAATGATACTAAAATTCATCCTTGCTCATTTTTTTAATATATTTTGTGAGATAATTGTCATTTTTGGTTCTCTTTAGCCTAGCTACTCTATTTGGAAGTATTCTGATTTTTTATGGTGTCAGAGACAAGAATGAAACGAAGTATTTCTGTAGAAAAAATATTATTTGAAAGTGTTTATACCTCTTTTAATTTAGTCAACAAATCCTCTACATGCTTCTGAAGATGTTCATTTGATGTTTTTAAGCCATTCATCTGTTCTTCTAATCTAGAAACCTGGAAATAAATTGGAAGGGAAGATGGAAGAGTGCTTTTATTAACTGAAACATATTTGATAATGAGGGTTATGCTGCCAAGCAAAAGCAGAATAACTACACACACACTTATGAAAATATGCATATTTAAGAAAATGAAAAATAATGCTCATGCAGTAATGTTTGATAATAATTCATAAAAGCTTTACTTATTAAATATGAATTTACTTAAATATGTGTCCTAGGAAAGAAAATACATTGTAAGAGTAAAGGACATCAAGAGTAATCAAAAATCATAAATTCTTTTTTTAAATGCTACTAGCTATTTTAGTAGGCCAAGTAGGAAAGAGTTATGCTCTCTGTATTTGGCCACTAGTCTTACATAATCCAAGTAATTAGACACACCACTGAATACCTTTAATAAACTTACACATCAAATGCAAGCTCTACCCAATAACGAAAGATGTAATTTAACTTATTTACCTCCTCTTTTTTGTTTTCAAGATTACACTTAAGCTCTAGAATCTCATTTCCTTTTTCTCTTCCAAGCGCCAGAAGTTCATCAGTTTTGGTTTTTAACTCTGTATTCAGCCATGTATTTTGATTATGCAGCAATTCCTTTTCTTGCTCTAAGCGTTTTTCTCGATACTAAAGAAATCAAGAAAATAACCTTTACAATTAAAGGTAACATATGGTGATATGAGATTTTTGTCACTGGTGAAGTGGCAGAAGCAGTCTTTGATTTTAGTTTTATTTAGAAAGCAAATAGCCACAACAAATTTAAATTTTGAATAAGTCAAACAGTTCAATTAAAACTAACTTCATGTTTAATTCCTTGATTTAAAAACAAAACATAGCCAGGTATAATGGATGACACATGCCTTAATCCGAGAACTCACGAGGCTGGGACAGGAAGATCATTGTGAGTTTGCAGCCAGCCTGGGCTACAAATTGAGTTTAAGGCCATTCTGAATTGCATAGCAAAGTCTGTCTCACAAAGACAAAGACAAAACCAAAAAACCAAAAATCCCAAAACACAGCTTGTAATTATCTTACACAGATAAGCTAACTGTAATTATCTTACACAGATAAGCTAACTGATAAACTTGCCTAAATTAAAATTTAATTTAGGCAAGTTTGAGCAAAATTTGTATTTTGTGCATTAGGAATCACTTCTTGGGTGAGGTGAAGTAGATCAGTGGTGGAAGCGCCTGTTGGCAAGCACAAGGTCAAGAGTTCAATCCTTGGTACAAAAAAAAAAAAATCACTTTGTACTTGCCTTAATGGAAACATCAGAAGCTTGAAGTTCATCTAATTTTAGTTGAAGTTCGCCCTTTGTTGCATTGCTTTCTTTAAGTTTTTCATTTGAACGTTTAACATCCTCTGAAAAGGGTCAAGTAAGAATTTGCAAATGATTAGTTAACATTCAGGGTAACTAAACATTAAAACACACAAAGTAGTTTACTTATTTTGTTTCTGACATACTTAGAAACTCAGTTTCAACCACTAAATCATAAAGAATCAAAATCTGTATATCCAATCAAACACATTAATGAGTTACTTTAATACTTAAGGTATAGGGTCAACAATAACCTTAATATACTAGCTATATACTCAGAGCTATTAAAATTTAAAAAATAATACTTTAAGTTAAAAAGTAGTCAAAATATACACATTTAATTTTTTATCCTTAAAATTTAGCTTTTTATGAAAACAACTTCTTTAATGCTAATTACCATTGAATCACTAATAACACACACTGAAGTAACTTTTTTGAGATTGAAAAGTACAATCAGCAAGTTGACTATTATAGGACAGCAGTGTAAATATGTGCAAAATTACTCATTGCTTTATAGAAGAATTTTCAAAAAAAACTTTAAGGAAACAATGGGAACATAATACTATAACCTGTTTAAACAGTCTTGTTTCACCTAAATATACCAGCTGTTTTATAACCCATGGTTCTACACAATAGTGTTTTTTAAGTTATAATAGTAAATGTTAATGGGTAATAGACATTTGCACAACACAAAGAAGTTCAGGCTTTAAAGCTGAGTACTTAAACTGTTTTCAATTTGACATTGTAAGTACCACTATAATAAAAATATACTATTGCAAAATGTTTTCCATTTGTGCATTTTCTTGATACCTCTTCTTCAAATCCTTGATAATATTTTAGAAGAAAAACAGGAAACTACACTGAACTACTTTATACTGAGTAATAGAAAAACATCAGCAATAGAAATAGATTAAGGGCAAATTTGTAGCACTATCAGAAGAAAGGAAAGAAATGAGTTACGGCCTAAAATATTTCTTCATACCTGTTAAGTATTCAAGTTCTTGAGATAGTCTCTCATTGGTTCTAATTAAGTCTCTTTTCTCAGCTTCTAATTCCTCCTTTGTTCTTGTAAATTGGCTCTGTCATACAAAATAATAAATTTAAGAAAATTAAACTGACTAATCAATATAGGAACTGTAACATGAAACTATCACTTGTTAACATTATCTGCAGTTTAAAGACATTTTCTCCCTGGCAAATGGGAGGTCGCCAGTTCGATCCCAGGCAAAAAAACAAAACAAAACAAAACAAAACAAAACAGAACAGAACAAAACAAAGAAAGTTCACTGAGTTGGGTCGGGGGTTTAGCTCAGTGGTGCAAATGCCTGTTTGGCAAATGCAAATCAATCCCCAGTACCAAAAAAATAAAAAAGATGTCTTCTCTTACAATTCAGATACCCACAATTTTCAAAATTCTCATATCAATACTTTTATTCTTACTTTTGCTTTTTAGGACATTTTTGAGGCTCACGAAAAGTCTTCCCATTGCCTTTTATTATATAGGAGTATAGTAATTACCAAAATGAGTATTTATAGGATATTTAATGTACTTCTGATTTTCTTTGCTCTCATAAAACTTGAGAAATACTTTTACTTACTTTAGTTCAAATTTCTCCAAAACAGATTCCTAGAAACAAAATTTACTTAGAATTTGCTTTGTCAAAATGCTCTGCAGTAACAGATGGTCTCTTACATGTCTTTTGAGTATTAACCTCAAGGTAGTCAAACAAGAACTGAGTATTTCAAAAGAGAAAAAGTTAGATATACTAACAGGGAGGTAAAAACATAACAACTCTACTACTACTTTATATGGTTTCTATGATAAGTAGAGAAATATTTCATATTGCCACTAGACATTTACAAAACCTCTGCTCCATTTAAAAAAAAAAAGTTCCTTTGTTATTTCGCCCATAAATTATTTCCTGATCATTTGAAAGCAGTTATGTATTATGATTATGTAATGGTTTATTTTCATATTATTTTTATGTCAACAATTTTAAATTTTAATTGGATTGAGTTTATCATTTTCATTTAATTGGATTGAGTTTATCATTTTTTTCTTGCTATGAATTTTATTTTTGCTCTGGAAATTTTAGGTTTATTTTTCCTTAAAGCCAGACACTATAGAAACAGGCATTAATTTATTGAACCTTTGCATAAACATTTCAGTTTATCTCACATAAAACCACATATAAATTATACTTTGTATTAATGATTTAAAAACAAGCACAACAACATAAACAAAGCCTCTTCCTCTGTTTCAGGAGAAATGTTTTAATGTTAAATTATCCTTTTAACATTTTCAGTTAGTTCTGGATGAACCAGAAAGGTTGCTTCCCGTCTCATTCAATGATCCTCTAGCCTGTAACAGGCCTAAATGGATAAGGAAGGTAATTGAAGGCACAGTTTTGTAGGCTATATCCTGTCTTTCCCTCTTCTGTCCTGGCTTTTATTGTTTTCAGAGTACAAATCTCTCATCTCTTTCATTCTGTGAATACCCTTAATTGGCTGGGTCATCACTTATATACAGAAATATTATTAATTTCTGTACACTGATTTTGTATTTTACAACTTTATAAAATTATTCATCCTAAGATGTTTGTGGAATGCCTCATTTTTTTCTACACATTATCATTTTATCTGCAAATTTATTTTTCTGATTTGCAAGATGTTTTCTTTTTGATATCTGTTCTTGCTATACTTACAGTTCTATATTCAACAAATGTGGCAAGAGTAGGGTCCTTGCCTATGTACTGAATCTTAGTGGAAAGGATCCATTTGGTTCCTTAGACATCTTTTTTTCCAGCAAGAACACAGTACCTACAGGTTGGACTTGAAATATCCCCCAAAGGTTCATGTGTTTGTTACTGGTTTATAGAGAATGTTTTTGATTTTTTGGGTTGACTTTACAACCTGTTTACTTATTAATTCTTGGAGTCTTTTGGTGAAATGGTTTGCATCTTCCATGTAGATGTCATCACATAATTTAACTTCCTCCTTTCCTATATATTATCTCTCTCTTTTTCTTGCCTGATTGCTTTTGCTATTGTTCCAAATACTACATTGAACAAAAGCAGTGGCAGTAGACATCCTCACATTACTCCTAATTTCAGAGGTAAAGCACTGCTCATTTAATAGGATTCAGATCTTTGGTTGTCACAAGTGGCTTCTATCAGAATGATATAAGTTCTTCCTTTACCTATTTTGCTAAAGGTTTTTATCGTGAATGGGCATTGGATTCTGTCAAAGGCTTTTTCTACATCTGTTGGAATAATCATGTGATTTTTACCTTAGGTGGTTTATTACATTTACTGAGTTGCCTATATTGAGCCATCCCTGCAATGAATCCTACTTGATCATGATGTGCAATCTTTTTGATGATTTGCTGCACTTTGTTTTCCAGTATCTTGAGAATTTCTGCTTTATTTATTTATTTATTTTTGTAGTCTGTATAGAACAGCCTGGCCTCAAACTCATGGCAGCCTTCCTGCCTCAGCCTCCCGAGTGATGGGATTACAGGAATGCACCATAACACCCAGTGCATCTATCTTGATTAAAGTATTTGACCAGTAGGTCTCTTCTTTTGATTTGGTCATTTTCTAGTTTTGAAATCAGGGTAACAATGCTAGCTTCCAGGAGTGATTTTAGGAGCATGTCTTACCTTTAAATTTTGTTAGAGTGTGAAGAGTATTGGCATTAGATCTTTAAACTTCTTGTACAATTCGACAATGAATCCATCAGCACCCAGGCTTTTCTCAGTTGGAAGTTTTTAAATTACTTCTTCAATTTCATTGATATAGGTGGGTTACTCAACATTTTTATGTTTTCTTTGTTCAGCTTTGTAGTTCCCATGTATTAGGAATCTATACATTTTTTCTGAATCTCCATTTTATTTAAGTACAGATCCTCTATATTTCAACAGAGTATGCTGTGGTTTTGCCTTTTTCATTTCTAATTGCATTGATTTGGATCTTTTTCTTTTCTTCCTTTTTTTGGTTAAGGTTAGGTAGAGGTTTGTCAATTTTGTTTATTCTTTCAAAGAACACACTTCAATTTTTTATATTGTTTTCAGTCTCAATTTTATCAATTTCTGCTACAATTTTTGTAATTTCTTTCCTTGTACTAGCTGTGATTTAGATTGTTCTTGTTTTTCTAGGACAATGAGGTTTTTGCACTCACTCTGTTCACTCACTCTGTTTTTCTGATGTGGACACTCACTATTACAAATTCTTATGAATGTTTTCATTGTATCCCAGAGGTTCCAGCACATATTACTGGGAATACTGTGTGAATCTTGGAAATGTCTAATTTCTTCCTTGATTTCTTCTGAGATCCACTGATTAAGAGGGCACTGTTTAATTTCCATATGCTTTCATAATTTCTATGGGTTTTTTTTTGTCACTGCTTTCTAGTTTCATTGCTTCATGATCTGATAAAATGCATGGTACATCAAAATGTTATTCTTATCAGTATTCTAAGTAGGTATTTATGAATGTGGATTCACCCAAATCCCTAACATCAAAGTGTTTTGAATAATACCTGGACAATAATGGGAATATATATTTTCTATTGAATAAAAGGAGCATCCAATATCTCAATAAAACATGTAAAGATTCAATTATGAAATTTGTATGTGCATGTTTTTTGATAGCAGCATCTCCTAATAGGCCATCTTTTTACTGATAATATCTAACAAATATAATTAAGAGTAGAAAACTTCCTTTAGTGTCATACACGTGGTTAGCTTTATTTGTAGTAGTAACTTTTACCTGAATGGTGATACTGCGATCCTGAACGATTTCTAGTTCTTTGGTTTTCTCAGTTAGTGTCTTCAGTTGACTGTCTAAATAAAAGAAATTTTATGAACATATATAGAACTAAAAATACCCACACATATATATGCTTAAAACTTTCAGTGAGTATTTTTATCCAATTGCAACCCTCCCATAATTTTAAAATGGGAGAAGCCGAAGCCCAGAAAAGCCTCACTTGTAATTACATTCTAAATTTTTGAATACATTCCAAATTTACTGTATTCTAGACCAAAATTTTAAATATAATATTCTGTGTCTGAAATCAAACGTAATAATTCTAGCAAATATTTGTAGTAAAAATCTATGTACATAGCAATACCTTTATTTTTCAACAGCATCTTCTATATTAACACATATTTTTAAAAAGTGAGTTTCTTATTCAAAAATGAGAAAACTGAGTAAGACAACGAGAGAAAATATCTTCAAGAACATGAAATGTACACAGTAAATTGTAATACAGAGTTGTTAATCCCACACTTGTTTATTATCCTGGAGAGCCTTTAACATGGAAAAATTTTTTTTAAATGGAAAAAAAATTACGCTTGAAACTCAAATTCCTCAATCTCTACTAATAATGGACTATCTTCCCTGACAGTTTCCCTTCCAACACACACATACAAACACACATGACAAACATATAATTAAGAAAGAATATTCTTTTAAAAGTTTTTCTCCACTATAATGTATCTGTATTATGTAATTCCAATTTAATGAGCATACAGATTCTTACTACAGAAACTCCTTAACAACACACTTCTGGTCCTGCAACTAGGTCATTAAATTCAATTAATTAATTGATTGAGGAACTCAATTAATACTGGACATTCCAATATTAAGAAGAAATGGTCAAAGGAAATTCTAACTTGATGACTTTGCTTTTTATTTGCCTAACTCTTATATGCAGCATAGTAATGCATAACAGAACATAAAACTATAGTACTGTACAGTACAATCAGCAAAATTTATACTATAAACCTGTACTGTACAAAAAAAATTGAGGCTCTATAAACAAGATATACAGAACTCTCTCTCTCACACACACATATACACACACGCACGCGCACACGCTCACACAAAAAAGGGTTGCTAAACAAACAGTAATTCCAATCTTCTATTAGACAACAGCATTATTATGGAAAAAAAAAAATCCCTGCTAGATTAGTGTAGATTTTTTGTTCTGTTTTTAAAGTTATTTACTGCTTTCTAGACTTGTAGAACAAAACTTATACATAAAATGTACAAAGATAATTGTACACCTGGAAGCCATTTGATCTTTGTAAAAGGTTTACCTGGAACTTTTCTTATCCAAGATTTCATTTAAAAACAACACAATAAAACTAAAAAACCTTACAGCCATTTTCTTGAAACTCTAGCATTTTCTTGAAACTGCTCAGCATGCACAAACCTTTTCATTATGTTTTGTCAAGGCAAAAATATGCACAGATTATAAACCTGATTCTGTTATTTATGATCTGTCACACAGAAAATAAATGTGCTAAGAAAATCTGAAAAAAGTTATAATCCAAACAAACAGATGATAGGTATATTCAACAAAAGTTGAAATTTAAAATAATTTTTTTGATTATGAGGTTCCTATATTTCTTCTCTATCAAATCAAATTAAAATCATGCTATACTTAAAAGCAATCACAGATTCCCTGACTCCATTAAGATCTTTTTTGCTATTTGTTTCTTTTATCATAAGCAAAGCACAAGACACATCACACTCCTGAGAAATGTCAAAAGTTTTAATATTTAATGTACCGCAACGTAAGAAAGGTACAAAGAAAACGATCTCCCCATTTTCACAGGAATGAGGACTTCAAGAGAAAATATATTGTGATTTACAAATATTTAATAAGAAAAGTTAAATGTAATGGAATCAACAACCATTAATTTTTCAACATAAACACTGTCACTTTAGTTCAACATAACACTTTAACTTTTTCAAAAAACTTTCAAAAAGTCACATCTCATTTGATATGTAAAGCTTTGTAAGTAGATATACATGTGGGTGTAATCATTTTTAAATGAGCAACCAGACATGATTCACATACTGCAAAACCACTTTTAATAGCCTGGTCAGAATTAGAACTCAGGCTTCTTAGGCCTTAAGGCCCCTGCGTTCTTACAAAGTCTTCATTTAGTAAAAAATCAGAAATTTATAACATAAATAAAAACAATAATTTCATCTGTTGTTGTAATACTCCAAGAAAGCTTACAAAGATACAGGAAAATACTTACTGAGTTTCTCAAGCTCAACTCGCAAACTTTGGCACTCACGGGTTTCATTCACGAGTCTCTCCTGACTGTGGGATAACCTTTTCTCTATCTCAAAGTACTGCTGTTCTACAGAAGACAAGGCAAAAAGCAATCAATTGATCAATCACATATGCATATACACTGTCCAACTGCTACTAACTTCCAATAACCCTGACTTTAAAATTTATACAAAGTACTGGAACTGCACTTGAAATAAGATAATCTAAAGATAAATCAAGCACTGAAAAAGGTTGATCTAACATTTCTAACTAACTTATGTGACAAAAGAAAATAAGGCTTACCAGGAATTTTTATAAATTCTTTTCTTTTTTTCCTTTTTTTTTTTTTTAATCGTTACCAGGGATCAAACTCACGGCCACGCACTTGCAAGGCAGGCGCTTATGCCCGAATTAAATCCCCAGCCCCTAAAAATACTTTTCAAGTGGGTAACATGTCATATTACAAATCTTAATATTTTCCCAGTGATCAGTAAGTGGACTGCTTAGTTTAAGGCAGATTATTATTATTATTATTTTTCCAGACAGGGTTCTGTTTTGTAGTTCAAGCAGCCCTGGTTGGCCTTGAGCTCATTTTGATCCTCCTGCCTCAGCCTCCCAAGTGTTGGGATTATAAGGCATGCATCACCATGCCTGGCTAAGGCAGACTTCTAAAAATTATTACACTGTTAAAAAACAGACAAAACAACAACAAAAAAACCCCAATCTTTTTTTATATTAAAACCTGCTTTAAAAGGTTTGTTTCAAAATGTTAAAATATTTGACAATATAAAATTATTAAAATTTTCTAAAAATAGATGTTTAAACTTCCCAAAGGAAAAAGACGAGCTATATGTGTCGGCCTGAAAACCTGCATTTTACCAGTGGCAATCATTATATTCCTAATCACTTTAAAGGATGTTCAGGTCACTATCACTTATAATTTTCTCATTTGAACACACAGTATCACAAGCAGGTATTAATATTTTCTATCCAATTTCCATTTTTAGAGGAATTGCAGCACATCAAACTTATTTACTGCAAGTTCACTAAAGTGTTCTTGCATCTAAAGTCGTTTTTGTGAAATCTATTTGGTAATGGGATCACAGGGTGGCACATGCATTAAATGCAAATGCACTAAATGATCAATTAGAGAAAGACATGCATTCAGGTGACTAAAATATAGAGCGGAAAATACTGGTCATTTAAAGTACAACAAAACAGATTAGATTCTCTAGACGTAATAGCATGGGATCGCGAGGTTTGGAGTAAATGACCCAAGTTTTTCACACTTTTTGTTACACAAAGTTTAGAGTCTCTACAAGAGATAGACATAGTTACGGAGGAAAAACAAAACAAAAATATGGAAAAGCGGGACAGTCTCTTTACCAAACTGTTTGAAAACCAGGAAAAAGAAGGCCTAGGGCGCCTACAGTCCTGAAAGTGATGCTACCCAATAAACGTCGTAGAGTGCAAGCTGTAGGAGGGATGATAAGTGCTCAGAGTCTAATGAAAGGAAGGAAGGGATTCTCACTTACCACTCTCCACCTTAAATTTCTCGTGTCGTCCCTTCAGGCCATCGATTTCGGACTGCTGATCAGCAAGAAATTTTTCAAGTTTGTTCTGGACCAATTTGGGCAGCTTGTTCAGCTCCGTACGCTCCAGGACCTGCTGCAACACAGCCGCCATGTCGCCCAGGGAAGTGGGTGCGGCGACAGCTGCCGACAGAGTAGAAACTTGGAAAAACGGCGAAGCCCACCACCCAAAAACCTGGGCCGCTGCCTCGACCAGCTCGCTCGAGGGCTAGAGCGCGCCTGTTCGCGGGAGACTGCCGCGGCGAGACTCTGGGAAATGGAGTCCTGCGATAGCCTCCGTGGCACTAGACCCGGAACAGCTCCAGGGCCCAAAGTGGGAACGCAGCCGCGGGAAGCAATGCAGCCTGGGAAGCAATGCACCCTGGGAATCTGAGTTCCCAGACTCTACAGGGCAGTCAGCTTCCTGCCCTACCTGCTTCAAGCCGCGCAGGCCTCTGGGAAATGTAGTGGTTTTTTTGTTCGTTCGTTTGTTTGTTTGTTTTGTTTTTCTCATGTTCTTGGGTCCACCAAACCAGCAGCGCGCGTTTGCGTCCTCCTTTCTCTCTGCCCACCGGTTCGGCTCGCGTGGCTACACAACCACTGTCCGCGCGGTGGCACCAAAAACTCGTCCATTCACATCAGTCCTGAACCTTGGGGTGGTATGGGTCGTCTTTTTTGACGGATTCTAGACGCTTGAGATCATCGGTCCCAGAAGGGCCGGATGGCAAGCTCCGAGCTACCGCCACTGTTGTTCTGACAGAGGCGCTGCTGTGAAGGGGCCGGGGGAGGTGACCTCGTGCGTCATCAGCCTGCGCTACCTGACTGTGGAGACTAGGGTTTTGTGCTGGGAAATGAGATGTAAGGAGTCGCTTTATGATGAGATCTTTCGCTGTGGAATTCTGACCAAAGGGTAGTCTGCACCCAGAGGCTGAACGTACCCGCATTCCCTGACGGCTCAATAGATTTATCTGCCTGCATTCACATTCTGTAAACAGGTAAATCAGCCTAAGGGGAAGTGTACGCGCGGGTATGTCAAGGTTTGTGTGCGCTCGGCCTCCGGGAGCGCCTCAACAGGGAAAGAAAGGGCCATAGTATAGAAAACAGATGGTCAGTCACTCCAGTGCAGTTAAGTCCAGTTCTGACGAACTTATTTCGTGAAACCTCAAACCCAGCTGCTTGGGGCGGGATGGGGGAATTGAGTTATTCAACAGTGAATTCAAGGAACCCGGTGAGTTTTTTTAGGAAAAAAGATGAAATAAACCAAGAGTTTGAATGTATCATATGTTTTAAGATGACTTGCAGAAATTGTCTTATTTTGAAGTTTTTAAAACTGAAAAAAACTGTTGTAACAAAAGCCTTACTTTCTTAAAAATCACATGTCACCTTAGCATTATAGCAAAACTGTTTCCAGATCATATTTCTGCAATTCATAAACTCAATCTGTACTTCGTTTCGTGTTTGGTTACTCTTCTGAATTTATTAAATTCTTCATTGAAAATATGGAATTCCTAGTGTCATCCTCACAAAACTGATCATAGTACCTTGCACTTGAATTGGTGGTTTAGTTCTCGCATGAAATTTGTTTCTCTCTAGCTAATACATTTGAATCTGTTTTTGCGAAGACATCTAAAATTTTTAAACATTTCATTCGCGTTATTTTGTGATAACTAAGGTAGAATAAAGTCAGTAAGGAACGTGAGGTGTCTCGCCAAAATATTTTACATATACTTTTTGAGGTTGCTAGTATATGTTACTGTACTACATCATATGGCAGCAGTATCTTCATTTCCTTGATGTACTATTTGGGAAATGTGGATATTCTATACCTAGACTACTAGAATTCTGAAATTAGATAGATTTTCAGATCTGTCAGGCTCCAGATAATTTTTTTAGATCCCAGGGAGGTTGAGTTATCTAAAGTCACACTTTACGAGATTTATAATTGTGTAAGGCAAGATAAATGTTTTTGTAGTGTCTAAGTATGGTTGGCAACATTTAAAACAGTGTTTAAAAGAACCAAAGAAAAAATTATCTCCAACCAGACTTCTAATTTATTAGGTTTTCATGTTCCTATTACATTCAGCTCTTTATACAATAAAGTGGCTAGTATAGTGACATTCCGGAACAAACGAATTTAGAAAGTTAAATATCATATTAGAGGGCCAAGAATTTAGCTCAGTGGCATAAACGCTTGCCTGGCAAGCACGAGGTTGTGAGTTCAATCTCCGGTACAAAACAAAAACAAGACAAAATTAAGAGTCATTTGCTGTTTTTTCTAAGAGTCAAAAATTATTAGAGGCCGAAAGAAAAGGAGTAGAATAACATGATAACGTAGAAGAAAGTTAATATGCAGAACTGCATGCCTGGCCAAAGGCATTACTAATAGTTGAAAGCCCTTAACGTTATAAAGGCATAAGGATTTATGCAGAAATGAAGATTTCATCTCAAAAATAAGACATTATGCAAATGTAATGCACTTGTACTGTTGTCCAAAATGAGCTAGGAAGAAAGCTTATGTAGTTTGAGACAAAATTGAATAGGTTCTTTAAAGCTAGTGTGCAGTAAGATCAGATAGGCCCTTTCAAACTTGAATCCATTCTCCAGACTATCATTTTAGAATAATGCAGAACCATTTTGTTGCTGGTAGTTCATTCTTTTGGTGTCAGACATACCACCCCAAAATATCTGTAATAAACTTGACATTGTAGAATTAAGAATCAAATCTTATATAGAACCTGAATGACTCATCTCTAAATTGTGGTATTCAAAATATTGCAATTGTGTTTCCATGGTCTCTCTGTTTATATTCATTTTATAGCTTTTTAAAGATAAAGCATCCCTTACAGTTTTGTTTTTCACATGGTATATGAACCTTTTGATATTACCATTTATTATGGTCTAGATCTTTTATTCAGTATCTTTGGTTTTAAGCTGTAGAAATTCTAGTTATAGGAGCGTTGTCAGTGGAGTACCATATTGGTTTTCATCCACAAACTAAAGAAATACCAGAAGATGAACTACCCTTTGTTGTGACTTACTTGAAGGATTGTGTATAATTCCTGAGCTTGAACATATAGTTCAAGTTACGGATTCTTGAGCCAGACTGCCTGAATTTAAAGTCCATCTTTGCCACTTTGTCATCTGGCCAAATTAGTTCTCTATTCTTTGTTACAATTTCTTATATCTATGAAAAGGAGGATTAAATAATACCTGCCTCATAAAGGTTTTGTAAATATTAAATATTATTTACATGTATTTAGAATAATTTACGCGTATTTAAATATACATGTATTTAGAATAATGACCCATAAAAATAGAAGCCATATATAAAGTTATTACTGCATCACTGTCTACCTATGTAAGTTACTCAGGCAGGATCAAAGTTATTGGTCTTTGTGCCAACCTACCTGGTGAAATTTCTTTTTCTTTTTTTGGTTTCTTTTTTTGTGGTATTTGCTGGTTTTTCTAAGAGTCAAAAATTATTAGGGGCCAAAAGAAAAGGAGTAGAAAACAGGGATCAATGTCATGCTTACCAGGCAGGCACTTGAGTTACTGAGCTAAATCTCCATCCCAAAAATCTGCTTTTTTTTTTTTTTTTTTTCCTTTTTGGTATCCTGGCACAATTTCTTGCAAATAATAGTTTTACAATATATGCTTATTAAATAAATGAATATGATTCTGTCTACCTCCTTTAAACTATTTAGAGAATCATCTTTACTATTTTAGAAATAAAGGCTCCAGTGATAAATTATCAAAGATAATACCACTAGGAGATTAAAGTAAAAATCAGGTGGTTTTTTTTTTGTTTTGTTTTGTTTTTTTGTCTTTTTGAGACAGGGTCTCACTATACAGTTCAGGCTGGCCTTGAGCTCACTTCGTAGCCCAGGCTGATCTCAAACTCGCAACGATCCTCCTGCCTCAGCCTCCCAAGTACTGGGATTATAAGAGTGTACCCGGCAAAATCAGGTATTTTTGACTAAAATTTAGTATCTTCTTCTTTATCTCAAGTATGAGAAACAGATTTGATCTCTTGTCTGAATGTCAATTGGTCTTTACTTCCTGCAACACTGTGTTAAGAATTCTGAAGCTACATTTGAACTTTAGAAGAAAGAGTAGCCCGTTTAATAAGGAATCACTGCAAGATCTGGCATGGTGTCAGGATACCACCACTTTCCTCACTATATTACTCTCATGCTAAATTCATTGAAAAATTATATTGCTAAAAGTATTTATATATTTTTTTTCTCATAATAGGAATTAGCTCTCAACAATGGGACGAACCTACATTGTAGATGAGACTGTTGGCCAGTATCTTTCAAACATCAATCTCTCAGGAAAATCTTTTGTCTCTGGTCTTTTAATAGGACAGGTATGTGTATTTATTGATAAAACAAGTTACCTAAGTTAAATATACTAATGAACAGTAAACTCAAGGTTGGGGATACAAGGATATAATTTAGAAATCTCAGGTACATCATTGAAGAAATGTGTTGAAGTAGGAAAAAGCTAGTTCAGGTTTGTCTATGTCACATTATATTACCTTCTGACCACATGAAAGTATTTTTTAATTTATAAAGTAATGTAGGAACTCAAAAACTAGAACTTCATTGATCAGATTATGTACAGTTGTTCTTTCTAGAATGTTTTGTACTTCTAATCTTTACTAATTTTAGGTTGCTCTATTCTTTATGAAAAAAGTTTTAACAATTTTATTAACATTCTAGTTTGTTTTGTCTTACCTTAGATTTACAGCAACAGTGATCATATGACCATTTTTTGTTGCAAATTGTAATACTATCATACTGATATTTATTTATTTTATTATTTTAAAGGGAGTAAAATAAAGCAGTAAGATGAAACAAAACAAAACAAAACAGTGATAGGATAGTGTGATATCCACAATCGTTACTATACTGCATATCTTAGCCTCCAAATAGTTGCCCAGACTACCAGCCCCCAGCCTTCAAACAACCAAAAAACATAAATGTCAGGTTACTTCCCTACTTCAGTTATTATCATCTCAGCCTGTGTCATGGTCTGGTTGCTTATGGGGGGAGGGAGTAGGCTGATTGTATCTCCTGCTGCTTTGCCCCAGCCGCAGGGACAGCGCCCAGTATACCAGGAGACCTCAAGGCGCACAGGGAGGCTGTACGGATCCCTTACTGTTTCTCCCTGACCCGTAGGCCTCCACCTGCACACAGGGTGACTGCAGGGCTGCCTTGTTGCTTCTCCCCAGCTGAAAGGGCCTCTGTCAGCACACAGGAGGTGGCACAGCTTCCTTCCTGCTTCTCCCCAGCTGGTAGGGCCTCCGCCAGTACACAGGGGTGGGGCCGCTTTGCTTCCTTGCTATTTCACTATAGCTGGGAGGGCCTCTGCTGCCTCATGGAAGGGTAGGGGCTACATTGCTTCCTTGCTATTTCTCCCCAGCTGGCAGGGCATTTGCCCCTGGTTTTCTTATTTTTGCTAAATTCCTGAATTATCTCTCTTCACGGGCTTCATGTCTCAGTTCAGATCCTTCTTGTGAACATGGGACCCACCCCTCTTCTCCTCTTCCTCATGTTGCTGTATTCCAGGGTCTGGACACCAAAACTTGGAGAGATTCTTTCTCTGCTGCCTACCACTCTGCCATTTTCTCCAAGTCCCTAATTTTTTTTTTAATGTTGATTTAATAGAGAGAGAGAGAGAGAGAGAGAGAGAGAAAAGGATTGGGATAAACTTGGAAATTAGACAGTTCTATTCCTCTTATAGTTAGGTCTTAAGAATTGACACAGAATGGGGAAGATATTTGGATACTGCTTTTACACAGCATGAGCAACATCTTGTTTTTGAGGCTTAGTAAATAAAGTTATTATTATGACAACTTTCTTCCTGTGTGTTTTAGTCTGATTCCTTAGAACTTTCAAATTTCATAATTAACTTTCTTCGATTTGATTCTGTTCTTATTGCCAACACAATGTGTCTTATAATTTGAAACCCTATTTTACCTGCTTAGAAAGAATCTACTGACTTGAAAATGTAGCTCAGTGGTAGAGCACTTGCCTAGCATACACAAGCCCCAGCACTGCCAAAAAATAGCATACTGCCCAGAGGATTTATCTGTCTAGACAATTCCTGATCTTTGGTTTTCTACATCATTCTGCACAATCTTAGTTAATGTCAGTGTAGTCCTGAGAGACAAATTCATTTTCAGAGCTTTCAAAAATCAGATTTCTTCTAAGACAGAGGGTATATCTTCACTTTCCACCTAGGTAGTACCACTCTGTAAGTCCTTTCATTACTTAGATCCTAACTACTTTTATTGGAGATGTTCTCAGGATTGAAGTCAATAATGCTCTACCATTGAGGTATATCCCAGCCCTGGACTATTTTTTGATTCAGGTTATATAGCATCTAATGGGAGGATCTTTTCACTAGGAATTTTTTTAAGGGTCCCCCCCCCCCATTTAAAAAATGTAATTGACTAGCTTAGAGAAAGATGTGCTCAGTAGAGATAAAAATATCAAGGATAAAAATATTCTTTCCCAAATTTATTCTATTGGATACAGGCTGCTGTATTTCTATAGCTCAGCAAAACCACCATCTTATGAATAAGTTTCTAAAAATGTAAGGCTTTTCAGCTTTTTTTCATGCTTTTTATTTCTTATAGCTTTCTACAGGATTTTTCTTTTTTAATCTAGAACTTAATATCTTTTCCTTTTTGCCTCTCAAGTTTGCCTATTTCCCACTCTCCAATGTCAGTTACTTTTTTTTTTTGAAGTTAAGTATTTTATGAAAAAACAGATCATCTTTAAACAGAACCTGTATTCTTTTCTTGTGTACATCTGTTGGAAATAACTTTCATAGAAATAGTCTTCCTATGTTTTTTATCCCAAGATACTGTAAATGCTCATTAAGGAATTTTAGATATGTGTGAAGAATATTGCACACTAATTGGCATTATCAACTTTATTTTTACTCTTTTTAGGAAATTTTCACTATAGTAAAACTGAGCTGTTCAGCGATCTCAAGTTTGTCTTTTTTCTTCTTCTTCTTTTTTTTTTTTTTTTTTTGTATCGGAGATTGAACTCATAACCTCGCGCTTGCCAGGCAGGCGCTTATGACACTGAGCTAAATCTCCGGGCCCCTAAAGTTTATCTTTAGATAATAAAAATTGGTTTCCCTCAGTAACCTGGTAATGCCTCAGTTCATGAACACTTTTGCTTACAAACAATTCAAGTCACAAGCAAAGGTGTTTTTCAAAATATCATTTCTGTTCATATCTCTCTTCCCCACAGAAACACAAATGCTATCTTCCCCATAATCATAAAGCAAATTACATTCATTAACCATGGTACCACCATACAAATACTTGTTTTTCATGTCAAAGAGCTAAGATAATCTGATTTCCTCAATTAAATATCACCCTAATAAGTATTTATAATTTGTTTCTGAAGAGTTCTTCACAGAAGGATTATGTGATTCTTGCCACAAGAACACCACCCAAAGAGGAACAAAATGAGGACCTCAAACATCTAAAAACTAAGCTGGATAGTTTGGATGAAGAATGGGCTTCAGAACATGCCCTCCAGGTAATCTTATTTATCTCATTATATAGTTAAGTTTGTTATTTGACTAAAAAAAACCCACTTTGTTCTTAGGTTGTTAGACTAGCATTTCAGAGAAATTATTCTTGTTGAGTAGTTGCCAGTGGCAAGATTCAAAACAGCTTTATAGAGAGCTCTGAACTTGAAGAATAAATAGGACTTTTCAAAAAGAAGAAACCATAGAACATATTGAATATCCCAAAGACAATATAGATAAATGATACAGAGATGTAAACAAAAGCATATTAGGAGAATAGCAAGTGATTGGTATAGTTGAAAAGAGTATGCAGAAGACATAATTAGACATAAGACTGGAAGGGACCCATTTGTAAGTGCCTTTGAGTACAGTCCTCAGGGAAGTTTATTTGCTAGACAGTAGCTTCATGAGACTTTCAGAGCTCCTTATTTTGTGACAGGATTAATGTTATTGATTCACCAGTAATCTAGAAGATAACTTTGATGTCTTGGAATAGTGTATATAGACAATAGAATGGACACAAACTAGAAAATATATTTACAGCAATAGTCAAAAACGAAAGATAATGGATTTAAGCTAGATTCCGAACTTTGTGAGGGCAAGAGTCATGTCTGTTTTCTCTGTTGCTACATCCTGAGTGCCTGGTGTGGTATTTCCATGGTTTGTACAATAATGGGAACTTCAAAATATTAGATAAATGAATACACCAATAAACAGACTTACAGTGGGCTACATGTTTATTACCAAGGGATTTCAGAGAAAAAGCAAAATCAAGAAGACTTAGTGACCAAGCAAATTACAAGAGAAGAAATATAGGGAGAGTGAAGCTAAACATGACTGGATAATTTTCTATTTTATTTTACTTTTGGTTTCCTATAAACTTTTACATGGTATGTGTGTGTATCTGTACATATATATACACATAGAGAATGTGAATGAATTTATATAGTAAATTAGCTTAACATTTTACCTCGAAAGAGAAATGCTTAATTTTATATGTTGGTGATTTTGAAAAGACATGGAAGTTTCCTGTGCTAAATATGAAACTTTACCAAATTTGTGGTACTATAGTATGTAGAATTTATGAAATTTTTAGCAGGCACAATATAAATATAGTAAAGATTAAAGTGTAGCATCCAATTGTGTTAGACTTAACTTTGTGTTTATTTGCTTATACATTAAGTAACAAATAGCTAGCTAGAAAATTGTGATCTCTGATAGCAGAGAAAATTCCATGTGAGATTAAGAAGTAGCCACATAGAGTAAAGGGAAATCCAGATTATGGAAAACAAACTGATAGTATGTATGTATAATAAAGGGTTATGGGATAAGGTCCATGGGAGACTACTTGAAATTCTGATGGGAGTTCATTAGCCTCTGAAATACCCAATAGAAATCAATCTGTAGAAGTATAAGAGAAAGTCAATTCAGGGGTAAGGAACAGTCAGAGTAAAGGAATGTATAGGAGAAAGTAAAGGAGTATGTAAGGAGAACAGTTAATAGTTTTGTACTGGTAGTTGAATGTTTCAGGGAAAATGAAGTCAAATGAGGCTTCAAACAATGCATTGGCTAGATTCTGGAAACAATGAAACAAGAGTGTACTAAAAGATGTATCTTTTATCTTAGATAAACTTTCTAAGATAAAATATTTCATCTAAGACAAAATACTTCCTCGTAGTAATTTTATCATGAAATAAAATATGTTATGCTGGTGGTGAGAAGCCACTGAAAAAATTTTAGAACTTATTTTAGTCTTTCAACCTTATAAGAAAGGGGCTTATATACTGGTGCAGCTGAAGAATGTTGTTATAATTTTTAGGTAAAAATCTAAGGACATTGTAGGAAGAGTTATATAGGTAATGAGACTCCATTCATCTTGGTTATCACGTTTCTCATTATTTTAACCAGTTTTTCAGCTATCCTTCCCTTGATATTTTGTATATTGTTTTTACTTGGTAGATGTATACTGATTTAGTATTTAGTTTGTCATAGAAAGAACTGCATTGTTTATGGTAACTAATAGTATATTTTTATGTTTAGGTATCCAAAATGCTACCTGGGGGACTTTTAGTTCTTGGAGTATTTATTATCACAACTTTAGAATTAGCAGATGACTTTCAAAATGTCCTACGCAGAGTAAGTCTGATTGATATATCAAGAAATTTTTTTTTTAAACTGGGGACTGAACTCAGGTTCTTCACTCTGAACTATATATTTAGCACTTCTATATTTTATTTTGGGATAGATCTTTCTAAGCTACTCAGTTTCCCACACTGGGACTGAATTTATGATCCTCCTATGTCAACCTTCCAGAGTGCTAAGATTACAGGCATGGGCCACAATATCCAGCTAAAAATTCATTGGTTACATGTTATTTTAATTCATTTTCTGTATACACAGTGTCCCTAGCCATAATTAGATTAGTGTTCCAAATTGTTTATGCTAGGGTTACATTGCAGCAGCTTTCTTTTGCCAGTTGCTGATCATGAGTGTAATAAGTGAATGTATTTCTATATTTTTAAAGAAAATTTGTTTTAAAGATAAGTTCTTAATATTATAAAAGTAGTCATAGTGGTTTAACAGATTTGTTTTGTTTTTGTGCAGTGTCACTTTTCTGTTAGATCTTCCATTTAGTATCATGTGATTGTTATGGGAAGTTACTCTGCTCAGTTCTCTTTAGATTTCAGAGTAAAACATAAACAATAATCGAATAGTTATTCTTTATTTTTTGATTGAATATATATCCTGCATTGCCTGTGATTTTGTTTTATTCCTATGTCAGAGAATTGGGTAAATTTTTCTAAAAGTCTGAATGTCCTAAGCTGTTTCCTCTTAAACCAAAACCTGATGCAAACTTGACTGCTCATCTCTTTTAGTGCTCAAGATCCCCAAGAGCCTTCACAAGGGTATTACATATCTAGAGAAGGGTACCTCATACTCTTTAGAAGCACCAAATTCACAGGTTCCACATGGGAAAAATAAAATTTAGTAGAAAAAGTACAGTTTAGAATCTCACTAAACCACCTTATGTTCAACAAGGGAGCCAAACATGTTCAGTGAAAGAAGCATACTCTCTTTAATAAATGGCGATGGAAAAACTGACTTACCATATGCCAAAGACTAAAACTAAACCCACCCATCTATCACCTTGCATTAAACTAAAGTCAAAATGGATCAGATACCTAAATATTAAAACAGAAATACTAAATATACTGGAAGAGAAAATAGGTTGAAATCTTGAAGACAAAGGTGTAGACAGAGAGTTTGTAAACAAAACCCAGACCACATAGGAAATACAACAAAGAATCAACAAATGAGATCTCACCTTATTAAAAAGCTTTTGTACAACAAAAGAAATCACCAACAAGGTGAAAAGACAACCTACAGAATGAGAAAAAAAATTATAGGCAGTTGTCCCTCCAACAAAAGACTTAGATCTAGGATTTATGAAGAATTGAAAAATATTAGACTCCCCCTAAGTAAGACCCAATCCATAAATGAGCATCTGAGATGAATATACACTTAGATGAAAAAATACAAATAATAAATACATAAAACGTTCAACATCATTGGTTATTCGAGAAATGCAAATTAAAACAACACTTTCTGAGGTAAGATTCCATCTTACCTCTGAAATAATGGCTGTCATCAAAAAATCAACTGATAACAAATGCTGATGGGGCTATGGGGAAAAAGGAACCCTTCTCTACTTATTGGTGAAGTGTAGACTAGTGTAGTTACTGTGGAAATCAGTGTAGAGATTTCTTTAAAAACTAGGATTAGTGGTTCTTTTGACACCTTTTCCCCTTCTGGGTATCTTCCCAAAAGAATTATCATACCGCAGCAATGTATGTGTACCCATGTTTATAGCAGCACAGTTTGCAATAGCTAAATCTTGGAAACAACCCAAATGCCCATCAGCTGAGGAATAGATAAAACAAAAGATGTGATTTTTTATATATATAATGAAATACTACTCAGCCATAAAGAAAGATAAGCTTGAGGCTTTTATAGGTAAGTAGATGTAACTGAAGACCATACTTGTAAGTGAAATAAATCAGACCCACATGTGTAAACATCATATTATCTCACTAGTGTGAGAATCTGAAAGAGTAAACAAGATTCAAAATATATAGTAGATGCTGTGAATAGGGAAGAAACTGTTCAAAAGAAAAGCTGAAGGAAGAAAAGGGAAAAGGAAATTATATGTATTGCCTGACAGTTAAAATAAGTATATAGTTAGTTTTGCTTGGTCCATTGAAGGTAAAGTTTTGTGCTACTAATTTGCAGGATAATGTTTTCTGCCTATATCTTGTACTCTGAACAAATACTGTGAATGTAATAATATACAATGCCTTGATTATTTTTACTCTCCTACTAGCCTGATACAGAATTCTTTTTAAATTTATTTCTTACTTTTTTCTGTTTAAAATAAAAAAAGAAATGGGTCAGGGATTTAGCTTAACCACATAAGTGCCTGCTTGGCAAACGCAAGGTCTTGAGTTTGATCCCTGGCATCAAAAAATAAATAAATTAATTAAATTAAATAAAATAAGAAAATCCCAGATACTGTAAATTCTCTCAGTTTTGTAATCTCTTTTATCAGATATCTCACCCCATGTCTTTGACATATTGTGCTGAAGACAGTAAGAGAAGAATATACAGATTCTCCCTTTTCATAAAATTTTTCTCTTTTGTCTTTTCCATTTTAAGTAATTTTACCACTTTCACCCTTATTCATCATCTTTGATGGTTTAAAACACAGTTTAAATCCATCTGTATTTAATATTCATAACGTGGTTTGCAAATCTTTTTGTGGTTGGTGCTGAGTTGAATGGAATGAATGCTAGAGGTCCAATCAAGTTCATCCTTTTGGTTTTGTAACTTGTTTTTAAAAAGAATATAAGACTTTATAAATGCTGTGTCTCAGAAATTGTTGAGTTTCAATTGTTTAACTTTGTTTCTATTGACCTATGTTGAGAGACATAATCATGTAAAACTTACTTGTTAATGTCTTCCATGAGCTTTATGGTTAAAAGCTTTACTTAGCTGGGGATGTAGCTCAGTGGCATAAGCACCTGCCTGGTTATGAGTTAGATCCCCAGTTTTAAAAAAAAGAAAAACTTTATTTATTTATGAACACTTCATTTTATTATATAGTGTTGTGCCTCTTTTGATAAGTTGTTTTCAGCTTAGGACCATGTGAATTGCATAACATTATATTTCTGTCTACATATTGTTAGAAAGCTGAAAGCTATGTTTATGACACTTTCACCCCATGTCCAGTGTTCATTTTATAATTTTTATTTCTGATACAAATTTTTTTTAACCATTCAGGTTTTTTTCACTTTTTAATTTGTTATTGATTTAGTTTTCTATTCTATGTATTTTGTCTCTTGTGACAGTTAAATAGGAATTGCTAAATGCAACATGCTGTATTTTTATATTTGAAATCACTTGTCATTTCCCATTCAAATTAAAGTGTCCCTCCCTTTTATTTTGGTTTTTTGAGACAGGGTCTCACGATGCAGTTCAGACTGACTTTGCACTCATTTTGTAGCCAAGACTGACCTCAAACTCACAGCAGTCCTCCTGCCTCAGCCTCTTGAGTACGGAATTACAGGTGTGCACCACCACACCCAGGTTAAAGTCCCTTTTCTACATGTAGATGCTAATTGCTTGAAATTAATTTTTCATGTCCAATTATTCATTAGAGACATTGATTTATATTTTTTGTTTAAAACTCAATTTTGGGTGATGAGATGGTGAAAATGATCAAAGTATGTTATGTTCTAGTATGAATCTACCAAAATGAAACATATTAATCTCTATAAACTATGAATAAAAATAAAAAAAATTTTTATGTAAATCCTTCAAACGTAATCCCCAAACAGTTAATATATTATTTTGAAGGTGAAAAAAGTTAATGATAGAATCATGGGATTTTAAGCTGGATAACAACATATGCCTGTGATCCCCCATTGGGGAAACTGAGGCAGGAAGATCAATGTGAGTTGAAAGCTAACCTGAATTACAACACAAGGCCAAGTCGAGAGAGAGAGAGAGAGAGAGAGAGAGAAAGAATTATGAGATTATAAAGCTGAATAGGTAGCTTAGGGTTGTTATAATTGGTTTCTTCCACACTTAATATTTTTTTGCGTGTATATTCAAATAATATATATTTCTCTGTCTTTCAGCTAATATATACTATGGAAAAGTCTATGGATAGAAAAAGATTGTGGAATTTCACAGAGGAGGAAGTTTCAGAACGAGTGATTCTTCACATTTGCTCTTCTACTAAAAAGTATCTTTTATTTAGGTATTTATATTTGAAAACTGTTAAGAAAATGTAAAAACTGACCATTCTTGCAGAAGATTGCTTTTCATTTATTTGATTTTTAATTAGAAAAATTTATATTTAAGCCTTTGACTCAGTGTACATTCGTGAGTTTGACTCCATCCAAAACAGCACTCCTGTTATGAGGTGTGCACATTTGAGGAAAGTTTCACAAGTGCTTCCATTCTGTTTATTGTGATCAGCAATATTTACAAGCTGAAGGAAATAGTTTTCAACTACCACAACTGTTAAGAGGCACATACATATATCAGTACATTTATTTACATACCTTTAAATGTATAAAGTATTATGCATTGTACAAACCCTATACTTTTTGATGGTTTGTGTTTTGTTGCTTATCAAGATTCCTGCTTTAGTTATTTCTGTCCTTAATTAGTAAAGAATATCTTGTCGAACTTATGATGTCCATGATCCAAAGGTAAGAAAACTTAACTGTCTAAAGATTTTTCTGTTACAACTACTTTTAATTAAAATTCACCTTTTTATTTAGTTTTAATAACTTTTAGTTCCTTTACTTCCTATTGATGCTATAGTCACCTGTACTTTTTTTTCAAAATAAAATCAGTTTCATTATAGGCAAGGAAAAGTTGCTTTTTAAATTGTTAATATATTTTTAAGCTTCTTCTACCTTGCTTATGTGTTCATTTTTGTATTTGAAAAACTAATAGTAAAAATGACTAACTTTTGATAGCTGAAATGCCCAGTAAATAAGCTGCCTGTATTCAGCATAACTTAGGCCAGCATTTTGTTAAAATGTCTAAAAGCAGTGTGAAAAAATAACTTTGCAGTATTTTTTGCAAGGATGGAACAGAAAGAATGTTTTGCACCTAATAATCACTTAGTAATTATTTGCTGCACATTTGCCTCTTCAGAATTGATACTACTGAGGATACTACTGGTAAAAAGTGAAGATGTGGAGGACTTTTTAGAATTCTGTACGTGGAATTGTCTGGTTCTTCTTATCCTTTAGAGGATGAGGCTGGTTGCCTAGAATATATTATTAAAGATTACTGAACTTAATACATGCTTTATTTCTTATTTAGTTCTAGTGTAGGGCCCTTAGATTAATCAATTTGGCCAAATGTACTAGATACAAGCTTATTTGAGTTATTAAGGTTATACATTTTACAGTGTTTTATTGATTCATGTATTTTACCTAAACTACAGTATACTTTGTTTTTCTACCTTCTTCTTTGCTGCAGAGTTCACCAAGACCTGCAGATTGGAAGTATCAGAATAGACTTTCCTCCTCATGGCTTTCTCTTGAGTGTACTGTTCATATCGATATTCACATCCCACTTTCTACAACTTCTGTCAGCTATACTCTGGAAAAAATTACAAAGGTATCAGGGTAAAATGAACTTACTTTAGTAATTGATGAGTGGACAATCTGCTATTCTGGTTGCCTGTGTTATTTTATGATCTTCAAATATTCTAGCCAGATTAGAAATTTTTTAGAGGTGGACCAGTATCATAATATTAAATGTAATAGGTGCTTAATAAAAATTTGTTAGTTAGCATATGTAAAATGTAATTATGTAAGTAGTTGTACTGTTTAGTCTTTCTTTTAGTCCTCATTTGGTTTTTCTTCCCTTCTGAGGTCCTTTTTTTATATTTTTATATCATCCTTTCGTTTTGTCTAATTTTTCTCTTTTTCACATTGAAGAAAGCAAATGGAATTTGCTTATTTTTTTTCTTCTTTAACACTGCTTTATATTATTTGAAGCTCTTTTTCTCTTACATTTAAAAAATAATGGGCATTATTGAATTTTATTTTGCTGTGTTCATGTAATTAATAAGACTTTGGAATCTGTGACATAATGTTAGTCTTTTTACTTAATTTGTCAGACTGGATTTAAATATTGTGTTACTGATAATTAAGGATTTGGGGGAAAAGTAGAGTGTAGGGACTTTACTTGACATGATATATCTGAAGGATTTTCATGTTGTGTTTCTTTAAAGAATGGACTTACACGCTGGGCCAAGAAAATTGAAAATGGTGTTTATTTTATTAATGGACAAGTTAAGGATGCAGATTGTGACCTATTAGAAGGACAAGTAAGTTATGAGAAAATAATCTTACGAAACAATTTGTTCTTAAGGAAGAAAAAAAGATGACAGATCTTTCATCCCTACCTTTATAGAAAACAGCCTTCATATACTCATTTCTGAGGTCTTTGGAACTAAAGGACAAATATTTTCTCTGAAAATGAGGGGAGGAAATTATTTCTGATGTAGTTGGAATGCTGAAACCTTCAGTTGAGTTTCAGCTATATTCCATCTAATCTCCAAATTATAAACTACATACTTAAAAAGACCCATGTTGTTCTACCCTAGTAGCAGGGCTTCTACAATGACTTTGGCTTGAATGAAGAAAAACTTTGACAATCAGCAAAGTTTAGGTAAAGAGCCAAATAATAAAGCCAAAAATAAGGCCTTGCAGACCATAAAGCTATTTATCTCTGCTGTCATGGAGTGAAAGTAGCCATTAGTGATCAGTATATGAATAATCATGGCTATGTTCCAGTAAAACTTTATTGCACAGAGAGGTGGTAGTGTGTAGTTGGCTCACAGGCAATAGTTTGCCAGTTCTTACTCTAAAGGAATTAAAAAGTTGGAATTTTATAGTACATATTGGTTGACATAAAGTAGCATATCTATTAAAAAACTGAGTTAAAATTAGTAAGAATTGTTTTTCCTTTCTTTGACTTAATATTTGTGAGGTGGTTCCTAAATTGTCTTTTATGTTGCAGTTGGACTTTATAACTCTAGTGTGTGTTATGTGTGTTTCTTTTTAGAAAAAATCTAGAGGAAATGCTCAAGTACCTAATCATTCTTTTGACGTCCGAGTGCTAACACAGTTGGTAAATATTTTAAAATATGTTGCTTCTTAGAATTACAAGAATGAAATTATTTGTATTTATGTTTATAATTAAAAAATAAAAGAATTTTAGAAGTAAAAGAAATTGTATAAAATATCTAGTTACAAAAAAACTTCTTTCAAGAATATTGTTAAAATCTATTAAAGATTTTTACCTTAAGACTCTCAAGTAGATAGCTATTTTAAAGATACTTACATAGTTAAACATATCTGTGTATGCATGCATTTACTTAAATATTTTGAGGTGTAGGTTTCATAAAGTTACAGTTCTTAGCAACTTAAAAGTAAAAGATATATGCATAGATGTACCAAGGATAGCCAAATACTCAAAGTAGATTTATGTCACGTTGGATTTAATGAAAATCACAAAGGATGAATTTCAAGTTTCATGTTTCTGTATGGTTTTAAATTATGCAAATGTTTGGAAACTCAAAGCAGAAAAAAACATTAAAATAATTATTTCTAAATATTTACATGTGTTTGATTAGTAAATCTACAGTGGAACAAGGATATAACTACGTGTTTTGGAAACTTTTCATTTCAGTATCATACTGGACTTTGAAATAGGAAAATACTACCAGGGATTATAGTTTTTTTAACTGAATAAAGTAGAATAAAAGACAATTTGACTCATGAAGTTTTAAAAATTTCTTTATCTTATTGTTTAGCTCTTAAGAGTATTACGAAGCTGTTATTGAATTTAAGCCTCTCAAAATATGGTCCTTTTTTTTTTTTTTTAACCAACACCGTAAAAATATTTTTAATGTCATTTTCTATTTTTGTTTTGATTGTAGAGTGTTTGTAATCATTACTATGGGAGTGATTTTGTGATTTATTAAAGAATTTGCTTAAAATTACTTTAGTGATAAAAATTGCAGTTAGGAGATATATAGAATATGGGAATATAGACAGAAGAGTGGCAAATATTGTAAGAACATTTGTAATAGGATTTAATACCTTTTTTTGTTTATTCCACTAGTCATTCAATTAGAATTCACTAGTCATTCAATTAGAATTTTTAAAAGAAATTTTTAAAAGAAACAATGTCTACTTACTTCTTTTCTTTACAGTGAAAAATCTTTTTTTCTTACTGTTCCCACTGTCATTAGCTTTTTAACAATAAGATTTTGCCTAGATTAGCCCATATAACTCTTAAAACTGGTCTCTTTTGACATATGCATTATTTCTCAGAGTGGTCATCTCTAAAAACCCTTACATGATTGTAGCGGGGAATATTTTCCATATTGCTATTTTATCATGTAAATAACATTGGGTTGTCCTTTCTGAATCATACTTTACATTCATTTACTTATATTCACTGTTTTTTCAGAAAGGTACTTGTTTGTGTATGGGTCAGACATTGATTTTGTTATTGTCCTTGTTCAAATTCTGTTATTCCTATATAGTGACTTCTTAGGAAAGTCAAATTCAAGACTTCATAGTTTCAGCATAGCTGTTAACATTCTAGATGTTTCCTTGATGTGCTTTTAAAGTTGTGTGTATTTCTTGGACCATATATTTTGCCAGTGCCATCTTTTCCTGTTTGCCCAGTCAAAATCCTACTTGTACATTAAGATCTATCCCAGAATGCCACAGATTTCATTTGGTCGCCACAGCCCAAGTGATCTTTTCCAAAATACCTTATCAGTGTCACAGAGTTCTTCCCTTATGAACAAGTTAGATTCCCAAAAGCTGTTTGTAAGCCATTTTGTTTGTACATCCATGTAACCAAAAGAAATTTACATTGGTAGAACTCAACTATATTTTCACCTAAAAAGAATTTAGTCAGTTCTTACATATTTAGAATTATTTTCCTGAATGTGTATATGTGTGTAGTCTTTTATATATAGTCCAATATATTTTGGAAAATGATGCACTACTTTGTACATATGTGTTATAAATATGTTCTATGTGATAACTTTTATTGAATATTTAAAATAGATCATTTTTCAGATAGAGTAGTTTCATCAATAGTAAAGATTTGTATGTAGCGTAAGTGAGGGAGGCCTGTTATTATTCTCTTGCACCCTCACCTTATTCATGTATCAATGGACTATGCAAATGTTACGTGAAGCTAATTCCAAATATATTATCAGTGTTGTCATCCTGCTGTTTCATTTGGTGGTAAACATTGTTTAAATGAATGTGGAACCTTTTGAACTGTTTGTGATAAATTCTTTTACTAACAAGACTATGATTGAATTTGAATTTTTAAATAGTTCTGGCCTTTGAATTACAGTAGAAATTAGCTACTCATGCTCTTTCAGTATCTACTGAAATTCAAGTCCTTCTGTTTCATAGTTTTTCTTGATTTCTTCTTAATTGCTTAGGCTGGGTAGCCTTATAGCACTTTGACAAACTGTATAATTTGCTTTTCGTTCTTCAGAATGGACCTATTGTTGAAAGGGTATGTAGAATGTAAATTACTTTCTTTTCATGTCCAGTTTATGTTTTGTTTTATTTTTAATCACTATTTTTGTTTCCATTGTGGTGATAGGTCTTTACTAGTACCTTCCATATGTACATGTTCTCTCTGTTTGGGCACTTACAAAGATAAAAGCTTAAAAATTTCTGTGAAACACCTGAAAACCAAGCAGGAATGAATACACCATAGACTAAAGAAAATGGGACTATGAAATGAAAATGATAACTATTTAATTCATTTGAAACCATTAGTAACATTTTCTGGTAACAGTCATAGTTGTAATACTGTTTCTACATAAACAAAATTTAGCATTGTTTTTAGCATATGGAAGTTACAGGTTTAAAGTGTATAAACACATGGTGAACCTTTGCATTGGTTGTAATTTTACCATGTTTATCACATCCTACTTGTATTTTTATTTTTGTACAGTTCTTGTATTGCATATCATGCGGCTACTGTACATCATGTCTCTGTATATCTTTTTATCTTTACAATATTAATCTAAGTAGTCTACAAATCATATATGTTTTAGTTAATATATTGAATAAATATTGGTGTTTTAAATGTTTATATTAGTGAATAAAGCATTTTAATATAGTAGGGTTTGATTTTAGTAGACATTCAAATGCTCAGAAAAAAATGAAATTATGAAGAGAAATATGAAATCCTTTTAATAATCGATGGAGAATGTTTTCAAATGCTTGTCTCAGTCAGAAATTCCTCTTTCCATGAAATGGCTTTATATAGTGTCTCCTAATATCCTTAGCAGTTAAGACTTAAATAGATTTTATCTTTCAGCTCCTGAATTCAGACCACAGATCCACAGCCACAGTCCAGATCTGCAGCGGTTCGGTAAACCTGAAGGGTGATGTGAGATGCAGAGCCTACATTCATAGCAATAAACCCAAAGTAAAGGATGCTGTGCAGGTATAGAGAAGAATTATTGGCATATGAAAATGAACTGAGTTAACTATTCAAATATTCTAATATTTTATCTTTCATGAACCTCAGATTTTATAATTGTAATTTGATTTTAATTGAAGATGGCCCAATCTGTTGGACATTCCATGTATATCTTGGATCATGTAATTTGGTCCAAGATTTTCATACATAGACTATCTATCTTGTGCCTTTGTAAAGTTATGATCATGCAGGTTTAGTAAATAACAGTTATAACACTTTAGTGTATCTGATGTCATTTCCTTCTTTTTTTAGTTTTTGGGGCAGAGTCTCTATGTAGTTCAGGATGGCTCTGAGCTCCCTGTGTAATGCAGCCTGGCTTTGAACTCAGGGTAACCTTTCTGCCTGCCTCTTAGGGGTTGGGATTTCAGATATGCACTACCACACCTGTCTTGAAATCATTTCTTTTGAAGGAAATTGAATTTTTTGAACAGGAAAAGTACGCATACATAGAATTATTAGATACTGTTCTATAACAAAGGAATTTCTTTAAATAACCACTTACATTTTTATCATAATTATACACTTTCTAATTTGGAGTATTGGCAATATTTATTTAAATTCAAAATTTCATTCATGTATTTGTTTTTAATTTACTATTTAATGAGACCTAAGCATATTTGTCTTTAAACTATAAATGTGTTTATAGACATGCTAAGTAAATGGAATGATATATCAACTTTTAGTGGATGTGTTCATACTGATAAGCAAATTATGTGTTTTTCAGGGGATTAATTAATGCACATCTAAAATACTTTATTTCTTCTTTTGTTTTTGCTTGTGTCACCCCTTCCCCCCAGGCAATGAAGCGAGATATATTGAATACAGTTGCTGATCGCTGTGAAATACTATTTGAGGATCTACATTTGAATGAAGTTCCAGAAAAACAAGTTATAAGTATAAAATAAGTACTTTTTGGAGGGCATATGGTTCCCTTTGATATAGTAAGATGTCAAGTTGTAATAGATATGCCATCTTTTACAGCATCTTTTATACCAGTTGTCTCTTTTATAATTGAAAGTATTTTTCAGTTGCTACTCACGCCCCCAGTTTTTTTGAACACATTATAATGGCAGATCTGACAGTGTTTAACAATTTCATGAAGGATATTTTAAAAAATTAATTCTGAATAAATGCCTCCTGCCAGAATCTGTAAACCTTTGGCAGTTTAAAGTTCATATTTTTTGTTACCTGAGTTTTTTTTTTTTTAAAGTAGCTGTAATTAAAGTATTAACATGGTTAGGTGTTATAGAATACATTCTTTAGTAGAAAGTACTTACCAACTGTAAGTTACATATTCTTCTCGGCTATCTAACCTTTTTTATATTCCTAGTATGTGTGTTTGATCCTAGAAATTGTAAGATTAAGCAATTCACAAAAGACCTGAAATTGTATATACTGTATATACAGATTTGAATCATATAGCTGTGAATTTAAAACTTTTGGGAGAAGGAAATATATGAAATCTCTTCTCATATCTTGCCCCAGCAGCTTTTTCTCAGTAAAGTTTTATTTTTGCTATTTGGTTGTGATTATGTGGTGACTTTTATGGTATTAATCATTAGTTCCTTTTTCTTGAGCAATATTTTTGTTTATTATGAGATCCCTTTCCTTCTTTTATCCCTATCTGTATTCATTTATATACTCGTCCCAGAACATGTGTTATGCTCTGCATTATATGGGACTTGTCTTCTTATATTTTGAGCTTATATTTTGAGAATCAGCACTTATTCTACAAAAGTTTCTATAATACTGTGATATAAAGTAGGATCCTGGGGCTAGAGATTTAGCTCATTGGCGTAAGTGCCTGCCTGGCAAGCGCAAGGTGATGAGTTCGATCCCCAGAACCAAAAAAATAAAGTAAGATCCTGTTTTTAACCAGCTGAAACCCAGTTATCACAAAAACTGGCTTAAACTGAAAATGTTTGTCTCTGTTTTACACTTATTTACATAATGTTGAACTGTATACTTTTTTATGGGGAGGAATCCTAGGATTTCTTTGGAATACTATTTGAGATAATATTTTTTCAAAAAGATATCTCCAGTTTTTAAACTCAAACCAACCAAACCTAATCTTATTGAGATATTAAATTGCTTATTTAACTTTTTAGTTTGAAAGTTATAAATGTTTTATATTTTTAATGAGTAACTTAAATTTATTCCAAGTGATTTTTAACATGTGATTTTATAGCATGAGTTTTTTTGTTTTAGGCAAACTTAGAATCAGTGTCGTTTGAAGTGGTTTTAAAATGCTGAAGGCCAATTACATATGCACATTACAGTTATCTTAGAATTTTTTAACTTAATTTGTTTTTTAAGTGTCTGTCTCAAAATAAAATGATGTAATTCCAGCTTCAATGTGTAGACAATTTGCATGCTGCAATACAAATTGCAGTAATGTTATTATACAGCTAGGAGGCACTCAAGTCAAAGACTAAAATTACTCTCTTGGTTCTCAAGCAAACAATTTAATACACAAAATCTGGAAGGAATACGTAGTTTTAAGTCATTGCATTCCATGACATTTACAACTTTTTTCATCATCTTCTGTTTTTAATTATATAAACTTAACCACTAGATTATTGATAGAGGAATTATAGGTTACTATTAAAGTAAGCAGATTTTCTATCTGATCTTATTATTAGCTTTTAAATCATATTTATTGCTTACAAGATCATTCTTTATCCAGAATCTCTGTTTTTGTAACAATGCATTAAAATCACAAAAGTATCCAGTGATTATATGTAAGAATTTGGGGAAATATATTCTAATTTAAAAGTATCCAAAGAATAGTGAAACATTGATTTAGATTCAGATTTTTTTTCTAAATATTAAGGCTGTTTACAAAGAGACATTACTATCCAAGTACATGAGACAAAAATAAATGTTGAAGCAAAAGGAGTATGGAAAAGAAAGAAGACATAATTAGTAGTGAGGTTGGTACACAAAATGTGTATCTTGATGTCCTGAGGGTGCTTGACATTGGAAAGGGTTATATCTAGTATCATGAAGTCAGTGGAGACATTGATGCAAAAATGATGTTTACTGTCATGTCATATATTTAATGTAGGTAGGCCCTTTGGCTCAAATGTACATGAATAACAGAAATCAGCTGTAAAATTCACAATGTTTATAAAATTAAAATGAACAATTTATAGATCATAGATGAAATTCTGTCTTGCATATTCCATCATAGGACAGAGATTCATTCAACATTGTGTAATCAAAATTTTTACATTGAAGCAATGATAAGTTTGTGAGTTTCATAAGAGTATCATCTGTGTCCCTTGTAGAGGTGCAAAGTTGAATGCAGCAAGTGCAGTTTTTTTGCCATGTCTATTAGAAGGTGAAAAAACTTTGGTATTTTTTTGTTCCTATAGATGGTTTTATATTAAAACATATATTCATTGATACCATAATAATGGAATAATGTTTGTTCTGTTTTTAGATTCTGAAAAAGAATTCCACATCCTCCCTCACCGAGTTTTTGTCCCTATTCCTGGATCCACTGTAATGTTATGTGATTATAAATTTGGTGATGAATCAGCTGAAGAAATCAGAGACCATTTTATAGAAATGTTAGATCAGGTGATTCAAATAGAACATTTGGAAAGTGTAGAAGAAATAAACACAGGTAATTAAGCTGATTATACTACAGTTAAATTAATTCTAATATGTCTGGTTTGAATGTCCTGCCTTATATTTCCTTAAACTAAATTCTGTGTGACAGTCCAAAATAATAACTGAAGCAATTAAAAATGTCACTGATTCATTTCTACATATATACACATACAGTCAATATTTTCCTTGGAAATTCTACCAAAAATTTGTTTACTTCATGTTTTTTCAGACCTAGCAAATCTTCAAAAGCCAAAGTCAGATTTTTATATGTGAACTTATTTACTTTTCAGGTATTTATTTTAATATAAGAAAGATTTTTTCAAAGCTCATCTTGTTTGATTAAGCATCATGTCATAAAGTTTTTTGAATACTGTTTATTAAATGTGTTCTCCATATAATTTTCCATTTTCTTTATTGTCATCATATATTGGGGGCATGAAAGTGAAATAGGAAGTTCCAAAAAGAAGATCAAAGTTGTTTTTGTAGGAGATAGTCCACATTATCCAACTGTCTTAACACTTTTTTCTCCCCTATCATTTTCACATTTGACCTTACATTTTTAGAAAACTGTTTTTGGGGTTTCTGTTTGTTTGTTTTGCTGTGCTTATTTTTATTTCTAATGAGTTTAATATTATAATAATAAAGGGAACAAAACAGCCAATTTGGAAAGTTTAGGTATAGATATTTATATGATATTGTCCATTTCTTGATAATATTACCTACTTTTTAAAAATTATGTAATTTATTAAAGACACTACCATCTTAGTATATGATAGCTATGCTCTTTCTAGACTCTGTTCTGTTTTTGACATTACATGACCATCAGCTAAGTGATTTATTACCTATTATGCATTGAGGATTAGCATTCTGAGGATTAAAGATATGGTTCTAAAGTACAGTGGGCAATAGAAATGGGTTATACAAGACAAGGTGATTAGGTCTATAATAGAAGAATGAACAGAATTTTAGAACATTTAGCAAAGACACTATATGTAAAGGATTCAGCTCAGAGCAGGTGACATTTAAGTTGATTTTGAAGGGTGAGTCTAGGTAAAAACACTAGGCTTTTTAGAAACTGAACACTGGTTTGAGACATAGGCAAGAATATAACTTGTTTAGCATTGTATTAGTTTTATTTTAGTAAATATTTATTGAACTGGAAGGAAGGATTTGGTAATTTTGTGTATTTTCAGTAGGGAATACCTTTCTACATTATGAAATACAATAAAATTACAAATTTTAATAAAAATCTTGAGCACATTAACATAAACTTCCTATTGGTTTAGAATTGTATTTGCTTACTCATTTATTCATTGACTCAGAGATATTAGATGTCATGATTTTAATGAAGATACAATGATATCTCAGTTGTCAAATGACTCCCAGCCAGAACTTTCCACTACTCAAACAGCAAAGCTCAAAAACAAAACAAAACAACAACAACAACAAAAAATCTGCTTGCTGTTTATGACATTACTCAGTAGTCAATCGGAAACTCCAACTGCTGTAACTTATTCAGGCAGAGAGTGAATCATGAGTCTCACCAAGGAAACAGTGATGCTTCAGTCTAAGAGCTGCTCTTGGCCTTATAATATATAGTGCTTGTGTTAGTGCATTAAACTTTGCTTTTGTGTGTGTGTGCTTTCTGTAAAAGATCATAACCATGGTTCCAGAGAAAGTCAGTAATACTAGCAGTAAAGCTGTGGAAAACTGTGAGAACCACAACAGAGTTAATGAAATCACTGTAAAATTTGTTCACATCCTGGGAAATGAATTTATAAGTGTAATTTTGGGTCTCAGAATCAATTATTTGAATTTTCATTTTTTCTTATGGAAAAATTATGTTCTTTTCTCAAACTTTTTGATGTGCGAACATGAATTTGGAACAAATTGAATTAAACAACCAAAGTATCACTCTAGTAGTTTAGCTTGAGTCCAGGTCTGCCACTTGTAACAGTATAGCAAGTTCTTTCTGAGCCCCAAATTTTCTTAGAATTGATGTGAGAATTTGGTGAAAATGTTAAGAAACATTTTCTTTCTAAAAAGAAAGTATGAAGAGAGGATAATATTAATACATTATTAAAGAACAACATTTAAATTAGTTTCTAACTTGTAATGAAAAGCTTTAATGTTAAATTGTGAAAAAAGAATTTACAAATGCACAGATTTTCTTAAACATTTAAAATTAGAGTTTCTATATAAAATAAATCACAAAAAAATTAGATTTAAAAAATAAAATCAAGTTTACATTCAGGTACTTGTAAGTATCTTGTTTTATTCCTAAGTACAATTTGAAATTATTAGTGTGATAATTATTTCTCTTCTATGTTATAGTTACTAAATAGTTGCTATGTTTAAAATATGTATTTTGCCAAGTATGTATCTTAAAATAACATACTGGTAAATGACTTAAGGGATGAAGAACAATTTGTTTGTCAAAATGACTCACTTATGGAGAAGGATAACTCTGGCTTTAAAATTTCTTAACATGTGTTAGTCATCTCATAGTATACATTAACTTAATAAAGTAGATTTACTTTATCTGTTCATATAAAAACATTGAAGATGTGCCTTTAAAATCTGATGAAACTTAGCTTTGCCAATTCTGCCTCAATGTTAGAACTGAAGTTAATTTTTTGTTGTTTAGTTAATGGCTAAATCACTGACTTCAGTGATAAATGTAATGACATAGGTGTAGGGAAAACAACTAAGTATAAAGTTTAAATTCTAACATTTCGTTTTAAGCTCCCAAATAGTTCTATGTACCCATTAGCAGTTGGAATAAAAGCTGAACATGTCTACAATTTTGTATGTATAATAACCCTTTTTATTCCTCTTTCAAGAAGGTTATTTCCTCTATAATCAATTTGGAAATTGTGTGAATTTTTTAAATTACTTGGTTTTAAGCAATTGGTTAAAATTGAATTTCCTACTGAATTCTGTTACTTCTAAATTTTGGACACAATATTGGTAAAATGACATAGGAGTTAAAATTTTAAGCCCTTACCAAAGTCAGAGTGACAGTTGTTATATAGCAGGCCTTACTAATCCTAGAAAAATATTTGGCTTTTTTAAAACTTCCTCAAATCTGTATCGAATCACCTGACTTTGTATGATGTTATGGCTTATGTCTAGATGTCCCCCCAAAGCCTCATCTGGTCTTAGGTGGGATTTTTTCAGAGGTGGGTGGATCTATAGTGTATGACACTGGAATTGATTCATGGTGCAGTGCTAGGCTCAAGGGCACTAGGATTAAAGAGTATGAGTGCTACCTGCCCTGAGTAGCCTACATCAGATGAAAGGTGCGGAAAGACACTATTAAGGTCCCTGTGGCTTTTACTACCTTTCCTCCCACAACAAACTGTTACTCCTCTGCCACCTGTCACCTTGCCTAAGGGTCAAACAGTTGTAAACTGAAACTTCTGCAAACTATAAGCCAAATAAACCTTTCTTCTTTTAACTTTAGGTATCAAGTATTTTGTCATAGCAACAAGAAAAGTAACTAATACATATGATAAACTTATAAGTAATAGAGAGGAGACTGTCTTTTGTAAAAGTAAATTATTTGTGCTCAGATTTATTACAGCATGCTCTTCTTATATAACAATATAAAGTATGCAGGTAACAACAAAATAATTTATGTATGTAACAATTCAGTATTAAATGTGTAAGTCATATGATGACAATGTTTTTGTGACTATATGTAAGGATAGTCAAGTAAAAAAATTCTTATAACAAATAAATATCATTCATAACTCGTCCCTTATTTTATTTGATGTTAAGATTTTGTTGGCTTCAAAGCTTTAGCAGTGATATTTTCTTATAGAAGAGGAGTTGTTTGCTTAACATGAATAAAATTGTGTTGCCTATTCAACTTTTAGACCTATATGTTGAAGTTGGAAAAAATGTGAAACTGTTGAATGATTAATAATCCAGAACTAAAGTGTTATAGCCCTTGAGAAAACTGGAAACCATGAAAATACTGAATATCAATCATATAAATAACTCAATATGAATTTGCTGTCCTTTGTGACTGATTCACTGTAAGAGCAGAAAAAAGAGAAAAGGGCTAGGGGTGTAGCTGAGTGGTAATGTTTTTATAAGTGTGGCAAGCATGCACTAGACCCCTGTTTTTGAACCTAGCACCAAAAAAAAAAAAAAAAGATTTTTCAATCTGTTTTTAAAGAACTTTGGTTCAGTTCCCAAAGAAGGGGAAAAAGTATGGTAGTGTCCTTGATTCTAATGGAGTAATCATCAGTGAGTATTTCTGAAAAATTACAATAAACATTTCTTCATGGGAAATTAATGAAGGTAGTTTTCCCCTCTTAATTCAATTTTAGTAAGTTTGTGTCATCCTGTGAGCCTGTGCTAGTACAATGGGGTACAAAGATGTCTGTAGAGGTACTTTAAATAGTAGCCTATTTCACTTTAAGCAGTAGTATTGACTGTGTCTACCTATATCACATTTGCTCCATATCTGTCTCTTTTGAGTAAGTAAAAGAATCAATGTGAAATAGTTGTTTTTAAGTATAGTGATCTAGACTTCTATAGGACAGTACTCTGCTTCCACTTCGGGAGTGGTGAGTATGTAGAAGAAAGGAACTGGTCAGACTCCAGGAATGTTCCATTCCAGCTTTCACCTGTGAAGTACAACTTTCATGTATTTTGTATATGGTGATATTCTATCCATTTTTATTTTTTATAGAAGTCCGTAGCACTGGGAAAAAAATTAAAAACCACTGGCCTATGTGATTTATAAGGATGTTAGATCACTTGTTCAATAAGTGTTAAATAAATTTGGATAGGCCAATGGATGTAAATTGCTATCAATGTATGAATTAGAGAATTTGTTTGAATCCACAGTTAACTGCTATGACCCTCAGTTATGGACTTAATGTCCTAGGCTTTGTTCATCAGCAAAAATGATGTACTTTTTTAATATTCAAAGTTGTTTTAAGGTCAAATCTATGATCATATGTTTCAAATTTGAAGTTTGACCAAGAATCACTAAAATGTTTTTCCTATTGAACAAATAGTAAATATTTTGTTGTCAGCATAAGCTCTCTTTCATATTTATTCTTTTATAACCCATTTTTAACTCAAAGGCTGTGTAAATGCTGGGAGTCATTCAATATTTGGTCTATGATCTGCTTTAGGTCAATGGTAAAATAGTAAGTATTTTGAAAATTTTGTGAGTTTTGACATATATTCCATGACATTTAATTCACCTACAATCAGAAATGAATAAATTCATTATCTTATAAAAAAGATTACTGGAAGAAATATGATATTGATTGTATATTTTCCTTATTATATTCTTTAAAACTCTAAAATGGTAATTCTCATTTTATGTAAGATTCATTATTGTTTCTTGCAGCTTGTATGACTTCCACCCTGAATAGTGAGGCTTCATTGGACAACACAGAAGTTGAACAGCCAGAGCAACCCATTAAAACTACAGTAATGTTAAAAATTCAGCAAAACATAGGTATTTTATATTTTATAGTGTTGAAAAAGTAATATGTTGGATTTGAGTTTTGTTACTTTAAAATTTTTGTCACTTTATTTTTATTTTTAAAAGTGCTAGGTTAAGCCAATATTTATTGACTATTATGGATAGTGCCAGCCCTGAAGATAGAAGGGTTTATAAATAAGTGCTTTTAAAGATGAAATATTCTATTAACTTTTCTGGTGCTTTTATAGAAAAATCTGTAAAATTTTAGTGTAACAAGACCAATCTTTTTAAAACTGGTATGCTTAGAATTACAGTTGCAGGAGATTTTGATATATTTTTTATTTAAAAGAAGTTAAATTCAAATCTTGAAATTTACAGTGCAGTTTTATATTCTAAAGACTAAGAAGTGCAGCATTCTAACATGTTTCAGGTTTTTCTGGACAAAAAACATGTAGACTGTGAAGCATTAAAACTTAAAATAAGAGGAAAAAAATAAGTTAGAGATTTAGTTGTAGTTCTTGTTGCTCATTAGATCAAATTTAGTTAAACTTTAATGCTTTGTGACTATATGTTTTTGTCTCTGGATTATTTTGATCAGTATCTTTTTTTTTAACTTACTATAATCAAAAAATAAATAAAAGTTATCATCCCAAACTTACTTAAATTTTATAATAGTGGAACTTGGGCTTTACAGTTCTGAATATCTGTACAAATGACTTTATATTATAGTGATTGAAAGCCACTGCAATGGAAACTTCTTGGCTTAAGCTAAACCTAAGATAGCTGGTATGTTGTATGTGTGTATGTATATGTATATGTGTATGTATATACATACACATTTATCAAAACCTTTAGAGGTATTTTTCTCCTAGATTTTTGGAATTGCTTAGTCTAGGAGGACTGAATGCACATAGCTCTGTAAGAAACACATTATCCAGTGTTTACAATTTAATTTTTTAAGTTACTGCTACTTCTTCATTAGCTTTTTAGTACATACATATTGTACATATGCTAGAAGTGTGTGTGTTTGTTTCAGTGTGTTTATTTTATAGGCCCACCTATAATCCCACCTAGGATCAATTAGGCTTTTCTTTTGCTCATTCCATTTCCATTTGTTTTGTGTTTGTTTTGCTTTTAGGTATGATTGCAGCATTTGCAGTCGCAGTCCTTGCTGTAGGTATCTCCTTTCATTACTTCAGTGATTAGAATGAGGCACAGAGTTTCCTGATCATCCAGCAAACATTGATCAACTGTGAATTCTAAGTTTGTAAACAATCCACTTGCATTTAAGACAGTAGCAGCCACATCTGCTGCCATAATGAATGTTAGGTATGTTTCTGACTAATGCAAAATCACCAGCTGCCTTGGTTAGCCCTGCTTGTATTGTAGGTGGCCCAACTTTTCAATAATAAAGTTACACATTTAGGTTAGAGTTGCATGTAACTCATTATTATTACCTAATTTTAAAAAGATTTTAAAAAGTGAGATACCATAGATTTTAGTCCCATTGATTTGGATCACACATTGATCGGGGTGTTAAACATTTGAACAGTTTCAATATTGACTACAAAATCTTAGTAATAGATTATTAGGAGAAATTCCTACCATGTGGGATAACAATTTGTGGAGTAACTTCATCCTCTGGAACCTTTCTTATATACACTCAGTTCCAATATAATGTATGTTTTGTTCTGATGAAGGACTAAGAAACCTTTCCTAAGAGGCTTACGTTAATAAAGAATGACAAATCATGTTCTTATTCAGGTTAGTATATCATAAATATTTGAATATATTAAATAAAAATTTTGCTTACAGTAGCATGTTATACTAAATTCTGCAAAACCACTAGTTTCAGGAATAAGGTCTACTTTTGAGTAAGTTCCAAAGAAGTAGAAAAAAATCTTCAAGAACCACGCATCTGTCTTTTTTCTCTTACAAAAAGTGGATATATTTTAAGTTCAGAATCATGTATAGTATTTTAAGTATATAAATATAATGTGGTTTTCTGGATGGCAAATACCAATATCAGTGTTACCATATGCAGTTTGCCTCAAACCAAAAGTAGGAAGACAGAAGTGAACATGAGATGGCTAATTAGCTTGTTTGTAGCACTTTGTTGCTCCTCACAGAAAACATTTCTAATATAGGCCCAAGGTTCCCATAGATTATGATTAAGTAAAATTGTTTTGTGACTGGAACTCATCCAAAAGACAAAAGTATAAAGCATGAGAAATAATTTCTGGAAAAAATAAACATTGAATTTAGTTCTTTGGCTTTTCATCACCAATGTAAGAAATAAAAGGCAGAGCCATAGGCAGATCTAAAAAGAACCATATAGAATTACTAAGGGTGAGAAATATATTTATTGAAATAAGAAAAAAAAAACTTGGATGTGTTGAACAATATAGAACTGATTCTATAGAGAGCTGGTTGAAGAGACCAGTGAACTGGAAGCAAGATCTAAAGACATTAACCATTGAACAGTAAGGAAAAACAGGAACTAGAAAGTATTAGAAAGTTGGGGAAATGGAGAGAACTGTAAGGACTAGTGTTACTAGAAGAGAAAATAGAATGAAAGAGAGATAGTATTTGAAGAGATGACAATATTTTCTACATTTGTTACAAAAACAGGAATTCAGGAAGCACATCGTGTCTAAAACATACCTTAATATACACAACTAGACCAAATATGTGAATGGCAAGATACCAAACAGGATTTTTAAAAGCAACAAAAGAACGTAAAAAGATCTTCTGGTGAATACAAGATAGTCCACTGCTTAGGAGTTTTCTCAACAGCAATAATGTCCCTGAAAAATGGTAGAAGAGTATCTTTAGAATTCACACAAAACAAAACTGACCAACAGAACTTCACTAAAAAATCTGCAAAAGCTTGATCTTCCACAGGGAAAATTACTCCAACAGATGATCTGAAACGAGAAAATAAAATGAAAAATATAAGTACATTTAAATTATTGCTTATATAAAATAATTGTAATAAAATAAGTTTATAAAAATTGTAAACAAATGTAAAACTAAATAAATACTGTTATACAATATTAATGTGGAATTTTCAAGTAAAAATATAATTGCAAAGCCACACATTAGCTTATGAGATGGGAGAAGGGTGACTAAAGTGTTCTGAGTTGCTTATATTATTGAGAAAACTGGTTAAGGTACTGTTTAACCTTAAAAAATGATGATTTAAATATGACTATTCAAATTTTACAGTAATCTCTAACAGAACAGGTAGGAGATGATTCATTCCAAAGAAAAATAAGCATAAAAAGTGTGTTTTAGTTACTTTTTTATTTCTGAGACACAGTACTCAACAACCACAAGTTAAAGGAGGAAAAGTTTATTTTGGTTCGTGGTTTATAGAGGTTTCATAGTTGGTTGCCTCCAAGGCAGGGTGGTATGGCAGAGGAGAAGGTTTTGTGACATGGTCCCAAAAGTAGGAAGCAGCAGCAATCAAGGGAGATGGATATATATATATATATATATATAATATATATATAATCTCCCATAGTGACTCACCTTCTACCAGACTTCACCTCCCAACATCAGACCCAATGAAAGGAGAAAAAAGATCCTCTTTGAATACAAGATAGTTCACTACCCATCACTGAACCAATCAATGGACCAAACCAGTGATGAGTACCACACACCCATGACCCAGTCACCTCCCAAAAGCCCCACCTATGAGTGCACAAGGCTTTGGGAGGACATCTAGTTTCTGTCTCAGTCCCCAAAAGACTCATGAAAATCCCTTTGTGCAAAGTTTATTTAGTCCATCTTTAAAAGTTGTCACAGGGGCTGGGGGTTTAGTTCAGTGGCACAAGTGCCTGCCTGGCAAATGCAAGGTCATGAGTTCAACCCCCAGTACCAAAAAAAAAAAAAAATTGCCAAAGTCCTAACACTTTCACATTGCTAAAAGATTTGCATGTCCAGCTTTCTTTTGAGATGTAAGGCAAACTTTTGACTGTGAGCCTTTATAAAAAATGAAAATGGTTAACATTTCCAATGTATGATAGTATAGAATATACATTCATATTCCAAAGGGTAGAAATAAGATAAAAGTAATGAGGCTAAAGCAAAACTGAAATACAGCAGAGTAAACATTAAATTCTAGTTTCATGTCCAGACTTGGAGCCATTTGTGACAAGATGTGATTTTCAAAGTCCTTGGGTGAACCTGCATGTAAAGCACTGCCTGTGGTTGTAGCCCTCATGTCCTCTCTTGTGCCAGCTTTGCTCCCATCTTGCAGCTTTCCTCAGATGATCCACATTCCCAGCTTCTCCAACTTTCTGGGTTCTCCACTGCACTGGCTTCACCCTCAAGGTTCACACATTGCCTTCTGCAAAGAGTAGAGTCCTGCTGGTTTTTATAATATGCTCTGGCCCTCTTTTTATTATCCTGTTGCAAAGTTCTTGGCTTTCTAATGCTGATCTTTTCAACCAATTTCTCCTCTACTCCATTTTGCAGGCCAGAACTTTATCAGAGCTTCCCATCTAGCCAAACTCAAAACTGTATCATTATGCTAGATTGTTTGCTCTTGATTTTCAAGGTAGAGCTGGCTAAAATCCCCCAACAGTATCCATACCATCAGCTCAAAGTTAGACTGCCTTGAAATTTCTTCTGCCAGATTAATTAGTCCGTAGCCCTTAATCTCAGTCTCTGACAAAGTCTCTGGAGATGAGCAAAAAGTAGACAAATATTTTGCCATACCATAACACACATTGCTTGGAATCCATCTGCCAGTTCAGACTTTCCCAGCTGAAACCTCCTTATCAGCTACATTTCTTTCAGCATTCTGGTGGTCTGATCAATGACCACAATCTCCTATCAAACTTGACTCAGCATCTAGGACTTCTCCAGCCAGCATCTCCAAACCTTTCCAAACTCCTCCCAAAAGCCAGTTCCAAAGGCTTCTGAAGCACATGGCCAGGAGCATTACAGCAAGGCACAGTAATTAGTTATAAGCCAGGCACTGTGGAGCATGCCTATAATCCCAGCACTTAGGAGGCTAAGGCAGGCAGATTGCTGTGAGGCTGAGGTCAGCCTGGGCTACGAAGTGGGTTCAAGGCCAGCCTGAAGCATACAGTGAAACCTTGCCTCAAAAAATAAATAATAAATCGGTTACAGAAATGAGGATTGTAATTGTATTCTCTAATTATGTTAATATGCTTCCTTGTAACAATATTGATAGACTTAATATTGGTTCTTAAGTACTGTTACATTTATAATATTTAAGTTATGAAGCATTAAAAATAAGCATTACCAAAAGAAATACTTGCCTTCTATTCTGGGGAGGGAATTAAAACCCTTCTGTTTATATACAGGATAGTTGTACCATGTTAGGCATAATTATGAACTTCCTGCTCTATCTGGAGATTATGTATGGTTTAAGGAAATGTGTCTATCAAGTTGATAAGGTATATCAGTCAGTATTCTCTAGAGGAACAGATATAAGAGAAATTATGGATTTACAAGGTAGACTTACAGTGGCCATCTGAAAACTTGTGTGGAAGAATGCAAAAGGGCAGTCTGTGTGCTGGAGATCTGAAGGCCTGGAACTCACTGCAGAGTCCTGTGCAAGGCCCTGTCAGAAAGCCAGAGTGTATGCTGAAATGGTGAAGAATCTGCACTGGAAAGCTGAAAAGTCTGTGCTTCAGGGCTGGAGACAGACATCCAAGGATGATGGCAAAGACTGGCACTCCTCCAAAGAAACAGAAGTGAGACTTCTTCTTTTCATTTTTATTTCATCCTACATGCCTACTAGTTAATACCACTCACACCCAGGGTTGTGTTCCTTTCTCAGTAAGTCCATCATTCACACATACCCACGACTATGCTGAGCCAATCAGCTAGATGTTTCAAAGTGAAATCATGGTTAACTATCACACATAGGAAAGGGACAATTCAATACAAATAAATGAAGCAGGGACCAAAATTAGAAAGTAACCTTATCCAGCAGGGGATGTAGCACAGTGGTAAAGTGCTCACCTAGTATGTACTGCACAAGGCCCTAGGTTCTATCCTTGCCACTAATAAACATTACCTAGTTGATTTGAGTTATCAGATTTTTTAAAATATTAACTATAGAATGGTTAAGAGAAGAACATCTAAAACATAAAGCATGGGGAAGTTGAAAAAAGTTTGAAACATGTTCATTTTAGGCAAATACTAAAATTTTTTAGTGCTATTAAAGTGACTTTTTGATAGCATTACTAAAGATAGAGATGCGTGTACTCACTTCAGCAGCACATATACTAAAAAGAGAAGCACACTAAAAGTATATAACACTAAGAATAGATAAAAGTTTTAATTTTGTGTAATACCTTATGAAATAACCGCAGAATGTATGAACTATAGGGCTAAAGAAACAAGCTGAACTACAGTGAAATATTTCAACAGATCTCAATAAGTCAAGCAAAAAAAAAAATGAGTGACAACATTTCAATCTAATTAGCAATAGTGGTTGTGTACATATTTAGAATATTCAACAATTACATAATATTTTTAAATTATATGCTATAAACAGTTAACTGCGCTATTAGGCATGAAGTGAATAACACATTTCAGATAATAGGTATTGGATGGATAATGAGAAATAAGTAGAGGCCAGTAATAAAGATTAAAGTTTTTAAACCATAATTTATAAAAAAATCTAAAAGGCCTTTGTAGGTATAAGAAGAAAACTTAAGTACTTAGACCCTAATTATAAGTAACTTGCTTTAAAATTGGATAATAGAGCAAGCTCTGCACAACTGCAATTTGCTTAAATTGGCTCAAGAAGAAATGAAAAAGCTAAATAGACATTTAATAGTTTTGAACAATAAATAACAAAGTTTATAATAATCTTCACTCCTTTTTCAGACTTCTATTCCAAAATTGTGTATACATTCTTTCAAAGCATAGAAAATAGAGTATTTTTCAGCATGTTCTATGAGACTGATATCATTAAAATCAGACAGTTTATGTAAACCTATGGACTAATGGCACTTCTTAAGAAAAAAGAATCAGAAGCAATATTCAAATTTTAAGCATATTCAAAAGGATAATGCATAATAACTAGGTTGTATGCATTAAAAATCAAGAACATAACAAGATGACTCTTATCCTTTGTTCTGTTGAAAATCATCCTGTATAAAAATGACCAGAGAAAAAGCAGGCATTTCAAGAGGATGTGACTGGATATGTGAAAAAATGCTTAACCTCATAAATGTTAGACTAAGACCTCATGATACCATTTGATATTCAATAGATTGAAATTAAGAAATGTGATAGTACTAATGACGATGAGTATATATCAAGAAGCCATCTGTTGCACTTCAGGTGGAATTTTAAACTGATAACACTGTTCAGAAAGCACTTTGGCATTATCTTGTAGAGTTAGGCACTCACATATCCTAACCATTCTACCTCTTCATTTGTACCTTAGGAAAATCTTACATATGTGCACCCCAAGAGTATATATACAACAATGTTTGTGGCAGCCCTGTTTGTAACCATCCAAATGCTTACTGACAAAAACAAAGGGTAAATTGTGAGTTTTGTAATTTTATTGAACAGAGAGAATGACCTATGTATAACAGCAAAGAGAACTCTTAGAAATACAATGATAAAATAAGTCTCAGCTCTCCATACAATATGTATGATTTTTATAAAGTTAAACAAGAAAATCTATAATGTAGGAACACATATATATGTTGTAAAATTTTTTGAGGTAAGGGAATGATAAACATTCAGAATATTGCTTACTATATGAGAGTGGGAATGATGACCAGATGGGTAGGTGAGGTGTAATACATGAATGCATGAAATAGGGTTTGTGATGTTTTGATTCTTGAGTAAGAGGTTACCCTGATGTACATTTTATTTACTTGATGGCATAGCACATACATTGTTTCATTGTCTTACTCATAAACTATCTCTAAATTTAATTGGCTTAAAATAATCATTTTATCACAATTCTGTAAGTTGCTAGATATCAATTATATATCTGGAACAACAGTTATCAAAGAGCTGGATAGATCATTCACACAGTTGGCAGTTGATGGTAGCTGTCATCTTGGAATTGAGCTATCATATCTCAGTTTCCCAATGTAGCCTCTCCAGGTCCCTTGGAGTTCTTCCATCATGTTTGCTGGGCTTCTTCCTATCACAGTGTCTGGTATCCAAGAAGTAGCATCTTAAGTGTGAACATTCCACAAAATGGAAAATAGAAACCAAGTCTTCTTGAGGCATGGTTTGAAAGTCCCAGAATATCATTTACACAACAACACATTAGCCAAACTAATTTACAGAGACCAGTATAGATTAAAAAGAAATGAAAAAAAAAAAAACCAGAAAATCCTTTCCTTCTGATTCAGAAGGGGAATATATACATAAAAAAGTAAGAGCCAGGCCTGTAATCCCAGAATTCTGGGAGGTTAAGACAGTAGGATCACAGGTTCTAGCCCTTACTGGGCTGTTTAGTGATTTAACAAGACCCTGCCTTAAAACAAAAGAGATTGGGGATGTAGCTCAATGCAGAGTCCCTGGGTTCAATTCCTACGACTGCAAAAATACATACATACAAGGAAAGAAAGGGAAGCAGAGAAGAAAAGAGGGAAGGGAGCAATTGTTGGCAGCCATCTTTGAAGTAAGTTACCTCCTGGCTAATGTGAAAGCATAGAGAAAAACTAAAATCTATATTGAATTATTTTTATTTAGATAAAGATATTACAGCCTAACATCTCAGTTTACTGATATTCAGAATCTTAATCCTGGGTTTAGGTATCTGGTATATCAATAACTAAATTAGATTTGACTAAGATAGAATCTGGGAACTGATTAAACCACCTGGTCCAAATCAAGTTCCTCTTTACAATTCTGTAAACAAAAGATCTCAACAAACTGAAAGCTTTAAGTTAATATTCTTTTCCTAAACTGTCAAGCTTTAAGATAACATTCTTTTCCTAAACTGTCAAGTTTTAAGTTAGTATTCTTTTCCTAAACTGTCAAGTATTTTAATTAAAGATTTTTTTTTTACAGAACCCTGTGTGTTGGATTGTATCCCTAAAATTTGGATTCAACAAATTGTTGCCCTACTTACAACATCAGTGTTATGAAAACCCACCTAGAGGACTAGAAATATAGCTCAGTGGCACAGTGCCTGCCTGGCAAGCTCAAGGTTCTGAGTTCGATTCCCAATTAAAAAAAAAAACTCCACTAAGGTAATGAATGTGAAAACATTTTCAAAATAACAAAAACAAGATACTTCTAATTTAATTTCACTTTAATTCTTTGTCTTTTATTACCATTAAATCAAAACCTATACGCAAATTAGTTTCCTTCTTTAATGGATTATGAATTTTATAAGTACTCATTGGCTATATTTATTTAATATTCATTAACATAGTTAATAGCTCCCATATAATTATTTATTAGGTTAAGGTTATAAATTAAGAGCAATTTATTAGATATTTGCAAGATATTAGATATCTTCAAAGTAAGAAATGAGTTTGTAACAGTTTTGATCTAATGAAAAGTGTGATCAGAAAACACAATAATTAAATTTTTTAAAAAATTATTATAGGAGTTTTTGGGATGGTTATTAATCCCCAGAAAACACCTCATTACTTTATACACAGTTGCCTATGTTGTCATTTTCAGAAGCAGTTCTGGAAGACTTCTTTTATGCCTTTATAGTTGAACTGTCACAGCTGCCTCTTGTGTCCTGAATCTATTCCAACGTTTACATTTCGTGGTGTTTTTGCACAGTGCCAAATCTGGTGAATAAGATGGCATACAACATTTTTTTCTTTAATAAATTTATTAGTACAATTTATATATTGATAATGATCACATTCATTATAGGGAATCTGTACCTGTACATGGTATGTCTTAGTTCCTTTTTTTTTCTCCCGTCCCCCACCCTCTCCTCTCTACTCCTCTTCCCCTCCTAATTTACCAAGCTGTTTCCATTTTATCTCTTTTATCTCATTTTTTTCCCTCTCTCCCCATTCTCTTATCCTTTTAAACATGTTCTTCCTATTTCACAATATCTATTATATCTATATATTTTTATAATATCTATTATATCTGTATATTTTGCCTCTTATGTATACTTTCAGTTTCTCACACCAGAGAAACAACGTGATATTAATGTATGTGTGACTGATTTATTTCACTTAAGAGTATGGTCTTAAGGTGCATCCATTTAGCCATAACCTCACTGTAGCCTAGCCTGGCCACGAACTCAAAGCGACTCTCCTGCCTGAGCCTCCTGAGTGCTGGGATTACAGGCCTGTGCCACCACGCCTGGCTCATGATAATATTTTTATGAACCTGCTTTTATATTGGATAGCACACAGCCTCAGAACTCACCATACTTTTTGATTGCATCTTGTAAAGCCACTCATGAAAGATTTCCAGAACTGCCTCTGAAGGTGGCAAGAACGATGGAATAAATGTGAGATGGTAGACTGTAATATCTTTGTTTAAACAAAAATAAATCATCATAGATTTTTAAATAGACCTTTTATACTTTCAAGTTAGCCCTATTGAAAATAATTTCTATTTTTAAGTTATAAATAGTAATTATGGAAAAATCTGTGGTACCCTCAATCTGCCAAAGAAGTAAACCTGGAGAAGTCAGTTAATTACTTTGCTCTTAAGGCCACACACACAAAAAGTCTTATAATATCCACTCTTTTTAAATAGTGCCTTACAATTTGCAAATGATTTTCATTTTTAACATACCTTTTTACCAATTTAAGAACCAAACTTCATGGAAATAATTTTCTAAACCTGATGGTTGGTGAGATATATTAAGAAGAAAGATACTGCTGAAAGGGAATGATTAATATTCATTCGTGAATATTAATGAAGGGATGACTGTAAAGAACTAAGAAAGCCTGACTATAACATTCCTGAAAAGGTGGGGGAAACCAATTCTAAAGCAAGTATTAGCCTTAGGAGAAGCAATGCTGCTTCTAATGTAATAGCGCAAAGACAGAAGAAAATTGGTGAAAATGTTTATGGGCTTCTTGCAGGCTTGGTAGTGAAAAGTTCAAGATGATCTCATTTGATGCTCACATTTCAGTGCAGTTGGTAAGGTCATCTGAGATTAAAAGAAAATAAGAATAAATAATATTTGAAAGAATTGTTTCAAAGAATAACAGATCAAGTTGATCAAAGTGAAATTGGTATACAGTGGTAAATTTACCTTTGAGGTTAGTAATAATAAGTGGAATTGTATTACCTTTTTTAAAAATCTGTTTTCTCAGGTTCCAGAATAGAAAAAAAAGTGAACAGAAGTATTTGAGAGTCTTTTTTAATAAATAAGTAGAATATAGAGAAGGGCTGGGAAATGTAAGGTAATGTTGAACCATGAAATCTAAGCTGAATGAGAAAGGGAAAGAGAAGGCAGAGAGGTAAGAAAGCACACTTTAATTAACTGGAAATACCCTGCCAGGTGTTAAATGAAGTGGAGTATTAGAAGAAACCAAAGAGCCAAAGTTTTGGTAGTAGTCCACAAATAAATGATGATGCTTGGAATAATTTGGAAGAAAGATTATGTGCACGATAGCAAAAAATGAGTGATTGAAATTAAGCAGTTTTTTGAGATCGAAAGATGAAGAATAGAGTAAGGTTTGTGGGTATGTGTCTGACAATAGGAGTTGGTGCATAAAGAAGGATGTGAGTCCAGTGTCCAGCTTTTGATAAATGAGAGGGAATTTAGTAGGTCAGTAGTTGACTGTGACAGAGATAGCAAAAAATTGCTGCACACAAATAATATACACGTAAAAGATAAGTAGAAGTTTTACAGAAGTACAATGACCTGGGGTGAGACAGGATATTTTTATTATGAAGTAATATGCAATCACCACATAAAACTATAATGGGAAACTATAATGGGTAAGTGTATCCTTTGAAGAACCAGGTTTCACTTGTGGCCAAACGTGAAAGGAATACTTGAAAAAGGATTGAACACAAAGGAGTGTGCTGATTTTAAAGAGCAAAATGCACAGCCTGTCATAGGGATAGTAGCATAGAGTATTACAGTCAAGAACAGGTTAGGAGTGGGCAGGAAGTAGGGAGGAGAACAGGGAGCAAGGAAAGCTTACATTCTAGATACTGACTGTGATGAATGCAAGGTTAAGAATTATGGCAGAATGAAGTTCAGGGTTTTTTGAGGAGGTTGAATTTGGAGCCTAATGTTCAGAGGTACTTGGCTAACTGACCCTAAGTGAATATTGCAGTTTTAGTAGCTGCATTATGTAGTCTGGAGATGGGATGGAGCCTAGGAAATGATTACAAAATAAAAACATTAAGACTAGAGTAGGAACATAACTTATGATCTTCATGTATCTAGCCTAGGGAATCTTCATTTATGCCCTATTCCAGAGATAAATGCTATTTGATGATATTTTATCCTCCACTTGCAATTTTGGATGCATTTATTTTGCATTGATAGCAATAAACACTAATTTGCAGCTTTTACTGTCTTCATTCACTTCTGGTGTCAAGATTGCACTAGTTTAATAAAAATGAATTGAGAATTATCATGTCTGTGTCTGTTCTCTGATGAAGACTGTATAAAATGATCTGTTCTCAATTTGATAGAATTAACTTGTAAATCTACACCTTGTGTTCTTTTGCGGAGGTAGTATTTTCTAACTTTTTATGGCTTCTGTATTATAGTATTCAGACTTTTCATATTTCATGCATCAGTTCTGATAAAATATACTTTTCTAGGTATTTGTTTTCAAATGTATTTGCATTAAGTTGTTCACAGTTGTATCATTGTTATCTTTATATTTTTGTTTTAAGTTTTTTCCTAATATTGTCTGTACTTCTTTTACTTCCACCTCATCCTATACCATCAGTCCAGCAGATATTTCTCTATTTTCTTGGTCTAAAGAATCAACTTTTGGATTTTATCTATACAATTTATATTTTATTGATTTCTGGCCTTATTTATTCATTTTTGTACTGTTAGTTTATCTTTTCTGCTTCTGCTTTTGCTTTTCCTTTCACTTCTGCTGCTAATGCTCCTACTCCTCCTGTCTCTGCCTCCTCTTCTTTTTCCCTCCCCTCCCCTCTCCTCTTCTTCCTCTTCCTCTTCCATTTCTGTTTCCTCCTCTCCTCCTTATCCTTTTCCTCTTCTCCTTCTTCCTCTTCTCCCTATCCTTCCCCTCCTTCTCCTTCTCCTATTTCTTCTTTGTAAGCAAGTGTGTGTCTGTGTGTGTGTGTGTGTGTGTGTGTGTGTGTGTGTTTGGTGCTGGTGATGGAACTCACCACACAAGGCATGCACTCTGCCAGTGAACTACACTCCAGTCTGGCTTACATTTTCTCAATTTATTGAGTTGAATATTCAGATTTTTTGTTTTCTTCTTTTGTAAAATATGTTTTCAATAGTAAAGTTTTCTTACTGTTTTGTTCCTGAAGTTTATATATGAAGTATCTTTATTTTATTTCATTGTTAAGAATTTTAGATTCCCAGCATAATTTATTTCTTGACAAAGGAATTTAGAGATGTGTGTATTTGTTTTTAGAAACAAAACTTCTTAATTTCTAGTTATTTGCACATCAGCCTTGAAATATGACCTTATATTGTCCTCATTTTTTATTAACCTTTGAAAATATTCCTCATGTGTTTGAAAAAAGTGATTATGTTATTAATTATTGGTTTCAGTGTTTTATGTTTCTTAGATATAATTTATTATGTGGTTAACATCTACATATATACTAGTTTTTGCCATTCAATCTAGATTGCATGAATTGTAAATATCTGATAGTGAATTGTCACACTCTCCTTGTATCCTTCAGTTTTTACTGACTCTTTTTATGACATTTCATTAGGAATATTTAAGTATAAAATTGTTAGATCTTCCTTGTGAAATGCATAATTTTATCATTATTGTGACTATTTCTATATGTATTAATTCTTGTTCTTTAAATTTATTTATTACTAACTTCATAATATTTTATTTAAAAATTGTATTTGGAGGGCTGGGTATTTAGCACAGTGGCCTAAGCACCTGCCTGGTGAGCACGAGGTTATGAGTTCAATCCTCAGTATCACACATGCACACACAAAAAATTGTATTTACTCCCTTGATACAGGTTTTTCATCATTTTATATTCTATTTTTCTGTATCTTTATGCTTTAAGTGTATCTCTTTTGAGTTCCAAGTATATGAGTTTTTTAAAAAGTTCAATTGAGTAATGTACCTTTTTTGAGGCCAGGAATATAGCTCAGTGACACAGTGCCTGCCTGGCAAGCACAATGTCATGAGTTTAATTTCTAGTACCAAAAAAAAAAAAAAAAAGAAAGAAAGAAAAAAGAAAAGAAAAGAAGAAAAATCAAAGGAATATATACCTTTTAATGAGTAAATTTAAATCATTTATTTTTGTTACTATTATGTTTAAAATTATTTCTACTTTAAATTTTTACTCTGGAACTAAGAATAGTAAAATAAGTCTGATTTCCAATAGGTAACAGTTTACTGTACTTGTTTAGGAAGAGCCAAATGGAGGTTTAAGAGTTCTTCCCACTCCACCAAAAAAAAGCATAATGAGAATTTTAAAAATCCCCAGCCCCCTAAAATACATGAAGAAGGCAAAAATAATTTGAAGGAAAAAAATGATTGAAAACAATGACATCTGCGTTTATTTTTAATAAAAAGTAAATACAATGTAGAGCTATGACCTTATTCTCTAAACTTTGTGGGACTTACACAGTTTATTATACAATAACTTTATTAACAATTTATTATACTTGTTACCAAGCAAGTTTAATTTGTTGTATAATCATCATTGACTGTTGAAAGTGGATCTAACTTTAAAACAGGAACCCTGTATGGGAAATAGTTTTGTGTTGTCAACAAGAAACAAATGAAACCCTTTGAAATGAGTTCTTATTTGGAGATAATATGTTTAAAACTAGCTAGATGTGAATGTGTTCAAACTTTTTGAATGGAGAATGGACACTGAGAAATAATATAGTCCAGGATGTAACACCTGGTTTTATGAAATACTATTTTATGAGCATTTTCTTATATACTGAGGCAAAAATGAAAAAGTCCCTCAAAGATATACAGATTTGGGCAGTTGTTATAATTGAGTCCATCAGCTAATGATAAAATTCAATATTTTCTTTAAATGCTATTGTTCAAGTAATGAAAATCTGTAATTTAAAACTGTTATAGCTATATACTTTGCCTTGTTCTTTCTGCCAGAGCCATGCCCACTATCTTAGTTGCAGGAGTTACAAGGTTGTCCTGAATCCCAAATAACTATTCTATTTTTTCTTCTGAAGAATCAACATACACCTGAAATATATTAAGATATGTCATAGAAAATGCTTAATTTGGTTGCGAATGGATTCTTTGTGTTAGTGGTTTCTAGGTTAAGAAGTATGATTTAATTTGAAAAGTACAGGAGTTAGAATTAGCAGGCCCAAAGGTGAAATTCAAGCTCTGTATCTTGCTAGCTGTATAAATTTGGACAAGTCAGCTACCACAGACACTTCAGTTTCTTTGTCCTTGAACAGAGCATTATTAATAATGTCTGCCTATCTCATAAGACAATAGTATTTTGACAACCCCTCAAATACAAATGTAAAGTGATTATACACACAGTCTCCAACGTAACGATAATTATGTTGGAGACTTACTTTTTTTCTTTATAGGGTGCAAAAGCAGAATTTATAGGGTGCAAAAGAGTGGATTTAGCAGAAACCACTCTTCAAATTCTGAATTTTGATATTTTCCTGAATGTGATTCTCTTTTTTGATGCCAGCTGCAAGACTCGGTCATGGGGATACACAAGAAATTCTCTATAGTGTATGTGTTGCTCATATCTGGTATTGGGTGGGTTAGAAGTATTAAGTGTATTTCTAGCTTGTGATATTTCAGTTTATAGTGAGTTTATAGGGAATTATCCTCATTGTAAATTCAGAATCATCCATATATTATAACACACTATAAAAATTTTAGGTATGTTATCTGGGGCCTCCAAAGCTACTATTCCACAGCATGGAGCATATTATCTTGACATGAATTCCTTAGTAATAATAAACATACATAATTTTTGACCATTATAGATATTTCAGGAATTTAACATTTAACTTGAAGTGTTTTATTTTCATAACATGAAAATAAAAAGATGAATATATTTGTTCTTTAATAATTTAAAAATTTTCTTACTAAAGATACGAGTTATTGAAGTAGCACCTGTATTGAAGGATGAAGTTTAAATGATCGTTTATATAATTTCACAATTTTTGTATGTATACATATACATATGAAATTTTATGTACTATATCATTTTTTCCAACCCAGTTGCTGTAAAAGTAATTGTTTTATTATAAACCTACATGTCTTGATCTAAATTTATGTCAGTACCATTTTAGTCTTTGTGCTCTCTTCAGGTTTCAAAATTTTAATTAAAGATCAAACTCTTTAAAATTAAAATTAAAATATTACTGTTGAGTTTACATTCTTTTAAAAGAAAAACCTTTTGAAGTATTTGGAAATATATTTCTATATGTAGTTACTTTGCTCCCAAATCTCATGTCATCAAAAATTATCTACATCCCCAAATATTTCAGAATATAAATAAAAATTCTTATAATTTTATTACTTTTCATTTGTCTCACAGATATACCAAAATAATTTTTCAAATCCATGGCTAACAGCCTTTAGATTACCTGCTCATAGTCTTTTATAGACCAATCTAGTGTCAGTGCAAGACTGGGAATTATGGTGCCCACTTAGGAAACTATGTGCAGGTGATGGGAATTCAATTTACATCAAATTATGATAGGACAGGAGACAAAAATAGACATTTTATATAGAGGGGTAAGTTATTCTTGATGGAGGTTGATTGTTTGCTTTCCGGATTATAGGCAATGTCTGAAGATAGTTTTAGTTGTTTCAACTGGAGAGGGATGTTACTGGCATCTAGTGGCCAATGGCCAGGGATAAATGTGTTCGACAACCTATAATACACAGGATAAATCCTGACAGTGAGGAATTATCTGGCTAGGGATGTTAATCAACATTTCAGCAGCTTAGGTAGTACTTGGAGCCATCAGAGTGAATAGAAGAATCCAAAGAGGAAAATAGGGGTGATTAATTGAAGAAAATACTGTTATACCAGGGCCATGCTGAGAAAGCAAGGCCAGAAAGTAGGACTGAAAGAAAGAATGGTCACAGAAACAAAGAAGAATCTGGAGAATGATGCTATGAAAGCCAATTAAGAAAAGATTTTCAATGTGAGAGTGGTTATCAGCATTCACAGGGCCCTAAATCATATAAGATGAAAGTTTAATGCATTTGGTAGGTAGGTGAATGGGTTGGATATCTTCCATTCGCCTCACTTTCTTTCTTCAACCTGGTAGTTTAGAAGGACATTTCTCTTTCAAGTGACATATTCTCCATACAAAATTAATAAGTTTCTTATCTAGAGGAATGTGAGCGATGTATATCAGTGGGGGTGAGCCCATGACGCACATGCCATGGCAGGCTGTTTGTTATCACTGAAGAGTCTAAAAGCTTCTCCATCACTGCTATAGATGAATCAAATCCTGGATTCTTCATAATTAGTTTTGGTTTACAAAAATGTTTCTTTAATGTCTTATATTTATGTACTGCATAAACCATTTTATTTCATATATGCCTATTGATAAGTACTATTCAGTCATTGTGGCACATGCTTGTAATCCCAGCATTCTGGAAGACCAAAGCAGCAGGATCATAAATTTGAGCCCAGAACTGCTCAAACTTAGTGAGACGCTGTTTTAAATACAATTTTTTAAAAAAGGTCAGGGGATGTAGCTTAGTGTGAAGGCCCTGAGTTCAATCCCCTGTACAGTAGTAAGTAAATAAATAAATACTAACATATGAATAATACTTGTCAGGCACTGTTCTAAAAAGTTTGCATGATTTACTCATTTTCCTTTTATACCAACCTTGTGAGAATATGCTCTCATTTTTCTGTTACAGCAACCTAATGAGAATGTGCTTTTATTATCCTTACTTCACAGACAGAAAAAAGAGTAAAGCGAAGTTAATTTTCTCAAGGTCAAAAAATCAGTGAATGAATTCATATCTAGGTAGTCTGGCACTGTTGCTCAAAATAGCTCATCACCACAACACAGACACACATGCAGATGTCTTTATTGTCTATTGCTTATAAAAATGCTTGTTTTGTTTACCTTGAACTTTCTGATGTTAAGGACACTATATGGCACATCGAATATTATCAGTAAATATTTTGAGAACCAATAAATGAATGCGTTTCTCAGCTGACCAGATAATTTTTTGCTTACCAATTTTCTTATTGCCTTTCAACTAATGCTTTTGGCCTTCCGTTCCAGCTATTATTTGAGTGGTTTATTGTGAGACAGGTTATGACAGTTTAAACATTTACATTTAAAACTTCGTTTTTTTTGTTGAGACAAAAATGATATTTTCCTACCAAATAAAGTATCAGTTTAAGTGTTTACATGAGGAGAGTTTGTAATCCAGGATTTCTGCAGCAGTTAACTCAAATATTCTAGTCAAATCCTGCCTTTTGTGCTAATCTTTCTGATGAGTATTCCATCAAAGCTTCACCCTGACAGCCCTTAGTCACCAAGTGCTTATTTTGAGAATGGTTGCTACCATCACTTACTTTCTAAGCAGGTGCCACCTAGTTACATTTGTTTTGGCAATTACGGGTTAAATACATTCCTGGGCTTAGTCTTGCTTAAGCTTGCTCACTCTCTATTCTAAATTAAAGTATGGTAGATAATTTCTTACAAGAGTAAAGCTTTCATTGAAAGGAAATCTTTCAAAGCATTCATTTTTATCCGTTATGTTTTACATAGATGAGAGTCTTCTTTGAGTGTTTAGCCTTTCTTTTCTGCCTTTAATCTGCAACACAGCATTACTCTGCAGTTAACACTAGTGACCGAAAAAAGTTTATATTTTATTTTGGTAATACTGTTTTCTTTGAGTTGTTTGGCAATCCCTGCTCACTGGCTTGCCACCATTCTTTAAGTACTTCCAGTCCACAGGATTATTGTCAATCTAAAGAGCGTCATACTAAGGAAAATTTTGAATTGTAAATATTTTATGGAAGAATTCAATATTTTGCTGTAGGTTTTAAGCCTGGTAATTCCTTGGTAGAGAACTAGGATTAATACATTTGCTAGCTTTTGCTTGAGAGGAGAAAACACGTTAAACTATTTTTAACAGCTCCTTACATAATTATCCTGCATGCCTCCCTCCTAACTCTTTTTTTTCCATGTGATATGCTTATTGCTCATCAACTTAGAAATAAGCCATAGGGTATTTAAACATAGTGCCAAGTTTATAAACAGAAATAAAGATTTGGAGTTTTAGATACATGTACAAAAACAATAATAGTATATAAGTGATTGATCATTGTGATTTGGTCCAAGCAAAAAAATTCTATCTTAGACTTCTTGGTATCATTAATATGTACTACAAATAGCAAATCTTTTTCTTTCTCAATCTTCCTTTACTACTTTTTTCTGATCTTTCAGTCAAAATATAAGATTTTGGAGCCCAGGAAGGTTATAAAGCTAAATTTGAGAATGTACTGAATTAAGTGATAAGTAAGACTAAGGGCTGGAGGAGGTTTCCTAGAGTGAGAGTTTGAAGAAGTTAGTGACAGATTTTGAAGGAATGGACATTAGCATAGTAGACAAATAGGCAGTGTATGATCAAAGCCAGAAGGCAAGAGACAATGAACTCTTGATACATGCTTATGAATAAAGTAAGAATAAAGTAATAAATAAATAAAGTAATAAGCATTAGCCATTAAGCACAGGGTATAGTGATGTATGCCTTAATCCCTGCACTTGGGAGGCTGAGGCAGAAAGATTGAGTTTAAGAGCAACCCAAAATACATAGTGAGACCCTGCTTAAGAAAAAAAAAAGAATTAGCCATGTACTGTTTGATAAGACTACAACTATAATTAAAGTGCTAAGGACAAAATAGAGACAAAAGTCTGATTGAAGTGAAATGAAAAAAATGGGAAGTGAAGGATAAAGATAGTAACTTGAGGTCTCTCTTTTGACGTTGCATTATCATAAGGAAAATCAGAGAAGTGAGTAGTAGCTGGAAATTTTATAAGTGACCATATTTTGAAAGGTGATGAATTTAAAATTTTTTTAAAAATGACAATACAGCATAAAGAAAGGAAGAAAAGGATGATGCAGAGAGAAAATAATAACTGCAAAAATTATTATATAGGTGAAAAGAGAATTACTGCATTGGTAAAAGAATAGGATCTACAACACAGCTTAATCAATTGGCAATAGGTAGCTACATAGACACTTCATCATAACATCAATAGAAATATTATTCACGTGCACATTTTAGTATGGTGATGAAAAGATATGGTAGGTCTCATTTGGTAACTTGTAGTTTTTCAATAAAATATGAGCAAGATGAAACATTTGGAATGGGAGGTAGAGGTATAAAAGGCTTATGGAAGGGACAAAAGCTATAAAAGTCATTTAAAAGAGTGGAGACTAAAATTGGTGACACATGTCTGTTTCAACATTAGGGAAAAGTGAAAAATGTGCCAACATAATTTAAATACACATCTCCCAGGGACCCCATTTCTGGGTATTTTTCACACACCACATCTTCAATTGTGCACCAAGTTGCTTCAGCTCTCACTCACCAGTATTTTTCTACTCTGATTCAGATACCTAGAAATTTTTTTACTTTAGATAATTTATGCATTTAAAAATATTTTAACATTATATTTTAACTTACATTTTTTTGTCTAGGAGGACAGACTTCCATATATTTTCAAAGGAAATAAACATAGAATGTGTACTTCATTTCTCTGAATCAGCTTCATTGTTTTAAAAATAGGAATTATACCACTCACATGCAGATTTATGCTATTCATTAGACATGTTATTTATAAAATACCAGCTAACCATTGGCAATCAAAAAATGTCAACTGGGATTATTACCACTACTAAATATTATTCTTTCATCCAGAAACTAAGACCAATCCTTTCTAATAATGCAATATTTTTACAATGTAAATGTATCTAAATTTCTTTTGTATTGATGTGATCAAAACAAGATATTTTATTGAATAAAAACATTTGTGTATTGTGTCTTATAAAGGTATAAGGAGCTTGATAATGTAATATTTAAGCAACAGTACACTTCATGTAAAAACTTATTTTCTCATATTTTATTCTTGTTACAGAAGCAAAATTACAATTAATAATATAGTTTTGAAAGAATAAATAAAATATTTGTCTAGGAAAAAACAAGAAATAAAGCTAACACATAACTTGAAAGGAATTTTAAAATGCAACATACAGGTATTATCCACATCTTCTTTGTTTACTAATAATATTGCTAAACCTGACAGTGTTTTTGTAATAAAGCATTCTATGAATTTGAGTAACTAATATTAAAAATGCTAATAACACAACTTTAGTGTTAATCTTTTTTTCCAAATTACAACAGCCATGTCAATATTTAATATTCCCTAAAGGAATATGGATACTACCAAAATCAGTGTTCAATGTGTAAAGGGTAAATATGGGATATTGATCTAGTGATCTTTACTCAATATCTTCCTCCATGTTGGTATCCTCAAGGGCATGCATTTCTCTTTCTGGTAGTAATCCATATTCATTTAGGAAAGACTCCACATCCCCAGCAAAAAATTCTTCAGCAAACTGTTCAGTAACACTAATAAAATTGCTTATGAGTTCCCCACCTTTGTAGACGAGCAGCGTGGGAAGTACCTTTAATGAAAAGCGGTCTCCAGCACCTGTATTGGAAGCTTTTATTTTACAAAATTTGACCATTGGGTATTCTGCTGCAAGGCATGTCAAACTACTGTTTAGAGTATCACAGCCCTTAATGCCATCTTCATAAATGTGAACGACAATTGTGGTGATCTTCTGCTCCTTTTCAATTGTTTCCAGGAATTGCTCCCCAGTTTCTAGCTCATACACAAACCCATATCTAGGCCCAAAACTCAGCTTCTGATGCATATCTTGCATGCACTGTCTCCGATATTTACGAAGACAATCTTCATCTTCTTTGTCTTGATTGAAAAGTTCATATTCTTGTATGCTTATCTGAGAATATATGAAAGAAGCTGTAGTGGTCATTCAGTCCAAAATGTGTATTTCTTAGATATACCAAAACCATTCTCAGCTCTAGGAGTTTGCATTTTTATCTGCCCTGATCATCACCTCCTCACTTCTGATACAGCTTTCTTTTTCACGACATTCAAGTTTTTGTTCAAATGTCATCTTCTTTGATTATTTAAAAGAACTGCCACTCAACATGTTCTTTTTTTGTAGTGGCTAATATGACCTATACTTGTTTATGTATTTGATTGTTTAATATGAATTTTTCTCACATGTTTAGTGGAGGCAAGAATTTTGTCTCCTTCACTCATTGTCAACATTTACTTTATACATGGTACATAGTAGAAGTTCAATAATTGTTTCATGGTTAAATGCATATAGAATTGTTCCTGACTGTATCTCAGGAATAGGCTCAAAATCTCAATCAGAAATATGCTATTTAACTACCTACCACTTTGCATGAAAAAAATCCAGCAAGGTTCTGTGCTAGAATGGCTTTCAGCAAAAAGAACAAAATAATGCTAGGCATGTGCACACACCTGCACGTGCACGCATGCACACACATACATACGCATTTACATTGTGTCCCCATCAAATGCATCTAGACATTAGTGTTCCCTCCACAAAAGCTATTAAAATCTCATAATTTACCGTTTCTTTTTAAATCTGTAGTATGGAAGTCAAACATGACACATTCACTACTATGTAGACTTTTATAGGGCTAATAATGAGCTAATAATAACTGAAGCAGCAGCAGCATCACCTGAGAACCTCTTGCATATACAGATTTCCAGGCATCACCAGATCTGTTGAATAAGAGCCTGGAAGGGTTAGGATGAGTAATCCAGGTTTTCAAAGGCCCTCTAAGTTATTCATATCCATTGGTTTAAAAGTCCTAAATTCCATCTTCCAAGTCTACTACTTTTAATTGTGGCCAGAATATAAAATTATTGCCCATGATAATGTCTACTCCATTATTGATATATTCAGTAAAATGTTAAGTATCCCACAGCCAAAATCAAAGCAAAGCAAAACAAAATAAAACACACAACAAAGGGATATTGAAACATTTTCCATAAGAGACACTATTAGATATGGAGCACCCCACAATTGTGGAAGTTCCAATGGGATGCATCTGCCGCTGTTTTATTGTCATGTAGCCACTAAAAGAGCAGCAATTATTAAAAGTAGAGAAGAAAAAGCAAGTAACTTATGGTTTTGGGAAAATCTATCATATCATAGGCGTCTTACATAGATTATATTATTTAATCTTCACAACAGATCCCTGAGACAAATACATTAGTCATTTTCACAAAAAGATATAAGATTCAGTTGAAGTACAAATGCTTAATGTTTTTATTATTTTTTTGTTTCTGCATTGTGTTTGTTTTCCTTCTTTCTCTTAGCCTGTTTTTTGTCTTAATATCATTGACCCTATTTAATTTGCTTTCATCCTAAAAGTTATATGTTTTGTACAGTCCTCAAGTTGCTATAATAGTCATTAATTTATAAGACAGGAACACACAAATTCTGATTTGAAGATACATTTGAGCATTCATATGAGAATTTTTTCCCTTTACATAGTCAGTGCATACTTAGATACTTAGGCATTCAGATACATTTCCAAAGCTTACTCTTAGCACAGAATCTTTAATAAGAGTGTCTTACATATGCATGGTGTTTTGTAGCTTGAAACATTTCATGTTTTTTTTCTTCACATTTGTTCAAAACAACTGGAAGACAAGTTCTTACAATTTTTCAGATGGAAAATTTAATTGTCTCATCCACACTGCATAGTTGCTAAGTAAAGGAATCAACCTCCGTTCCTCCACCCACCAGAAATCTTAGACTTCGAGAGTATTGCCATGACCTGAAGCCTTGGAAGATGGTATATTTCTGATTTTATAATATGTCTATTGAGACTCAGTATATGATATATATACACCGATTTGTAGACTAATAATCACTAAAGTAATTTTTTTCTCCACAAATAATTACTTTATGGTTTCCCTTATTATTATCTTTGCTATATAAATAATAAATGCTAATTATGGTAATTAAAATGACCTAAAAACTAAAGAAAGTAAATAATAAATACTGAAATTTCACCATTCAATACTCAAGTAATTTTCTTTAACATTTGAGAGATGACAGAGATAATATACAATTTAAATAAGTAAGATCTTTTTAAAAATAATACTTTTGACAAGAAGTATAAATATCTTTTTTTAAAGCAGTAATTTATTCTGCTTACCTTCTTCCCCCCAACTAATCTCATCCTTTCAAATTACTAATATTTTCAACTTATGTCTCTCCACTTTTCTATATACATTTGCTTATGACCATGTAGACATATAAATATACAGAAATGTCTTATTTACTGCTCTGGAACATAGAATAATGTATCTAATTTAAAATTCTCTGTATTTTGCTTTCTCACATTGTGAAACTATTCCTAAATCAATTCATGTATTTGTAACTTGTTCCTTCAGCATGTATGTTTTACTTAGTACAGAATACCTTGTTAGGCATTCATTTCATTTCCATTATTCTTTGCCAGTATAAACTATACTGCAATAAACGTATTTTGTAATACTATTTTCTTTCTTTTTCATAGTTCTTGGGATCAAACCTAGGGTCTTCATACTGAGTAAATTTCCAATCCTTTTTTATTTTTCATTTTGAGACAGTAACTTGGTAAATAGGTAAATTGCCCAGAATGGCTCCAACTTGTTATCCTTCTACCTCAGCCTCTCAGAGTTCTGGGATTACAGACATGTACCACCACAGGTTATTTGATAATATTCTAATGTAGTTTATATACTTAGAGTGACTTAGACTAGAAAACATATTGTAAACTATCCATTACTAATTTTTTGCTTGTCTTACCTTTCTGTGAACTCTTTCTTTTGAATCTTTGTCATCTCTACTCTGGGGAGAAGACATTTGCCTGAGAATCTCCTTTTTGCTAGGTGGGATTGATTCGCTGTCTTCACTTTCTAATTTAAACTTTCTCCAGTCATTTATTACTCCTTTGGGTCCTGGAATAAAATTTTTAAAATTATTTTTCTTTTTATTTCCAAAAGAACTTTTTGCACAACTGAAATTTGTACAACTATTGGCATGAGAGTAGATTTATCATCTCCCCCATAAGAAACAAACATTTTGTTTGAACTAGAAATTATCTACTGTTCTCCTTGTAAATTTTTTCTCCCAGATTAATCTTGTGAAATGGGTTTTGGAAAAGAATCTTTCTGAAACATTTGCATTAATTAAAATATAAATTATGCATTCTGAACTATTAGCAAAAGTTTGGGGTAAAGATATTGAAGTTAGAATATACAGAATAAACCAAAATTAGTAAAAATAGCACTTTCATTACATAAGAAAGAAACTTACTAATAAACTAACATTGACACTACACTATTAATAAAGGAAATTGAAACTGTTGGGGAAGCAATCATAACAGTAGTGCTTAGAAGACAGACAATGAAAAGGCATGACCTCAATTAATAGAACTAAAATGGCTTTAAGAAAATGATTCCATCTCTATCCAATTACATCTAAGAGTCTAAAAATCTTTCATTAATTCAGAAAAGATAATATTTATATATTTAAGAAAAATTATAGTAAAGATCCAACTGAAATTCAAAAACTCATATGCTCTGAAAAATACAAGTGGTTAGAAGAAAATCTTAAATTCTTAAAAACACACAATATTAAACTAAAGATCTCTTGCCAAATTTTAGTCTTTCCCCACTTTTAACATTATATTCTATAATGTGGCAGTTAGGGTAGAGTTTCAACTTGATTGACTTTGGGATCTACCTGGAGGATTGGTGGAGCATACTTCTATCTGCTAAGTCATAGAGGTGTGGCCTTGAGGTTTAGGTGCAGTCCCACATCTCTTCTGTTTTGGCCCTGTTACCTTGGTATGCTTCCTTGCAGCCAGGAACTCAGCAGCTTTGCTCTGCCTTACCCTTCTACCTTGCAGCCAGCCAACTGTATACTGAATCTCCTGAAACCATGAGCTAAATGAAACCTTTTCTTCTTTAAACTGTGGATAGGGTATTGTGTGTCAATGATGGGAAACTTGACTAATAAAACTAGTATTCATTTTCTTCCTCATATAATCTAATAATTTATTTATATAATATATGAGATATACATTTAAGATAAATTTGCTTTAATTTTATTTTAATTATATTTAGTCAATCAGTGTTTTTTATTTTTTTGTGCAGCCTTCATCTTCCAGATATTTTATGCATATACAAAATATGTATGTGGGTAAGAAAGAAAATTTTTTTTCCTTTTGTTTTATTCAAATGGTAAGCTATAACACACACTTCATTTGCTCTTCATACTATATCTTGGAAATTTTTTTCATACATAAAAAGGATCTTCTTTTTTAAAAAAAAATGGAAGCATAGTATTCTACTGTACATAATTTTTTTTGGTCTTTTTTTTTTTTTTTTTGGTATGGGGGATCAAACTCATGACCTCATGCTAGACAGGCAGGGGTTTGTGCTGCTGAGCTAAATCCCTGGACCTTTACATAATTTACTTTAATGGTTTCTTACAATTTTGCATTATTGTTCTCATACTTTTTATGACATGTGATGCTGAGTGAAGAGCTTTGCACATTTTTTCTTTCCTATTTGCACATTTATGTATGATTATATAAATAAAACTGTCTAGTCAAAGGGCATTTAAATTCTATTTTTGATGTTTTTAGACTGGGCCTACAGAGTTTGCTCCAATATACACTCCTGTCAGGGTATTTGAGCATGTCTCTTTCCAGAATTATGTTATTGAAAATTTTTAACCCTTTAGAAATGTGTGAGATAAAAACACATTTTACAAAAATTCTGTATCTTTTTTTACACTTCACCTCTGAGGTAAATAGCTCAGTTGATCTTTACCCTTTATCTTGTTTTGAGTGTTGGTTTTTTCTTTATTAATTTGTAGGAGCTTTTAAAATATTAAAACCCTTTACTGATTTGCAATTATTTTTGGCAATTTGTTAATTTTTTTATTGTTTTTTTAAAAATACTCTTGATAACTTTTATCAGACAACAAATATTTTCTTTGTCTTTCATTCCCCTTTTCTTTCCCTCTTTTCTTCTCTTTTTGCTTCCATGATTTTATCAACTTTTCTCTTTTTTTCAAATTTTAAGTTGTACTTTGATATTCCTCATATAGTCATTATATAATGAATTCTGATATATTTTGTTTAAGACTAGTGTGAAATTAATTTAAACTCCTGGAATAAATTTAAGGCTTTAATCCAGATTGAGATACAAGGAATTACTAGTCAAATAAGATTCAACAGCATTAAAAGAAACTTGAATTTTAAAATTTAAACCATGATATTTAACTTTCAAGCTCTCAGTGCAATATAGACAGCCACCTACAATTTAAAAGATTTAGAGAATAGGCACTAGATAAAATGAAGTTTTAGGATTTCTGGAGAAAATTGAAATCCATTTGATTCAACAATATTTTATCATTATTTTTGTTTTTTCAGATTAAAGAATAAAAGACTACTTACTTACCTTTGGTCTACAGTTTTTACAGTGTACCCAAAAAAAGTTCACTGATTTATGAGAGTATAAGTGGCTTATTTTTAGCATAGATAGATAGAAAGATAGGTAAATCTTGTGATAGTTGGGTAGCAAGAAATTATTAATAATTGTTTCTTTTACCTTTTGATATTACAATAAAACTATTTTATGAATTATTTCAATTTTAATTAGTTTACACACTCAAATTTTTTATTCTATCTTATCTATGGAAGTATGGCTTTAGTTTGATAATAAAAGTCACCAGTAAAAGCATTAGGCATTTCTAAATTTAATCTTAATTTTATAACTATTTTTTCTTCAAGCTTTACAATTATTTTTTCTTCTATCTTTACTTACCTGTATGTGTGGCCTGTCCTTCAAAATCTTCCTCAAAACTTTGACTTTTGGCTTCTTCCATTTTAGGGACTGGACTTGACACAATCTATAGGATGAAAACTGTTAAAAATAATTGAATTAGTATGTTCAAAGCACTTAGTTATTTGCACATAGTAAGTGTTCTACATGTCTCTTAAAAAAACTTAAAATTTGCATGTGTAAACACTGTATTATCTCACTAGTATAAAAAACAGAAGGAATAAATAAGATCCAAAATTTATAGTAGATACAATAAAAGGGAAAGAAACTGCTCAAAGGGAAATTTTACTGTTTGATCAACTTTGCATGCCTGTCTCTGGTAGCCTGAACAATTACTTTGAGGGTAACAATATACAATATAACAACTATTGCTAAATTTCTACCATCATGTTTTGAAATCCTGTATTGTCATTTTTTGTTGTTGTTGCTGTTGTCATTTTGCTTTAGTTGTTGTTTTTTAATTGCTTGCTTCTTGATTTTTGTTTTACTATCTTTAAAATAAAAACATTAAATTAAATTAAAAATAACTTTTATGCATGTATACAATGTATCTTTAATTTAAAAATCAGCATTAAGCCTGGTATTAGTGGTTACAACTTCTAACTTTGCTTTAGTTTAAAGAATTTAAAATAATAACAGGATTATTACAGACTTTAGGTGACAGTATCTCTGCATGATTGGAAGCTGGTAATAAAGGCAAGAACACAGGTAAAACTGCTTCCAAACGATTCATAATAGCTAAATTTTGGAAGTGGCTTATATGTCCACCAATGGATGAATTTATAAAGACAATATGGTATTTATGTACACTGTGTACTACTGTGATATAAAGAATAAACTTTAACCTTTTGTAGAAAAAAGGATATACCCTGAGATCATAATGTTAGGTGAAATAAATCAGACAAATTTAAATATTGCATAGTTCCTCTTATATGAGAAACCTAAAGTAGAAATAAATCAAAGAACAAAAGAAAACACAGATAATATAAAATAGGGGGACAGATCTTCTGGAAACGGGAAGGGGATCAAGAGATGGTGGGGAGTGAAAGAAGTATGGAGAGTGGAAGGAGAAAAGAGGGAGTGAGTATCAGAAAAACTGAGATATGCTATGTACACAAACCAGCTCCCTACAATGAATGCAAGTATTATGTACTGTAAATATTACTAATAAAAATTTTATAGACATAAAACTACTGCTTTTACCAAAATTTGTTGTGGTTCAAAAGAGTTGCCATATCTTCCATCTTACATAATTATTAAAATCTGTAATGTTGTTCCTTTTTTAGACTGTCATAATATTAATTAAAACAATTAGATGAAAGGGTTTGGGAACATTGATCCTGGTGGCCTTGGGTCATTGGACTAGGCTCCAGAAGTTCCTCAGGCTAGAGTGGACTGTGCCCAGCAACCTTCATTCAACCAGGGGAGCCAGGCCCACTGAAGGGGGAGCCAAGCTGGTGTGGCACCATGAGGGAAAGCTTTGGAAAATTGCTGGAAACACAGAAATACAGGAAAATGACAAAACAAAAGACCAAAATGCAATCTCAAATCCCCAGGCCATCCCAAGAAATAGGAGTCATGTACATAGAAGAAAATACGACACATACACCTGAAATGCATGAAATGATATCAACTGAAATAAAGAAGCAAGTACAGGAAGCTATGAGGGAACTCAAATCAGAAATATTCTCCCAGATAAAAGAAGAAATGATAAAAGTAGTGAAAGAAGTACTGACTGCATCCAACAAAGACACAGCTAAACAATTAGAGGAACAAAGCAAAATGATAGAATCCCTGAATGAACAGTTTAAGAGACAAACAGAATGCATTAAACAGATTCAAAGAGATATATAAGAAATCAAAAACTAATGAAAGTTGCACAAACCGTCTCAACTAAAGTGAAGATAGAATCTCAGACCTCGAAGATAAGATTGCAGCTAGTGAACAGGAAAGGAAAGATCTTCTAACAATAACAAGAAATCAAGAAATAACAACTCAACAGCTGCAAGATGATGCAAAGAAAAACAATATAAGATTCATAGGTATAAAAGAAAAAGAAGAGGAAAACACAAAAGATATCAAGAGACTACAGAAGTAATAGCTGAAAACTTCCCAAACATGAACATGGAAACTGACATATGGATTAGTGAGGCATATAGAACTCCAAATATCCATAACCAAAACAAAACTACACCCAGACATATAATCATCACTATCCCAGAAATGCAACATAAGAACAGAATATTAAAAGCTGTTAGAGAGAAGAGACATGTCACCTATAATGGAAAGCCTATCAGAATCACTGCAGACTTCTCAACACAAACAATGAAGTCAAGAAGAGCATGGAGTGAAGTTTTCAGATCCTTAAAGAAAACGACGTCCAGCCCAGATTGATGTACCCTGCAAAACTGTCTTTCAAAATGGCTGGAGAAATAAGATAGTTCCATGACAAAGAACAGCTGAAGAACTTCATGATCACCAAACCAAACCTATAAAGAATACTGAAAGACATTGTAGATACACATAGGAAAAAACCACTAAGCAAGACAGACAAACAAAATGGAAAGCTAAGATACATCATCAGAAAGATAACATGTCAAAAATAAACCAAGATATGACAGTTATAACCACTAATGTAAATGGCCTCAATTCACCAATTAAAAGAAACAGACTGGCAGAATGGATCAAGAAAGAATGTCCAACCATATGCTGTCTACAAGAAACCCATCTAACCCCAAAGGAAACTCATAGACTGAAAGTCAAAGGATGGAAAACAATACTCCATGCAACAGGAACTCAAAAAAAAGCGGAGGTAGCTATTCTGTTTGCAGACCATGTGAACTTCAAACCAAGAATGGTCCAAAGAGACAAAGAAGGTCATTACATACTAGTTAGGGGAAAACTGCAAGAGGAAGAGATAACAATCTTAAACATATATGCACCAAATTCCAGAGCACCCAACTACACAAAGCAAGTATTAACAGAAATGAAAAATCAAATAGGTAATAACACAACTATTACAGGGGACTTTAACACATCATTGACACAAAGGGATAGATCAACTAGACAGAAAATCAGCAAAGAAATAACAGAACTGAATCACACCTGTGAACAAATGGATTTGATAGATGTATACAGAGTGTTCCATCCAACAACATCAGGACATACATTCTTCTCACCAGTACATGGGACATTCTCTAAAATAGACCATATACTAACCCACAGAACATACTTAAGTAAATGCAAAAGAATTGAAATAATCCCATGCATGTTATTAGATCATAGTGCCATAAAACTAGAAATTAATGATAAAAGTAACTGCAAAAACCACACAAACACATGGAAATTAAATAATACACTCTTGACCAATCAGTGGGTCACAGAGGAAATTAAAGAAGAAATTAAACAATATCTACAAGCAAACGAAAATACAAATACAACTTACCAGAACCTGTGGGATGCAATGAAAGTGGTCCTCAGAGGGAAATTTATTGTGCTGAGTTCCCACATTAGGAAAACAGAATGAACACAAATAAGCAACCTGATATTACACCTGAAACATCTAGAAAAAGTAGAGCAAGCCAAGCCTAAAGCCAAAACAAGAGAGGAAATTATAAAGATAAGAGCAGAAATTAATGCAATAGAGACTAAGAAAAACAATTCAAAGAATCAATGAATCAGAGTTGGTTCTTTGAACAAATAAATAACATTGACAAGCCCCTAGGCAACTTAATTTAAAAAGGGAAAGAAAAGATTCAAATTCATGCAATACAGAATGAAAAAGGAGAAATCACTATTGATCCTGTGGAAATACAGAAGATCATCAACAACTATTTTGAAAACCTCTACTCTCATAGGTTTGATAACACAGAAGAAATGGACAGATTCCTAGAAACATACAAACCACCAAAGTTGGATCAAGAAGATGTAAAACTGCTGAATAACCCAATTTCTATGAATGAAATTGAAAATGTAATCAAGTCCCTACCAACAAAGAAGAGCCTAGGCCCAGATGGATTCACGGTGGAATTCTACAAGAAATACAAAGAAGACTTAATGCCAACACTCCTGAAACTCTTCAATGAAATTGAAAGGAAGCAATTCTCCCTAAGTCATTCCTGGAAGCAAATGTCACTTTAGTACTAAAACCTGAGAAAGACCCAACTAAAAAAGAGAACTACAGGCCAATCTCCCTAATGAACATAGATGCAAAAATTCTTAATAAAATATTGGCAAACAGGATGCAGCAAATCATCAAGAAGATTATACACCATGATCAAGTGGGATTCATCCCAGGCATGCAGGGATGGTTCAACATATGTAAATCAGTAAATGTAATCCACCATATCAATAGAGCCAAAAGGAAGAATCACATGATCATTTCTATAGATGCAGAAAAAGCTTTTGATAAGATCCAACACCCATTCATGATAAAAACCTTACAGAGAATTGGAATAGATGGTCTTTACCTCAATATGATAAAGGCCTTCTATGACAAACCAACAGCCAGTGTTGTATTAAATGGCCAAAAACTGAAAGCCTTTACCTTAAAATCAGGCACAAGACAAGAATGTCCATTATCACCACTCCTATTCAATATAGTACTGGAAATACTAGCCAGAGCAGTTAGACAAGAGAGGGAAATAAAAGAAGTAAAGACAGGAAAAGAAGAAGTTAAATTATCATTATTTGTGGATGACATGATACTCTACATAGAAGACCCCCAAACCTCTGTTGAAAGTCTCCTAGATATAATAAATAAATTGAGCAAAACAGCTGGATACAAAGTCAATACTCAAAAATCAATAGCATTTGTATACACTAACACCAAATCACTGAGAGAGAAATAAGAGTAGCCACACCCTTCACACTAGCATCCAAAAAAATGAAATACATAGGAATTAATCTAACAAAAGATGTAAAAGAGTTGTACAGGGAAAATTATACTACCCTGAAAAAGAAATCAAAGTGAACCTCAGAAAATGGAAAGATGTCCCTTGTTCATGGATAGAAAGAATAAGTATTGTAAAAATGGCCATTCTCCTAAAATTTTTATACACATTCAATACAATCCCAATGAAAATACCACTAGCATACCTCATAGATCTAGAGAAATCACTCCTATAATTCATCTGGAACCAGAAGAGACCTAGAATAGCAAAGGCAATTCTAAGCAGCAAAGCCAACGCAGGTGGCATCACAATCCCTGACTTGAAGTTATACTACAAAGCTACTGTAATAAAATCAACATGGTGTTGGAATAAAAACAGACCTGAAGATCAATGGAATAGATTAGAAGATACATCTACAAACACACTCAACCACCTTATCTTTGATAAAGGGACCAACATGTTCACTGGAAGAACAGCAGTCTCTTTAATAAATGGTGCTGGAAAAACTGGCTATCCATATGCCGCAAACTAAAATTAGACCCATGCCTATCACCATGTATTAAACTAAAATCCAAATGGATCAAAGATCTAAATATTAAAACAGAAACACTAAATCTGTTGCAAGACAAAGTAGGTAAAAATCTTGAAGACATAGGGGTAGGTAGAGAATTCATGAACAAGAACCAAACTGTACAGGATATACTTCCCAGAATCAATAACTGGGATCATATCTTATTAAAGAGTTTCTGCACGTCCAAAGAAATCTCCAGCAGAGTGAAAAGAAAACCCACAAACTGGGAAAAAATCTTAGTGAACTGTCCCTCAGACAAAGGACTTCTGTCTAGAACTTATAAAGAATTAAAAAAAAATCAGAACCCTAAAATTCAAAGACCCAATCCAAAAATGGGCATCTGAGATGAATACACAGTTCTCAGATGAAGAAATACAAATGGCAAATAAATACATGAAAAAATGTTCATCATCATTTGTCATTAGAGAAATGCAAATTAAAACCACACTGAGATACCATCTCACTCCAGAAAGAATGGCCAGGATCAACAAAACTACCAACAACAAATGCTGGAGAGGCTATGGGGACAAAGGAACTCTTCTGCCCTGTTGGTGGGAGTGTAGACTGGTGCAAGCACTGTGGAGGTCAATCTGGAGATTCCTCAAAAAGCTGGGGATGGAGGTCCCATTTGACCCAGCTATTCCACTCTTAGGTATATTCCCAGAAGATCTGAAAACATCTTACCACAGTGTTATACGTGCACCCATGTTTACAGCGGCACAATTTGTAATAGCCAGATCTTGGAAACAGCCTAAGTGCCCATCAACCCAGGAATGGATAAAAAAATTGTGGTACTTTTATACAATGGAGTACTACTCAGCTATAAAGAATGATCACATTGAGATATTTATAAATAAATGGATGTATCTTGAATCTATACTCATAAGTGAAATAAATAAAACTCACATGTATAAATACCATATAGTATCCCTAGTGTAAGAAATGGAAAGAGTATAGAAGATTTTATGGAAATCATGGTTCACCATTATACTGCTTTGATGTCTTATGTCTTCATTCATTGGTTTGAATGGTTTTATTCTGTTTGTTTTTTGATCTTAATATATGTGATCATATGAATAATTACTTTGATCACAAGACAATATGGTAGCCAGTGTTGATTTAATATCATCTTGCTCTGAAGTCCTACCATGCTTTTGTTTTTCCACTATCATTGGTTCTATCACGTTGTGTGTTATTGGATTTTAATGTGTATGATAGTAAAAAGAAAATTTTTATGGAAAATGAGATAATATAGCAGCCATTGTTCATCTTTGGTTATATGGTTCAGAATGTCTTGGAATACTTCCATTCTCTTGAGTTGTTTATTCTACTTTGTTATGTTTGACATTATTGTATGTAAAGCTAAGCTCAACTATTTCAAAGAAAGAGACATTATGATAGCTACTGTTAATATCCAGTTGTCTTGTTGTGAAATGCTGTGTTGCTTACATTGTTCTGTTCTGATCTGCTTAGATCTGTCCTCTTTTGTTTTATTCTCTTTAAAATAAAAAAATTAATAAAATCAATGTTATATAAAATTATAATTGGATGACTTTTGACAGAATATTATTTATTTAAAAGGGCATTACCAAACTTTTTAAAAGAAAAGTAAAAAGGCAGTTTGGGCAAGAAATGTAGTTTAAAACATAATTCTCCCAAGTTAGGGTTTTATTTTCCTCTTAATTTAGGATTTTAATGTTAATTAAAATAATGGCTTATATGTGACATCCTCAAACTTTCTCCTTAATTACTTCCAAATATGATACAATAATTATCAAGAAATAAAATGAAATTAATATAAATGAGCCTGCTTGTCCTTGTGTTATGTATGCTAGTGACTATTTCATTGTCATTATCTGTTCACATCATGCTGTATGATAATTGTTAATGTATTAAATTTAATGATGTATTCTAATTAGAATATCTAGTTTTGAATTGATTTGTAGACTCTCAGTGTTCCTAAAAAAGTGCTTTGTTGTGAAAACTATCTGTTGTGTTTTATTGGTAGATTTTCAAATAGTTGAATGAGCTCTCCACTCTACCCTAGATTGACTTCTCTCCCAGCATGTACAGTAATTTTTGGTGTGCACTGTAATATGATTTTTCCACTATGTTAAGTTCTCCAACTACAGTTTTACTTGCTGTCTTCATACATGTTATTTGAAAATCTCACAAAACTGGCAACCGGGCATCATGGCACACTCCTGTAATCCTAGCACTTGGGAGGCTGAGGTAGGAGGATTGTTGCGAGTGCGAGACCAGCCTGGGCTACAAAGTGAGCCCAAGTCCAGCCTGAACCACATAGTGAGACTCTGCCTCAAAAAGGGGGGGAAAAAAAAGACTCACAAAACTGTTTTCTTATTTTGTCAGTGCCGTCAGCTTCTTAAAGATAAAGTGACTTTCTATAACTCACAGACATATGGACAGATAGAGCCAGGTTTAAAATCTCTGACTCTTCAAACCTCCAAAATGCTAATTTTTCTACTACACCATTGGCTTTTCAATCAAATGCTTAATGAATGAATGCATTGATGTAACTAGTCAATTTGTTTTTTGTATGCATTAAAACCAATACAAGGCCTTGGAAAATAACAAATAAGTCACCATGTCCCTAAATACCTAGAGATGGTAGTTTTTGAATGATATATTTCTGTTTTAGATTAACCCTCCTGAATTTGTACTGAATATAACAGAGAAGTATTTGTATTTCAGTTAATTCCAAATGATTGATATTGACCTTTAGAAGTCAATATAAAATACAAAATAGCTTTATCCTCAGTTGGGTCTTGCTAGTCATATAAATTGATTGAGAAGTTATCATTAGTACTGTATCTGTAGATTATTCACAAAAACAAATGTAATTAGAAAAATTCATCAATTATGTATACAATAAAACTAGGAAACATTCTTATAGAACTGCTCTTGCATGTGTGGCAAAAATAAGGAAATATTACACTGTGAGATTTGTGTGGAGATTTGCACATAAGATGAGACATTTCATTAATGGACTCATACCAACCATTTAAGAGAGTTAATTTTGAACTTCAAAGAATGGTATTTTATTTTTTAAAGTAATCAAAATAGCAATTCTATAGCTTCAGAAATCTTTAACAAAAATTTCTAAAATTAAAGCTGTTTCATAGATTTGTTATTGTCTAGCATAAGTTTTATACTAAAATATTCTTAGTATGCTGCATATCTTTGAAAATACATGCTTCAGTCTTTCAAACTTTCTACTATTTTTTATGTGACAAACATCACAAATAGCCAGGCTTGGTGGCACGCTCCTGTAATGCCCGCACTTAGGAGACTGAGGCAGGAGGATTGTTGCAAGTTCGAGACCAACCTCGCCTGCAAAGTGAGCTCAAGACCGGCCTGAACCACATAGTGAGAAACTGTCTCAAAAAGACAAAAAAAAAAAAAAATCACAAATAAACATAGTTGCCTGGTGTCTGTACTGTGACTATAACAAAATACCATAGACTCTGTGGCTTAAACAACAGAAATTTATTTTCTCACATTCTAGATCAAGATGCAGCAAGGTCAGTTTTGGGGTAACAGCTTTCTTTCTGGCTTGAAGCCCATCACCTTCTGATTGTGTTCTCACATGGCAGAAGAAAATAAGCTCCTTGGCATCTCTTCTTGTAAGTATACTAATCTTATATCATCAGGACTTTCCCCTTATGGCCTCATTTAGGCTTAATAACTTCTGTAAAGATCTTATCTCCAATATATCACATAGTGTTTAGAATTTCATCATATGAACTTTGTCTGGTGGGTGCAATTCATCCCAAACTTCTTGGTTCTGTCATTTAAGAGTAATTAAACTTTAGATGCCAGTTACAATTTCTGTGCTCTGGGCTTCCATAGCCACACCCTTTCCTTGGTTGCTAAATCTTTGAAGCCTCCTGAGTTTTCAAGGTTTCCAACCTATCATGTAAGAATTTTAGCGTGGGAAATGAAGCTTATCTAGAACTAATTATTGTTTCTACTCTTCACTAGTTCTTTTCCTGATTTTGAACCCATATTCCTATGAGTGATGGCACTCATAGTCTCACAAAAATATAGGCCAGGATTCTTTATGTTACATATTACAAGTGTCTATTATTTCCTTGGTCAGTTCCTGAGTTATTATGTTCTAAGGAATATATTAGTATTAACAAACTAACTGTAATAGAATCAGAAACATATTGTGTTGTGAGATGGTTGACACCAACAAAACTATTCAACAGGCTAATTCAGTAATGACAGACTTCACCTTCACTGCAGTTAGAAAGCAAAATTCTATGTCCTGATCTGTGTTCCATAACAGTGTCACATTGTATACTGCTTACCTTTGCAGAGATGTTCTACAGTTTCTCACTTCTAACTGCCCATGTCCTTAGGTCTCTGTGTTCCTGGTTTTTCCAAGGTGAATGTGAGCTAATCTGATCAACTAAGCTGGTTAACACGCTCGCCAATGAATATGCTGATATAAATATTTTGACAGTTGTCATGAATGTATTCCTCAATGTCATACTGGACTCCTGTAGAAAGTAGTGCTTTTTCTTTTGCATTAAAAATAAATTATCAGTGGTAGAAATGTCATATCACATTTATATGATAATACTATGTCAGGTGATAGGAGTATTTCTGGGATGGTACAGACCTCCATTGTTTTTCATCATAAAGGTGTATCTAGTTATTTCACTCAAGTTATATTTTCTTCTTTTTTAACTTCTTGTCTTTATTTATTGATTTTAAGAATGAGAGATTCTAAGAGTATGTATCCTTCAAATAATATCAATATAGAGGAGACTTTATGCATTGTATCTATTCATTTCTTAAATTACTCTTTAATAGATTTATTTATGTTAATCTTCTCAAAAGAACTACACTTCTTGTGTATAGAAACTATGCATTTGTGTGCTTCCAATTGATAGCATCGTGGTTAGCATTTGGACACTTGGTTTCAAATCTAGTTCTGCCAACTAGAGCTGTATGATCTTGGGCAAATCACTAGAATTCTGTGCACTAGTTTTTTTATTTGCAACCTAAGAGTAGTAGTAGTATCTACTTAGAAAGGTTACAAGAGGATGAAATGAGAGAAATTATATATAACATTTAAAGAGTTTTTTAAATTAAAAAAATTATTTTAATTGGTACAGGGGATCAAACTCATGAACACGTGCTTGCAAGGCAGGCACTTATGCCACTGAGCTAAATCCCCAGCCCTATATATAGCATTTAGTACTAAGCACTTGATAGGTTTTGAGGAAAGACTAATTTGATAATTAGTAAATAAAATGTAAAATACTGAAATCAAATATTTAAAATTAATAATGCATCTAGTCTAACTACTCTAAATTTAAGAATCAATGCATACATGTACTGCTTATGTCTAATTACCTCTGCCATATTAAATAGTATGTGTATATATACATAGTTACATACATGTTATTTGTAGTCTATTTCCTGACTGAAGTTTTTTAGTATAGTACACTGATTTATTTTTTATAAGGACTATTTTCTTCAAGTCTTTTTAGAACATATACAACACAAAAGGAGGTAAGTTTGGAATTATGAAATTCAGGCTAATGAAACACATATAAAATTCCTTGAAAATTTTACTAAAAAGATTTTCTGAAATGTTTACCCAAACAGGACATGGGAATGATGACTTAATTTGAATGTAACATATTTGTTTTTCAAAGAATTGTCTTTCCTACTCATGACTTTGCAAATTGTTAAGCGATTTTTCTGTTTGATTCCCCTTTTTAATTTGTGTCATAAGTTCATTATTATATATATATTTATGCCTTTCAGTTTTTCCTTTTTTGTTTTAAAGAAGAAACAAAAAGAACAAAAGTTCAGAAGCAATCAAGCAAGAAAACAAGCAACAAAAGCCAAATAAAATAGTGATACAGGATTTTAAAACAAGATGATAGGAATTTAACAATGGTTGTTATATTAGATATTGTTATCTTCAAAATAGTTGTTCAGGTTTGCCTTTCAGTTTTCTAATGAAGTAAGATTTTTCAGAGATAGTAACAACACTCAGAATTCCTATTGCTACTTTATTCTAGGTGTTAATTTTGGGAAAGGTCATTTTTACATTTTTGCATATCATAGTGAAAGTTTTATTTAAAAAATAAACTCCCAGAATCATTGGTAGAATACAGGACTTAGTTGTCAAAATGACTTTAATTATTTTTTTAAAAAGTCATGTAAATTATTGGCACTTGGTAAATGTTATTTTCCTCCCACTTACATATAAAGAACACATCTTGATACTATTGAAAATACACTTAATTTAGATTGTACTTGCCCCCTGAATTTAGCTAATGTTCATAAGAACTTTGATTGAAAAACAGTGAAAGATAAGTTGATGTAAGATACTTCAGAGAATATGTAATGTTTCCATAGCTCCTATGCTACTCAAATAATTTTTACTTTTTCAACAAATGAGGGTGGACAGGTGGAAGATGTAGGAAGCCATTTAAATAATTTACATGTCAGAGATGCATAGAAAATAGTAATTTTTAAATTGTCATGTTTATCATCAATAAAAAAATTAATTTGAGAAAATATGAGCTTTCAAAATTATTATTGGGTTGTTGATTCTATGAAAACCTATCCATGTTTGTTCTTATTACATCTACATATTGTCTTACTTGTTCTGGAGAATATGGAAGTGTCAGAATCTTGCAGGAAATTCAGAGCATTTATCTTTATTTTCTAAGCATCTCTTTATCTTGTAAATATACTTATTCCAACATATAGGGATTGAATTCCATTATAAATATTATCATTAATAATTCACATATATTTTGAAAATAACAAAATCAAATCCAGTTTATAATGTTTTGGCAGATCTTGTCATGATGAACAAATAATCTCCAAGTTTTTTTCTAGTTTTAATGTTAGGTGATTTTAAGTGGTATATACACTGGGCAAAATACATATACTTAAAATAGATTCTACAGTTATTTTTATAATACATGAAATAACATCATGGAAAAACAATGGTAAATCTATGCTGCACTCGTTTTCATGATGCAAATTAAAATTTATTAGCAATAATTAGCTTTATGTTAGGGAAATAGAAGAAAAAATAATTGAAAATTTTCACCCAGTTTAGAAAATAGCAATAAAATCTCAGCACTCCTTTTCTTTTGAAAACATTTCTGTTTCATCAAATGACTAACATAGTCTTTTGAAAGACATTACTTTTTCCACTTTAAATTTTCATAAAGAAAATAACCACCTAAAAATGTACTATTAAATAAAGAGCCTCCAAAACATAATTAGTTAAGTATCCAACTCAGAGGTCTGAGAATGCTTCAGTGCTGAATGCAATACTATTGTTAACACCTTGGGAGCCAAATTCTCAAACATGAAGTGCAAGGAATCATTTCTTCTTTTTCAATTCTCTGTTCATTCAAAGCAAAAACTGATTAATTTAAACTTTCAAAAATGAAACTATTTATGATATTATCTTAACTGTCTAAAATGTTAAACTTAAAACTATGTGGTTACTCTGAATTTTTATCACTGGAGATGACTAGTATAAATCACTTTAAGAGGGAATACAGTATGTGATTGTCTTTATGTAGAAAAATCAATACTTTATGTTTCTTTGAAATATTTTAGAACACATACACTGAATACATACACTAAATGCATAACACTGAAATCAGTATTCTTTCCCTTAAGGTAAAATTTTTTAAATTATCAAAAAGACTATGTGTAGACTCACTGTTTAGGTCTCTGTGCCTGGTGTCCTTGATTATGTCCTGTGAGTGAAAATCCCTGATTACTGAACTCCTTTTGAACCTGGACAAGTTTAAGCTCCGATTTAAAATCCCTAGATATTGATGACCCTTGCAGAAATAGCTCTGTGCATGTAATAGGATTGACATTGACATAAGAGAATTAAAAAAACCTGTTCATTAATAGTAGCACAAAAACAAACTAAAATACAAAGAGCTTTGAGACTTGTTTTTATTACAATCTTTGTCTGCCTCTTTTTATATTATTTCAGAAAAAATTTATGTCTAGAATTTTGGTAGTTATTTTTTAGAAATTCACTTGCCATTTTCTAAAAGAAAAAATTGCATATTTTATCCAGCAATTTTTTCATTTAACTATAAGAAATATCCTCTACATCATTTTCATGGTCTGTTTTTCTCTCAAATTCAACAACTAAATAATCTCTTCTCATTTTTTACAAGGAAATGCATTTTATGTTTAAAATTTTTGTCATTAGTAGACAAATGCAAATGAAATTTATAATAAATACCACCTCACCACAATTATGATTGTTATCAAAAAATATTAAACCAAAAATGACCACTATTGGCAAGGATATGAGGAAAAGGGAACTCTCACACATTGTTAGTAGTAATGTGTATTAGTATGGCCATTATGGAAAACTCTATGGAGGTCCCTCAAAAAATTTAAGCTAGAACTGTCATAGCATATTCTCTACTGCATATATATCCAAAGCAGATCAGTACCTCAAAAATGAAAAAAATTCCCGTTTCACAATATTACTCACAATAGCCAAGATATGAAATTAATCAAAGTGTACATTAAAAATTGAATGGATAAAGAAGATGCATTATATATATAAAATAGAAAATTATTCACCCACAAAAGAATAAAACCTTGTCATTTTCAGTAATATGGGTGAATCTGGAGAAATTTAACATTAAGTGAAACAAGTCAGAAAGATAATTACCACATCATCGAATTTACTTGTGGATCTTAAACTTTTCTTCCAGAAGCAAGAGAGAGGCAGATGGAAGGGAAAAATGAAGAGCAGTAGGAGAATACTGCAAAGCTATAGTTAGATAGGAGTAATAAGATCCAGTGTTTTTTTGCATAGTAGTAGGACTATAGTTAACAATTTTTCAAAGTATATTCAAACAGTTTAAATGTTATCATTGCAAAAAAAAATATTTCAGGTTATGGTGTGTTAACTATTCTAATTTGTCCATATCTCAATGTATACATGTGTCAAAACATCACATTGTACCCCATAAATGCACACAATAATATGTCTATCAAAAATAAAGAGATGCTTATGAGAATATGGATAAAGTGATGCATTTTTGCACTGAAAAAGTTCATATCAAAGTTAAGTACATCAAAAGGCATTAGCATCATGCAGATCTTTTGCAAAATTTCTTACTATAATATATCTTTCATATCTATGATGGTTAATTTTGCATGTCAATTAGACTGGTTAAGGATCTCCAGCTAGCTAGTAAAACATATCTGATAGAAATGAAACTGTGTAATAGTGGGATGGAGGAGAGGAGGGAGGGAAATGAAATTCATAATCCCTCCCATCTCTTTTGCATTGATGTCTGGAATTAGTACAGATATCTATTCCAGCTTTTGTAGGTGATTTTTAAATAATATTATCTTTAATCTTGAATATTGAAACTTAATTTTTGTTTTCAGTTGCTTTTCCTTCTGAAAAAGGTTTACAGTAAACTTTGTAACTTAAATGCTGCTTTAGAACTTAAATGTTGGCCTGTAGTTATTTATTGGTCTGGGGAAGAATTAATATAAGCACTGGAATTTAAATGCTATTTTGGAACCAATTTTCTCATCTGCTCTTATTTTCTGGTAGACTTAATAGGAGGACTATGACTTGATTACTAATCTAAAGTTGCTTCTGGGTCAGATGAGGACTTCAAAAAAGCACTTGAACTATGTGGGAGAGTAAGCTAGGGATTGGACCTATAGACCTGTGGGTCATGTTCTCTGTTTAGGAATTCACTATCCAGTCTCCTTAGCATGATGACCTCATTGGTTGATATAAAGCGCACTCACCAAACTCTGCATGCTGTTCATTGTCATACATGCCTCCATACTTTATCTCCAACTGACCACAGAGTTCCAACCCAGCTAACACTTCTGGTACTTTCTGAGGAATGATACTGCAGTGGCTATCTTATGAAGATTCTTAGACCAGTCAGAAGATCAATCACCTACTTCTAATTTCTTCCTTCCATTCAAAAATTGGATCCAGAGGAAATCTGAGATAGTAGAATTTTGTTAATTTGGCAATGGAGAGACATAGTCTAAGAGAACTGTTCTTACCAAATGATGCCTTTCTTAGTTATGTGAACTTGGAATTTTTTGCTGCTTCTCTAAGTTCTAGTGAGTTCATAGGTATTATTATTATCTGTAAATATTTGTTATTTGAAATTCGATGGTTATAATGATCAGATCTCTCTTTGCTGGGACAAAATACTTGACACCTGAAACTTTTAAAAGGAGACGTTTATTTTTGCTCATACTTTTTAGAATTTTCAATTCATGCTTGCCTGGTTCCAAGTCTGAGATAGTATAATGGAATGGCATAGTAGAATATAGTTGCTTACTTCATAGTAGCAAGGAAGCAGAGCACAGGGGAAGAATGACAGAGAGGAAGGGAGTAGGGACAAGGTATATTCCCCAAGGTCATACTCCAGGGTATGTCATTCAAACATATCCAGAAGGGGTGCCTTTCTGAACTCTCAAGCCAATCAAGTTAAACATCAAGATTAATCATCACAGTGGGCTATGGAGCAATTTTATGAATCTCTTCACCATACTGCTGATCTCACTCCATACCTTTATGTTTCTGACTTTCATTTTATAAGTCTAGGAGAAAAATTCCTGCATGATTATTTGCCTATAGTCAAAATTACCTTAACAAAACTATTCATGAATTCAATTACATCTGACTTAATTTTCAAATAACACATTCTGATCAATTTGTTAGTTTCTTTTATTTAAACATCTGATTGATAGATTGTAAACCCTGTAGTTTTCTCCTTGATTAAAAAGTTAGATATTTGTCATGGGAAGGAAAAAAATAATTTTCTTCTATAGTTGATGGTGGGTCTTTTCACCAAGTTTGGGCAAATTAATTTAAATATGAAGGAGATAAGGTGTGGAATTCTTGACCCTATAACAATCTATGCTTTATTATAATAGGAAAACATTTTATCCTCTTGTCCAAACATCATGAAATGCCACCCTCTGGCGCCTATTTATGTGTAACTTTTAAACATGCATTTCTTAATGATATGAATACATTCTGAGAAATGCATTGTTAGGTGATTTTATCATTGCATGAAAAACATAATATATACTTTCCCAAAGTTTAGATTATTATGTATATTACAGAAGTATATAGGTGTTTCTCCTAGGTTATAAATTTATACAAGATATTACTATACTGAATATTGTATGCAATTGTAACACAGTGGTATCTGAATATGTAACTATATCTAAACATATACAAGACATACTAAAAATACTAGGTGATTGGATTTTTTTCAGCTCCATCATAATGTTATGAGATCATAGTCATATATGTGGTCTGTCACTGACTGAAACATCATTATCAGTATATGCCTGCAGATCATTGTTCATATGGGCCTAATACATCAAAATAGCCTGGGGGTGCTAATCAACCTAGACACCAGAATCTATGGGCAATAATAGTTGATTACATTCCCTGTTTTGATTTCGCCTGTGTTTCTATTCTGTACCATTCCAAGTTCAAGAGTGTCAAGTATACATCTCCTTTGGGTCCTTAATAAATTTAGTTTCTGTGGGAAGCTGGGTAATGTAGTAGGCAATGTTAGAGCATTTTGTTGTTCACTATGTTTGTCCCTGATGTTTCATGCCTCTATCCAGCTCTCACTTCCAAAATTCAGCTCTGGCCACTGCTTATTTATAGAAAGACCAACTAAAGTTCAAGGGCAGGCAGTCATTGTTTTGTGTGTGTCAAAATGGAATGTGTTGTTATCATTATTTTCCTGGTAAACAATTTTTTGTTTTTGAGTCAGGAGTTTTTCAGAGTCTGAAAGCTATTTTTGAGGTTTATGTCCTCATCAATGAATTAATGCCTTGAAATTCTATGTTTAAAACAGTAAATGGATATAATGAGGCAAAATAGCTATCAGCTTTCTGTATAGTTCTGGTATATTTAGGCCAGAAAATGTTAGCTAATTGAGCTGTCTTGTGAGTATTTCCTTAATTCTGAATATGTAGCAGGTCTTTAATCAGCCCTAAGTTACTTTTAGTCCTGAGTTTCAGTGTTAATTGTAGTTCCCTAGTGATAATATGTAGTTTTTCATAGGCCTGGAGCACTGCTTAAATTTCTGCTGTTCTACCAACTAGTAACTTAAACCTCAAGGGAGAATGAAAAATTTTGGCATGTGTATTTTTCTGGAATCATTATTTTCCCAGACTTAGAAAGTTTCAATACTTTTACCAATGAAAAATAATTGTAATTTGCCTAAAATATGAATTTTGTCATATTTTATGACAGAACTATGGAGAACTAGAAACAAAGTTGTTTAGTGCACTGAAGTTATCTATTAGCAACAAAATTCTGGCCTGAAATTATTTCTAAATTTTCTTGGTATCTAATTTTCTGAAAATTCCCTGAAAGCATGAAATATCCTGAGACCATCTGGATTTGCCTTCTTATTATGTAACATTTTGGAATCTCACAATACAGAGAATATGGAAATGGTATTTTAATGTTCCTAGTAGTATAGATAGTTGATGGATGAGATAGTTTGAATTTTGTCTGATAATATAATAGCATTAATGTTTTTGAGGAACTATGTTAATATTAATTATAATATTAATATTCATGAATGAGTAGTACCCCATTGTATAAAAATATATCTTTTTTATCCATTATGCATTTGATGGGCATTTGGGTTATTTCCAAGATTTAGCTATTACAAATTGTGATACTGTAATATGGGTGCACATATATCACTGTTTACTTTTATAGGTAAAGCAATGCAAATTGAGACACTACTCATCAGTGAAATAAATTAGACTCACACATGTAAGCATTGTATTGTTTCCCTGATATGAGAAACTGAAAGAGTAAATAAGATCTAAATAGATATTGTGAAATGAGAAGAAATTGTTTGAAAGGAAAAAAAGATATAGGATGGGGCAAAAGGGAAAGAACAGGAGGGAAAAGGAAAAAATGCAAGTCAGTTATACTATTAGTGTCTCTTAGCTCATTGAAAATGAAGGTCTGTGCCAATATTGATTAGAGAAATTTTAGTGCCCATATCTGTACTCTGAATAACTATTTTAAAGATAACAATATTTAATATATTAATTATTGTTTTTGTCCTATTATTTTGCCATGAAATTTTGTTTCACCATTTTCCATAAAATAAAAAATTAATATTATTAATATCAGTTGATGAAAAGCTCAAATTTTACTGTTTTAGGCAATAGATTCTAGCTGATCCTTAATAAGAAAAAGAGGTGGGTCATGTGCTCAACATTGCAGCTCTTCCAGGGGCTGCCCAAAGTATTGGCTTCTGTTCCTCTTCCCTTGGAATATGAAAGCATATTGTAGCTAGTTGGGAGCAGTTGAAAAGAAGGTTGCTTTGGGGGGATAACAGGAGTTTTTAAAGGCCCTCAGAATCTCTTGCCAGGCTGATTTACGAGGATCTTCTATGCAAAGCTAGCTTACAATGACTGGGAGAAACAGATGCTTTGTTTAATGTGCAGATGCAAAAAAAAGAGTTTAGGAAGATGAATAAATACTGTGTATAGTATTTCCCCAGGGAAATAAAGTGTAAGTTTCTAGAAACCCACAATAGCAAAAGGTTGATATATGATTTACCTGACAGAGTATTCCAAATAACCACCAAAAATATGTTTAGTCAGAAGAGGAGACTAATGCATGGACAAAGGGAGCATTTCAACAAAGAGACAGAAGATGTTTAAAAAGAACCAAACAGAAATTATTCAGCAAAAGAACATAATTACTGACTTGATAAAATCCAACAGAAAGAAAAGAACAGTGAACTCAAAGACTGTCAATAGAAAATTAACCAGAGGACCAAAAAGAAAAAGAATGAAAATGAAGAAAGCTTAAGTGATTTGTGAGATTTCATCAGGTGCACCCTTATGTACATCATTGTCATCCCAGATAGAGAAGAAAAGAGCAGAAAGTGTATCCAAAGAAATAATGGCTGAAAGCTTCTTAAATCTGAGGAAGAAAGTACATGTGGAGATACATAAGGCCAACTTACCAAAAACAAGATGAATAAAAAGATATTCACACCAAAATATATCACAATCAAACTGTCAATAGCCAAAGACAAAGAGACTTTTAAAAATAGTAAAAGAGAAACTGCACTACATAATAAGGAACTCACATAAGACTACTAGTGAATTTCTTAGCAGAAACATTGTAGGTCAGAGGGAATGAGATAGTATTTTTTAAGTGCTGAAGAAAAAGAAAACAGAACAACAAAACAAGAAACTCTTATCAACCAAGAATACTATCTCTGAATAAACCCCTTAAAAATGAGAACAATGTAAAGATTTTCCCAGATAAAAATAGAGGTAGCTCATTATCATTGGATCTAACTGCTAAAGAAATTTTCTTGTTAGCTAGCAAATAGCAATACAAAAGCAGATACCTTATGTACTTTAATGGACAAAACTCAATGCTACAGATACATATATTGACAAACAGAAACTACTGGTATACTATAACGGTGATGGATAAATCACTTTTCATTCTAGTATAAAAGCTAAAAAAAGTATTAAAATAATTATAACTTGATCTTGAGGCCTTCATAGGCAAATGGAGACAACTTGAGACTATCCTCATTAGTGAAATAAATAAGAATCATATTTATAAATATCATATTGTGTCTCTAATGTAAAAAGTAAATAAGAACTACAAGAGTAATAAAACCAAAATGTGTAATTGCTATTGTAAAAAAGAGAGGAAAAGAAAGTGATCTAAGGGATATAACTGCATGTATGTTTGAGTGTGTAAAATAGACGACCATATTGCTGAATCTTTGTTGGATCTTTGAGCAGAACTGTTTGTAGTCTGACTGTTTGAATATTTACTATGTACCCTTTAACTTTGTAACTTGAACAACTACATCCAGGATGACAGTATATAATTTATAAATTACTGATTTCTTAGTGGGGCTTTTTCTCATTCTCCTTTTTCTTTCTTTCTTTTAGAATTCTGTATTGTTGCTACCCTTTTTTCTGTTTTGCTTTTTTTTCTTCTCTTTAAATAAAATTTTAAAAATGTATAATTGCTATTGTGAAAAAAGAGGAAATAGGAAGCGCTATAAAAGATATAGCTGCATGTATGTTTAGGTGTGTGGGATTGATAACCATATTTCTAGGTTCTTGTGGATTGTTGAACAGATCTGTTTGCACTCTCAGTGCTTGAGTGTCCACTTTGTGTGCTTTAATTCTGTAACTTGAATAACTATTTCTAAAAGAACAATATGTAATTTATCAACTAGTGATTTCTTACTGTTTATCTTTTCTTGAAATTCTGTAATATTTCTACCTTTTTCCTGTTTTTTTCTCTTTAAATAAAAAAAATAAAAAAACTATAACTATGAAAATATAATGTATGTACTATATGAAAAGTAATTTAAATTGTGACATAAATAACAAAATGTGTATAAAGGAATGAAGTAAAAGTGTAGTTTTTTTGCAGAACTAAATTGTTAACAGCTTGAAATAAAATATTATGAATTGTTTGATGTAAACCTCATGGTGACCACAAAAAAAGATATAAAAAATACACAAAAGAAAAATGTCAATGTAAAAAAAAAAAGAAACACAAAGGAAGACAATAAGAGAGAGAAAGAGACACAAAAGAACTATAAGACAGGCATAAAAGCAATAAGTGGTAATAATAACTAGTTTATATCAATAATTATTTTAAATATAAATAGATTAAACTGTCCAATCAAAATGTATATGGTTTCTGAAGAGATTTAAAAAAGATCCACAAGAGACTCCCCAGCTATAAGAATACTCCCAAGTTGAAATTGAAGGAATGAGAAAAGATACTTTATACAAATAGAAACTAAAAGAGAATTAAATATAGCTATTAGACAAATGAAATTTTAAATCAAAAACTGTCATAAAAATCAAGAGAGGATTTAATACAAGAATGAATTCACCAGGAAAAGATAATAGTTACAAATATGTACATACTCGCCAACAGACACTTAAATATGTAAAGGAAAGCACAGAAATGAAGGGAGAAATAGCAATACAATAATAGAGTGAGACTTTAATACTCCACTTGCAGTTAAGAATAAAATACTGATATAGAAATATCAATAAGGAAACCATAGAACCAAACAGCAGTATATACCAAGTGGACCTAACAGACATATGCAAAGCATTTCACCTAACATCAGTAGAATAGTGATTCTACTCAATTGCATATGGAACTTTCTTCAGGATAGATCACATGCTAGGCTACAAAATAAACAATGAACTTAAGATTGAGATCGTGCGAGTATATTTTGCAATCACTATGGAGTGGAACTAGGAATCAGTAATAAAATGTAATAGAAAAATTCACAATACTTGCAAATTAAACAACATACTCTTAAGCAACTATTGGATCAAAGAAGAAACCAAAAAGGAAGTGAGAAAACATTTCAAGACAATTAAAAATGAAAATACAGCATACAAAATTTATGTGATGTAGCAAAATGGAAATATTTACAGTAAAAAAAGAAATATGACCATTAAAAAACTTAATTTTATATCTGAAGGAACTAGAAAAAGATCAAACTAAACCCAATATTAACAGAAAGTAGGAAATAAAAAAAAGTAGGTGAACTGGGGATGTGGCTTAGTGTAGAATGCTTGCCTAACATGTGCAAGACTTTGGGTATGATCTTCAGGGCCACAAAACAAAACAAAACAAAATATTAGAGCAGAAATAAATGACATAGAGAATAGAAAAACAATTTAGCAATCAACAAAATTGAGAGTTGGTTTTTAAAAGAGTATACAAAAGACATAAACTTAGGTAAGCTAATTAAGAAAAATGAAAGACTTAGAAATAAAAGAAGAGACATTAGAACTAATACCATTGAGATAAAATTGATCTTGTGACATCCATGAATAATTAAAAACCAATAAATTTATTAACCTAGAAGAAATGGATAAATCTCTAAAACATATAAAATCTACAAAGTCTTCATCATGAAGAAATAGAAAATCTGAATAGATGTATAACTAGAGGTTGACTCAAAAATCAAAAACCTCTCAACAAAGAAAAAGTTAAGAATCAGACAAGTTTCAGAGTAAATTCTAACAAGCATTTAAAGAGTTAACACAAATCTTTCTCAGGGAAAATATTATTTTGTGAGGACGTTACTTTGTCACCAAACTAGAAAAAATAGAATAAACTTGATGAATATATATGCAAAAATCTTTAACAAAATAGTACCAAAGTGACTTCAGCAGCATATTAAAAGGATCATATAAAGTGATCAAGTGTGATTAACCCCTGAGTTACAGGAATATTTGACTTACAAGAATATTTTAGTATATACAGATCAATTAATGTAATATACTGCATTAAAAGAAAAAGGTAAAATCCCTAATAAAACTCCTAAAGAGGGAATAGGGAAAATTTTTATAAACATGATTTTAGAAATGATTTTTTTTAAAAAAAGAAAGAAATGATTTCTTGAATATAGTATTTAAAACACAAGCAGCAAAAAATCTGTGTTTATTCCTTTCTGCAAGGAAATTTATAAAACACTGAGGAAAGAAACTGAAGACACTGGAATATAGAAAAAACTTCTGTGGTTGTGGATCAGCAGACAATATTTTTAAAATGGCCATGTTACCCAAAGTGATCTACAGAATCAAAGCAACATTCATCAGAATACCAATGACATTCTTCATGAAACTAGTAAATGTTTTGTCTATGCTTGAAAGAAAACTGCAATTTCTATAACTGAGTGCTACTATGTGACCATAAGATGATTTTTACTTATCATTGTTTATGTTTTCTTTATTTTTGCTACTTTTAATGTTTGGTTAGTTATCACAATTATGACTATGAATTTAGAATCTGATTTTTATATATTGTCCATCTTTATGTACATTGAGATATACACAAGTCTAAAATTTTAAATCTGCCAGGCCTGGTGGTGCCTGTCTGTAATCTCAGCACTGGGGAGGCTGCGGCAAGAGGATTGCTGTGAATTCAAGTCCAGCCTAGGTTACATAGTGAGTCCAAGCCAGTCTGATCTACATAACGAGACTGTTGTAAAAAAAAATTTTTTAATCTTTCTGATTGTCATTTTAGCAAGTTCATATATATATATATATATATATATATATATATATATATATATATACAATTCTGTCTTAATGTCTAGTGATAATTTCTGCTTGAGGTATCTTCTATATTTTTACTTTTAATAATTTTGTTTTATAAATGTTTCTCATAAAATGGATATAAATGCATATATATTTAGCATAGCTACATCTATTTTGATGGCTATACTCTGGTTTCTCTTCAAATTATATAAATCTTTCACCTTTTACTGTTTTGATGGCTATGTTCAATACCTATCATATTTTATGCTTTCCATCTGTTCTGCTTTTTAAATGATATTTTTATTACTGTATTTTTGCCTTTCTCCTCCATTTACAAACTTCTTTTGAGTTGATTACATTTCCTTATTTGCTTTAGATTCCTTCTCTTAATTTGGAAAATATATGTAAGAAATTCATTGATTAAAAATTCTTATTGAAATATATTCAAAATTACAATTATAAACTCAGTTAATTTTTACATTTTGCTACCAGTAGCCACTTGTTTTTCTTGAAAAATAAGAATTATTCTGACCATATATTTCATACTCATATAGAACATATGTACACACACAAATAGTTCTTAGATGTAAGAAAATATTTTCAACTGTATTCATAATATTAGAAATGAGAATATGAGAAATTATACTAAGATATTTCTTTCTTATCAGATAAGTAAAAATTAAGAAGCTTAGCCACATATGTGGGTCATAAAATATGCAATTATAGGCACTTTTATACATTTTTGGTAGGAATGCAAATTGGCACAAACTTGTGGAGGAAAATTTGGCATCATTTTGTGGTGCTACATACATTTTTGCTTTTTGAGTGAGAAATTCCACTTCTGGATATTGAACCTCCAGATAGATTCCTAACTATTTAAAAATTCACATGCATACATTTATTCATTTCATCATTACTGATCATTGCCCAATATGATAAAAAAAAGCCTCCACCCATAAGAGAATATTTAAATAAGCTATGGTATATGCAATGAATCTATTGTTATATAAGAAAAAGTAGGATCTATCGTTATGTAAGAAAAAGTAACGTTAAAATTGTATGGAGTAGTTTGTTACATTTTATGAAAGAAGCAGATAGAAGAAAATATACATTTATATGTTTAGTTTATAAACAGAAACACAAGAATGCAAATCCTAAAAAATCAGTTAGATCGATTACCTAATGGTAAGAATTAAGAATCGAAAATAAGAGAATCCTCTCTACATGTAATCTTGCATATAGTCGTAAATTTTATGGTCATACTAATATATTATGCTAATATTCAAACATATCCACAAAATAAAGTACAACCTGTAAGAATCAAGGAAATCTTGTTGCAGCTCATCACTGTAGCATGGTACAAAGGATGAAAGATTACTCAGAGCCAGTGTCCAATTCAAGCTCCAAGAAGGCCCAGAAAAACTGCCCTTAACCAAGATCCCTCAGTGTGAGAGAGTTTCATTAAGACTGCCCTGAACCAAAGCTCTGTGGCTTTTTATTAATAGAACAGGAAGCGAGGATAAAGGACAAAGGCAGGACGTAAGTGCAAGAATTCCTGTAGAGGAAAGAGGAAGGACAAGATAAGGTTAAGCTGATCTGTTACATGATTGACCTTAGGGCCAAATTAGGTAATAATGAATCAGAGTATGGGGAGAATGAGGACCAGAGCAGTCATTGCTTCAGGAAACATATTTTTGTTTTTAAAGTCCTACTTGGACTTGTGACCCTGTAGGCTACCCTTTAATCTCTAACCATGCATTCTGGGAGGTTTGGGCCCTGTAGTTCCAAAACTGTTTTTCTTCTGCATATCTATCTCATACATACCTTTAGAAAATACTTCCACCCCCTTTTTGTTTTATACATGGATTTGGGAATGACAAATAGGGTGAAGATAGGGAGAATATTAGGCTTGGTGGAGAAAGGTCATCATGCCTTTAGCACACAGCATTCACTGAAGTAGTACATAAAGGGCTCTTAGGACTGCAAGAAAGAGAAAAAAAATGATTTCAATAGCTATAAGAATCCAAATGCAAAAGACTAAAATAATATACAGATGGCTCTCAGAACTGCAAGAAACAGTAAAAAGAAAATTATTCTAATAGCTATAAGAATCCAAATGCAAGGGTTGAGAAAAACAGCTGACTTTTGGGATTCAACAAATAGGCAATATCATTGAGATGGCCAAAGTAATATTATGAGCTTCCAGTGTAGTTAGCAATGGAAAGTGGAAATCTCTGCATTGAGATAGATTAGCATGAAATACAACATGAAGCATGTGCTGGACTTCACATCAGGATGCAGAGTGACTATGACTGTGGAGTGATGCAGTATCAGAGCTGAGCCTGTATGTGTCCAAAGACCTTGTTGATGTTTGCTGAGCCATCCAATAGCTACTTCAAGGGCATCAAGCCTTTGCAAAGTCTCCTTGTCAATATAGGTGTAAGACCTCAGAAGTAACATTATGAAAATAATCATACATGATGTGGACAGTTTGAATGAAATGAGTTACAGCATCGACTGCTATGGCTGTAGTGTCTTCCAGTGCCATCATTGCTATACTGCCCCAAACCACTTTTGCCTGAGATGCTCAAGTGTTCAAGTAATTTTTTCATGAATAGTGGTTCCCTCTAATCACATGTAAAATTGTTGGGGAGTGAGGCTTTAGCTATTAGTCTAAGGACCACAATATGAGTAATACAATAATTGAGAAATATTATTATTATTATTATGGAGTGAACTATGTCGAATTTTCAGGGAAGATAACACTGAGAGCTTTTAAAGGTCACTACTCGAGTGGATGAAATGTAAACAGTGAAAATAGGTTCTTCCTTAGTGAGAACCAAAATATACGGGTAGGCGTTACAGATCATGACAGATCAGTGGTGTCAGAGCAATCCATGTGAGCTAATCTATATGTTGAGATCTGCTGATTTGGACAATGTGAAGAAAGAAAGGAAGTTAAATGCCCTAAGACATTTTAAAAGCAATATAAGTAGGCGCCAGAAGAAAGATGTGATAAAGGCCCAGCAAGCCCAGGATTTCATAAGGGAGGGCGGCTGCTATAAATAAAAGATGAACTGTAATTTCAGGTAGAATTGGAGTGCAACACCATCAGATTATGGAGCCCCCAATTTTCTAGGGTTAGGTTATAAACAAGATGAACAACAGGATGATTGGTGGACCAACATGAAGTTCACTCCAAATCTCGATCATCTATTGGCACCCACAGATAAGAACATTTGAGAATACTAGGTCTAGGAAGGTGCCTTCCAGATGCAAAGGAAACTAGTAGTTTGAAAGTATTAATGAGAACTTGATTTTGGGTCCCTTTAGCATGGTTAGGCCTGATGATTCATATACCACTGAGCTTGAGAGGGAATATACTGGCTACTGGTCATAATACTAGCACCTATACCTACAAGGAATTCTTCAGCTAAAAAGTACCATTCATGAGATAGTAAATGCCAGCCAACAGAATATCCAGAGTGGCTATAATTTTTATCATAATCTCTTAAAAGGGCTAGGAGGGGAAGTCAGCTCTGCCAGTGTAAAAAATATACTTGGAGGAGAGGGGAGGCTTGGGTTCCTGTCAGTTGACTGTATCAAAAACAGAGGTGCAAGTATATGTGCCAAATACATCACGCCATTTATTTTTGGTATACAGTTAAACAGAAGCAGAATTAAAAAGAAATCCTTTATTTTTGTCATCTTAAAGTTATAGGTGACTTGTGCTGACATTGTCAGTAGAGGTTTTCAGGGGTGAAGGGATGCTACTTTTTGTAGTGTGTGTTCAGTCTATGTAGGAAGCTGTATAATCTTTTCTCAGGAAATCCTAAGAATTGTGTTGTAGAGGATAACAGATTTGTTTTCTTTCGCTTTTTGCCCATCCCAGAGGGGGAGTACCAACTCCTTCAGCTCAGGGATGAGTTTGTTTCTTACCTGTTGATAAAACAGATGAATTTCCCCTTCCCCAATGACCAATTATGTAGGACCCAGCCCTGTGGGATAGTTAAAATCTATTCTTTTTGGGAATAAAATATTTTTTACATTGATGTGAAGCTATCTGAGTCACAAATTTAAAAACTTAAGAAGAAGAAAGTGCTTTCTATAATTTTCCTGTGGTAAAATCTCTTTTGTCATATTCTCCCATTTATGTTTCAATAATTGATTTTTAAATAGTAAATTTTTTTGCCACAAAGTGTGACATAGCTGCAGAATAAAGGACTATACTTGTGATCCTTTGACTGTCTGGGCTGATGCAGGTTCTAGGAAATTGGCTTTGGCATGGGATTCTAGAGCTACCAAGTCTGTATAGTGTGTATCAACAGAGAAATGAATATGTTTAAGTTTGCCAAAAGGTTTATAGTGAGTCACATCCATGTGCCAAATTTAATTGCCTTTTAATAGTTACAGTTGTCTGAGAAGTTGACTCCTGATAGAATATTTACAGATAAAAATTTAAAAGTTTCACAGAGAAAACTTGAAATCAAGGGCAGAATAACAATCACGATGACATTAGAACAACTAGGTTTTGTTATCTCTAAAACACTTTTAAATGTTCATCTTTGTATAGAATAACTTTTGATCAGTTATCTTTATATAGTTACAAGATATCAAATGACACAAAATTTTATCTCAATTTGTTATTTTTAATAGAATGTCATTTGAGAAGAATATACTTGTCTGAGGATGTACATGATAGATTATTTAATCTCTAACTTTTTAATTTCTAGAGTGAGATTGCCTGGACTCCACAGAGTCTGGGTATCTTAAACTGTTATAATTACACAAAAATCACATAAACATAAGTGTAAAAAAGTATTCACATCATCAAGCTGGCTATATCATACTGAATTGCATGTACATTTCATCACAAATAGCTAAAAAACACAAGTAAGGGAAGGCCAGATGCTTGAGCCTAAAAAAAATTATAACCGTAAATAATGGGTGAGCTAAGAAGTTTTTGCTGTTTGTTTATTTAGGTTTGTGTCTTTGAAGGCCTGTAAACTGGGAAAGCACAAATATTAAACTTAATATAGCAACAATTGATATGACAGCTATGTAGAAATCTTTATATACATTTAGTTTCTAGTCTTAAGACAAATTTTAGACTACTTTTAAAGTTTTTATAAGGTGTAATCATATTGGTAAGAATTTTTACAGCTTCCATAAGTTTTGGAAACAGTGTTAATGACAACAAATAGATCAATTTTAAATATCAGGACCAAGTTAAAAGAGATGTCAGAATTTGATCATTTATATGTTTAAGATCTAACCCTATTATTTTGTATTATTAAACTTACATAGTCTTTAGATTCACAGCATAGCTTATTTTTACATGTATACACAAATACACACATATATATCCACATATATGTTATGTTATAAACTGATGGTTTATTATAAACTAAGTTGTTTATTTAACCAATCATGAACTGATTATTGAACACACTTTAAAGATTATCATTCAATTACTCTTTTACCTCATAAAGCTTACTTTTAGTAACCAAAAGTCCAAACTTATTTTAGTAAAATACAAAACCTTTGCTTTTAAAATTAATTTTGTAAGTTTAACCAAGACCATCTCAATACTTTTAGAAAACCACATTATTTTAGATAGAGAAACTTTTTTATTTTAAAGAGACTAAAACAAAAGAGGACAGAACAAAGGAAATTAGAACAGAACAATGTAAGCAACACAGCCCTTCATGACAAGACAACCGGATATTAACAGTAGCTACCATAATATCATTTTTCTTTGAAATAGTTGAGCATAGCTTCACACACAATAATATCAAACATAACAGAATAGTATAAAACTATTCAAAAAAATGAAAATATTACAAGATATTCAAAACCAAATAACAGAAAATAAACAATGAGCTATTATAATATCTCATTTTCCATAAAAATTTGTTTATACTATCACACATATTAAAATCCAATAAGACACAACATGATAGAACCAATGGAAACAGAAGAACAAAAGCATGGTAGGACTTCAAAGCAAAATGATATTAAATGAGAAATGGCTGCCATAATGTCTTGTTATCTTCAAAGTAGCTGTTTATACCATCACACATAATAAAATCAAACAGAACAGAATAAAACCATTCCAACCAATGAATGAAAACATTATAAGACTTCAAGGCAATGTAATGGGAAACCATTATTACTATAAAATCTTATGTACTTTTACCATTTCTTATACTAGGAAGACTATACAGTATTTATACATGTGAGTTTGATTTATTTCACTTATAAGTATGGTCTTGAGTTGTACCCATTTATTTATAAATACCTTAATGTGATCATTCTTTATAGATGAGTAGTACTCCATTGTATAAAAACACCACATCTTTTTTATCCATTCCTTAGCTGATGGGCACTTAGGTTGTTTCCAAGATCTGACTATTACAAATTGCGTTGCTATCAACATGGGTGCACATATATCATGGTGGTATGATGTTTTCAGTTCTTCTGGGAATATGCCTAGGAGTGGAATAGCTGGGCCAAATGGGACCTCCAATGCCAGCTTTTTGAGGGATCTCCAGACTGACCTCCACAGTGGTTGCACTAGTCTACACTCCCACCAACAGTGCAGAAGTGTTCCTTTTCCCCCACAGCCTTTCTAGCATTTGTTGTTGGTAGTTTTCTTGATCCTGGCCATTCTTCCTGAACTGAGATGGAATCTCAGTGTAGTTTTAATTTGCATTTCCCTAATGAGTAATGATGCTGAACATTTTTTTATGTATTTATTTGCCATTTGTATCTCTTCATCTGAGAACTGTGTATTCATCTCAGATGCCCATTTTTGCACTGGGTCTTTGAATTTCGGGGGTCAGATTTTTTAAATTCTTTATATGTTCTAGATAGAAGTCCTCTGTCTGGACTTTGCCATAGACATTCCAAGCTATTCTGTGGCCCCTTACCAGTATGTGAAGTTGGACATCCTTGTTCCTTTTCCATGCTGTGGAAGGTCAGTCTTCACTGTTTCTCTTATTCTACCCAAGGAGCACCACTTGCTGTAGTTTATGACCTTGATATGGCACAAAGGATTAATGAGTACTTAGAATCAATGTCCAATTCAAACTCCAGGAAGGCTCAGAAGGACTTCCTGAAGTGATTTCTATGACTTTTGATGGATGAAACCAGGAAGCAAGGATAAAGGACAAACAAACAGGTCAGTACAGCAATTCATGTAGGAGAAAGGATAAAGACAGGTTAAGATCAGGGTAGTCTGTTACATGATTGACCTTAGGGCCAATGTAAGTAATAAATTGGAGTTTGAGAAGGACAAGGGCCAGAGCACTTGTTCCTTAAGGCAACATAGTTTTGATCTTAGTTGGATTTGTGGCCCTGTAAACTATCTTTTAATCCCTAACCATGCATTCCAGAAGTTTTGGACCTGTGGCTCCAAAAGTCCCTTACCCCTGCATATTCATTTTTTGCATACCTCTAGCCCATGCTCCCATGGAATCTTATATGGAATATTAATGTAAAAGACTGACATTATTTCAAATGACAAGTACAACTACGTCTAAGGTGGGGACAATGAACTCAAGTAACTTCTCGTACAGTATTTTGAAAATGTAACCTAAGAATAAAAGCCAGCATAGGTAAATAAACAAATAAAGATACACAAACAGTGAACTCTAGTAAGTGGGATTTGTGTTTTTAGCACTGCAGGTTAGCAATCTGTTACTACTTTATTTTGGGGCAAATAAGTACATAAATTGAAGGTAGAAGTCTGGCTTCTCTTTTTTGTTTACAGAACAACAAAGGACTGGGAAAATGTAAATACTGTGATATTGGATTAGGATTTGAGGTATTGGTATAAATTCATAGCTTCTTCTGGTTATTGTTCTTTCTCTCTCTCTCTCTTTCTGTCTCTATCAGTACAGTCATACATACATACATACATACTCTGTGCACTAGAGAGCCTAGAAGCAACATTCCAATAGTAGTGAGTAAACTTAGCACTCAAATCTTGATTTCTAGATAGGATCTTCACTAAAATAAACCAAAATTCTTTGAACAAGAAAGCAGGAAAAGAACAGAGAAATTACAAAGCAAACCTAGGATATACACTAATCTTGTGCCAAACATTAAGGCCTCCTCAAAATGTCATGGGGACATCTCAAGAGGATTCAGGAACCAACTTCAAAGGGTCCTACTTGTCAAAATTACTTGAGCATCAAAATAAATGACAACAGTAACAGATTTAATATGTAGAGTAATATAAGGATCCATGAATGTAAAAGGAGTTATCAGAATATATGATGAGTGTTAACCTTAAAGATTCTATTACAGTAAAAGACACATTGTCAGTCCCCCTCAAAACACTGCCTTTTACTTTAAAAACACTTACATCATTGACAATAACTTGTCATTTTCTGAAGCCGTTTTAGAAGTCTGCTTTCTTTTCTTTATGTGGTGTGACCAAACTCTTGTGAATGTTGCTGCTGAGTGCCATCCAATGAAAAGGCAGGCTCATAAATATATTATGGTGTGTCCTTGTTATGGTTTGTGTTTGGATGGCCCCTGCAAGCCTCATGCAATCATGGAGGTGGGCTGACTGACTGTTTTGTTGTCTAGTGCTGGGATTGGCTGTGTGAATGCTGTACCTGTCCAGGGGCATGGGAGCCAGCATATGAGATAAGAGAGGGAAGGAGTTGTGCTTTTCCCACTTTTTGCCCTTTTGCTGTTGCTACTTATGGCCACCATGAACGGCTGCCCCTCAGCCATGCCACTTTGCCTTGGAGTCAGCAGAGTATGAACTGAAACCTCCATAAACTGTAAGCTAAATAAACCTTTCCTTCTTTCATTTTGGGCATCAGATATTTTTGTCTCAACAAGAGAAAAATAATCAAGATAGTCTTCATCATCTTACTCATCAAATATGGCACCTTGCTACTTCTGCTTCTTCTTCAAAGTTGAAACGGGCATGAAAGGAAAACATTTTGTATTAGTTCAGCACACTGGGGCAGCCACCACATTTTCTTTATCCATTTCTCTGCTGATGGGCATCTGGGCAGTTTCTAAGATTTAGCTATTACAAATTGTGCTGCTATAAACATGTGCCTGCATTTATCACTGTGATATGATGTTTTTAACACTTTTGGGAAGACATCAAGAAGAGAATAGCTGGGTCTAATGGAACCTCTAGTTTTAGTTTTTTGAAAAATAACCATAGATATTTCCATATTGGTTGAATCAGTTACACTCCCACCAACAGTGGAGAAGCGTTCTTTTTTCTTTACAACCTCACCAGCATTTGTTTTTGGTTGATTTCTTGATAATAACCATTCTTTCTAGAATGAAAAGGAATCTCAGTATTGTTTTAGTTTGCATTTCTTGAATGACCGGTGATGTCAAACAATTTTTCATATATTTATTTGCTTTCAGATATTGATTTTTACTTCTTCATCTGAGAAGTTTCTATTAATATCAGATGCTCATTTTTGGATTAGAGACCTGTCAGTTCTTAAAATTTTTCACTTTTGTTTAATAATTTTTTCTTCTAGTATTTTTTCAACCTCTATGCTTGATAATTTTGAAATAAAAACAACAAAAATTATGAGTGAATTCTATTTCTTTTTGTTTTCAAATTTGTTAGTGTACAGTTGTTGTCAAAAATATAATTTTTAGGGCTGGGGAATATAGCTCAGTGGCACAGCACCTGCTTGGCAAATGCAAGGTCCTGAGTTCAATTCCCAGTACCAAAAAACTTATATTCATATAATCTTTAGAGTAAGAGTTGCTTATGCTCAAGTTCTACTTTTGTTTATGATTGTGGTAACATTTTTCCCTGAGCCTTAGGGTCCTAATCTCTAAAATGATGACAATTCTGAACTTAGAGCATCTAAATGAGTCTCTAATGCCTGTAAATTTCTCAGCATTGTAACTGACATACAGTAAACACCTAATATCATGGACTGATCAAGCTTGCAACCTCCCAAATGGGTGTATGGTGAAGGATTAAATAAATGAGACAAGTGGTATGATTTTTAGGGCTCCAGGAAGATCAAAACCTTCTAGCAGAATTTGAGATTCTCGTAGGGATTACACAAGGATTTTCTCTGGGCTTCCTGATTTATTTGGTTTTCAAACAAGGAAGGGATTAGAGAGAAAACTTGGGAAACTGAGCAGGATCTAGGGAGTGGTTCAAGGACTTTTCAAAATAACAGGTTATATTAATTTAGGAGAACTATCTTTTGTTAATTTAAAAAGTATATTATATTAATTTAGGAGAATTATTTTAGGAGACAGTCTCCAGGTAGACTTTCACTATGGGAGTGAAAAGTTACAGTCTTTATTTAGTTCATTGGGGTGGGAGTCAGGCATCCTCAGCTGTGACAGTATCCTGTCATTTGAAGTGTCATGGCATCACAGACTACTACAGGCCTCAGTCAGGACCAGTGACTCACAGAGTTTCACTTACTATGAACCCATTGCCCATCTCCAGACAAGGGGTCTAGGCTGTGGACAGACTTACAAGAAAACATACAAATCCACTTGGTTAGTTTTAAATGGTTCTCAGAGCTGCTTCACAGTCGTCTCCATCAATCTAATAATCTAATTTGATTTTAATTATTTTTAGTTCCTCTGGTTCCTTCATCCATATTTATCTTTCCTCTTTTCTTAGAGGAATTAAAATAATATCACTGATTACTTTCAAAACTTGATGGCTTTCTTTCACTCCAGGGTGTTTGGAATAATTTCTTCTGCAGTTAACTATAATTTGGTGGTCTATGGCATCTATATGGCCTTTGAAGACTATAAGTAAATACTGTTCTATGAATATATTATTTCCTTTAGGAGACTTTTATACAATTTTCACTTTTTATTTCAAGTGTGTAATTTGGAATGTATTAGTGAAATTTATGTTTTTTGTAGGCCCTTGACATTGATAAAAGTCAATAAATGTTGAAAAATCAAGAAATATACTATTTGTTTTAGGGGATGTACTGTTTCTTTGGTTACTTGTTCTTATTCTGACTTAAATATTTGACCAATGTATAAATAATATTCAAGAGTTATTTTATTGAGGTAAGTGAAATTTGTCACTTACTATCATTATAATACATTCTTAGCTTTCCAGGATTTGCAATTTATTAATTCTCAAATTTCTGCTGAGAAACTTTGTGGGAAAAGAGCTAGTCAGTTCTCTTACAGTTGTTATATTCCATGAAACACTCTGCCAAGAAAAGGGTTGAATAGCATCAGGAAGGATTTTAGTAAAAGAAAATCTTTTTGTATGAAACTATAGTATGTCATTAGAAGAATTGGGTTCAGTTAAGAAAAAGAATTAATAAAGCTGGAAAATATCCAGGGAAACAAAACCTAATATCAAAGCAGTTAGAAGTGATAGTATAAAAAGTGTTTTGGATAGAATCCTATAAGTAGAGAAAATATTGTCCTATATTAAATATAATTGGAATTTATAAAATCATGAAGGATATAGGCCTTTTAAATGGAAATAAATAAGCTTAAATAATTAATATAAGTTTGTACATAAGAAATTTTATAAGATTTAACCTTAAGATAGTAAAAGTTGAAAACTGGCTGGTTTTAATTAAAGTGTTCCAAAATAAAATTATTTTTATTTGGAAAATGAAAACAAATTTGGATTAGGATTGTTGAAAATGTATCACATTATCTTTGGTAAAGATAACCATTTGAGTTGATATTTCAAATGGATTCCTTAAAAATTAGTTAACTTACATGGATGTTCTAGTGAGAAAAAAAAATGTAGTGTCTTTTTAGAGTACACAAAGGATAACCTAATATCTAGGACCGTAGTAGACTCAGGAGCCAGGCTACCTGGTTCAACTCTGTAGTATGTCTTTGGTAACTTGATTGTAGCCCTTTAAGGCTCATTTAACTGGAAACCTGAAATGCATCTTAAAGGACTAAAAGTCAAATTGTCAGCAGAATTGTTCCTTCTGGATCCTCCGGGTGAGAATATATTCCTGTCTCTGTAATGTCTGCTTTAGCGAAACATGGCCTTCCTGCCATCTCTCATGAAGTCTTCCTCTATCTTTACAATTATGATCACATATAAGTTCACCTGGATTATCTAGAAAACTCTCCTTGTTTCAGAGTCCTTAATTTACTTATATCTGCAAAGTCCCCTTTGCCAAATAAGGTTAACACTTCTAGGTTCTAGGGGTTAGGATTTGGATATCTTTAGGAGACATTATTCATGCTATCAAAAATATGCTTAGAAAAGTATTACATCCCTTTCTGATTATTAAATGTATCTTGATCAACTTTTAAAAAACAAATTGATGGTATAGCATTTCATTATAGGATAGAATAGTTATTACACAAGAATAACTTTACAAGTACATACAGGGCAGGAGGAAATACTTTTGTTATTTCTTGACTGAGCAAAACTGTGGTTTAAATTAAAGGCTTATTATACAACAATAAAAAAGTTGATATGCACAGATTTTGATAAATATTTAGTTGGAGAAAGTTCATATTTCTTCAGCTGGTTAAAAAAATTTCACATACTGGAGCAGAACTGAATATACTTATTTCCAACAAGAGGAGTGAATATCCCTCTTATCTTCCATGTATACTCTTCTGGATGGTGTGGTTTTGCAACTTTCCAGTTTAAATGTTAACTTAAAGTTTTTCATCCAGGGAAATCCACAGAAGAATTTATGAAAAGATTATGTGATATAAATTAGCCAAAATTTTAACTCCCTTTATAACTGCTTTAGACTTTAGTAATTCTAGATCTGGTCAAATGATTAGAAAAGTATGAAAAGGTCATGGCACAAAAATCCAATACATCAAACATATAAGAAGTAAAAAAATATTTATTAATGAGAAACAGCATTTGAGATATTTGGTAAAACAATGAAAATAATTTCAAACTTTATAAATTGTTCAAAGTTAGGCTTAAATAAAAACTTTCTATCAATTTCAAAATTGATAGGTACATTGCCATTAATCTTCCTGAAAATGCCCTCCTCCCTTAACTGTTCCATTTTGGCTCTCACATATGTCTCAGCCTTCTTGCTACTTTCTCAAGCAGTTTTAGGAAATTCTGTTTTGTGTTTTCATGGGATACAATAAAAAATATGCTGCAGCAGTTTAACTAAACATATTCATGGCAATAAAATCTGTAGTTACTTACAGTCAGTTTCTCAGATCCTCAAACTACCATCATATTTAATTAAACTTTTAGAATTTTGTGTTCATATCTCTGCACTTTTAAGAATAAGTGACATCAAACTAGAAAAGGAGAATCACCAAGGAAATGGTAATGAAAATAGGTAGATGTAAGGACTGGATGATGTGACTGACTTGAGAAATGCTTAAGTTTTAAAAATATTTTATTTGATGTGTTACTCTTATAATCTTTTTAAGAAGGAAGATAAAAATATACCTGGAACATATCACTGTACAGTCATATGTTGTGAAGTCTGTCTAGTCTTCAATGAAATCATTGCTGATTTCAGACCATTATAGGAAAAGATTATGTGGATATAAATGTTCATTGTGCCTTCTGGTTTTATGGTATTGAAATTCAGACTACATAAATTTAATTTGTTTATGTCTGCTGTTTTTGTTAAAAGAACTTGGATTGCCTAGACAATGAGTGTTTTACTTGAATGACCATTTTAGAAGAAACTAGTATTTATAATGAATCACACTAAAAAAAATTCCCTTTGTAAATGAAAAGCCAAAAGCAACGGTCAATTACAGATGAAGTAAAAACAGCTTGAGTGGTTAAGATATGAGAATCATAGTCAGAGAGATACATGTTGAACTCCTGGAGATGCCACTTAGAGCAGTATAATTTTGGGTAAATTATCTAAACCTCTTCACACCTTTCTTTTTATATAATATTAACAACATCAATAATAATTATGATAATGATGGCCTCCTATTTGTTTCTGAGAAGTAAATATGTTGCTACAAATAAACTATGTACACTGCATTGTCTTGTGCCTGGTACGTAAATGCCATTCCAGGAATATGTTTAGTTAAACTGCTGCAGCATATTTTTTATTGTATCCCATGAAAACACAAAACAGAATTTCCTAAAACTGCTTGAGAAAGTAGCAAGAAGGCTGAGACATATGTGAGAGCCAAAATGGAACAGTTAAGGGAGGAGGGCATTTTCAGGAAGATTAATGGCAATGTACCTTTTCCTGTAATAAATTTAAGAAAAATTTAATTGTATCTTTTGATCACCTCATACTTTTTAGGTACCAATTTCTAGAGTAAAATTTCTCCATATTTTAAATCAGTATTCATATGATAACATTTTAATGTACTATAATTTTTGTTTATTTTCATGTGTGTACTTGTCTATGTAGAACAGGTGTACATCAAAGGCTTTACACTGAATTGGATGAGGAAAGGAGCTATGAATTGTACAATATGTTGATGCTAATCCTGACTCCAGACTTGTATTGACCTTGTTTAAACTGCTTAACTTCTTAGGGCATTTGTAACTTCACTTGTAAAATGGAGCTGATGTTATCCACTTCATAGATTTACTTTCGGACCTAAGTGACTCAGCACAGTATGAAACACATACCTAATTAACACTCATTTAGTAGTAACTATTATTTTTTTGTAAACATGGTCTAATGATATATAAAATGCAAATACACATTACTAGAATTTAGAGGGGATGTCAAGGTGACATGACATGCTTAAAGTATTTAGAATTAGAATTTAGTGAGAGAAAACATGCATATATTAGAGATACAAACAGGGTTTTATAGGAGTAGAAGAAGTATTCAGGAATTCTTAGTTTGGAATGCAGTTCAAATGAAAAGAAATGGAGAAAATAGTACCTGGCCTGTTTTAAAAAGTAAGTATCATACTACTATTTGGAGAAATGGAGAAAGAACTTTCTAAATACATAAAAAAGTATAATTAAAAACCTCAAATAATAGAATGTAGTGTTCAAGGAATGGTACATATTTTGGTGTGTGGCATCATTGGGAATAGACTTTGTGGAAATACCAATTTAGATAAAAGACTGAAAGATTATTAGTTTGTTAAATGCCTTACTAGGGAGTTTTAATCTTACCATCTTATTGTTTAGAAGATAATTTTCTGTGGAATGTGGAAAGTACATTTGGAAAGGTTAGAGAGTCAGTGTAAAGTGTTAAAATATTGTATATGGTTTAACTGAAATATGGTTTAGTTTGATATGATAAAACCCTAGGCAAAGGCAATGACAAAGCAATGGAACAAAGGAGTGAATGAATACATGAACTGCTCACAGACAGAAAGCAAAGGAATGAATGAATAATTGTCTAAGGAGCAGGGATGAAGGAGGATGAAAGAAGATGTAAAGGTTTAACCCGTGCATAGAAAAATGGTGATGCTATTTACTTCAAGCAATGCTGTATTAGGAAAGTTTGGCAATGATGTTTCTGGACATAAGGAATATGCTATACCATTAGGTACTCTAGTAGAAATAACTGAAATACAGAAGGGAGTTTAGGTCAGAGTTTAAATGAAGAATCCAATAGCAAATGTAGAAGAATAGTTATAATTGAAAAATATAACATAGTCTTTTGGAGATATTTTTGAAAACAAGAGGTGATTTTAATTGCTACTACTGTATATACAAAATCTAAGTGTACAAAACACACATATTCTCTGTATAATCTACAAAGGATTTTAGGTGGAATCTTTTACTGCCAGAGTAATATTTTTTTTAACCTGGAAGAAAATACTTTTTGTCTTCTTTTGGATAAAGAATAAGGTATGGGAGGCTCAGTGATTCTGGAATCATGTCTACAAGTGCTTTGCCAGAACTTGTTTTATCAATTCATGTAAACTCCATCTGCTAGGGCTTTTGCTTGAATGACAGTCTTGTAATCCTCCTGTGAGCATTAACTGAGTGGCTTTACCTATAAATAGCATTCATTTTGAAGTGTTAGGTACAGAGGTGTAGTCATGGTGATGAGAGATTGCCTAGCCTACCAGCCTTTTTAATAAAGGGTTAGTCCCTAAAGCATTGGTTAAGCTTTTACATTCTTGTCACATTTCTAATATATTAAGGAATAGTTTATGAAGAAAACTTTTCTTGGAAAATGAAATGTGAAGTGTTTTAGGATTTAACTTCTTTTTCTCCTCCTCCCTCCAACTTTTAATATTCCTGCCTCAGTTTCCCAAGTGTTAATATTATAGGTGTGCATCACTATGCCCAGCTGGATTTATCTTAATAACAATATTATTTCATTGTTTCTTTGGGTGACTTTTAAATTCTTTTACTCACTTATAAAACATTCTTGATTTGCTACAATTGATATGATTTCATTTTGGTCTTCACAGTGGAGAGTTTTTGCTGTTTAATAGATGAAACAGACTAAGAGATTGAGTAACTTGCTCAAGATCCCAGAGCCAATAATAGTTGAGATAAACTTTTGGTAACTTTCAATACAGTAAATAAGCTTTTATATCTTTCAATGTTATTCAAATGTGATAAACACCTTAGGAAGATTTTTTAAAATTTTATTAAAATTGAAAGGTAAGAGGAATGAAAAATAGATTTGAGTTGGAGCCTGAGGGGAAGGAAAGAATATAATGGTCAAATACTGTTTATGACCAGAATCTGTGGTAAGTCAGTGTGACAGCTTACCTTTTTAATAGAAATAGTTGAATATAATAATCAGAAATTGAAAACCAAAAATTGTTCCTTCATCTACAGCATGTTGTCTTTCAAGTGGGAAGACAGCAAGGTACTAAAAGAGGACCCCAGTAGGATGCCACACTGGCCTGTATTGGAAGGAGCAGCCTAGCCAGCTGTGGCTGCTTTTGCCCCAGTGCAGACGGAAGTGCCTTTCAAGGAATCCAACATGGATTCCCCATTATATCAGAATTTGTATTTTTCTATCTTGGATTCTTTCTCTATTACAAAATAAAGAATTTAAGCAGTTGTCCAAAATAACATCTTAAAATATTCGCTTTGTGTGTTAAAGGGTTATCATAATCAGGCATGAGGGTAAGTAACCCTGGTATTCTGGAAGACAGGAGCAGGAAATCATCCCAAATTCAACCTTGACTTGAACATTGCCTAGACAACATAGATACTTAGTAAGATTCTGTCTTAAAGTAAAAACAACAACAACAACAACAACAAAAACAAAAAAAACAAAAGAGGGCCATGGATGTAGCTCAGTGCAAAGGCTCTGAGTTTAATCCCTAGTAGTAGGCAAGGTAAGTCATAATAATTAGAGAGAAAAATGATTCACTTAGAGATGAGTATACATACTGTATCAATATTTCCTATGCAAAGAGATGTTACTCTGCAAATAAACACAAACCTGAGAAAGAGACCTTCGGAAAGGACTAATTGCTTTCTTAAATATGTAAAGGAAAAATATTAATTAGTTGTTTAATATTCAAGTGCTTGCTGGAGTGTTGGAATTAAATTTTCAGAGTCAAAACAATCTCTTTTCTATATCTGGAGTTTAAATTATTTTGGTTATATTTTTTTTCTTTTTACATTTATTCAGGTCATTCTAAACATATCGAACACAAAGAAAGTGAGACTTTTAGAAATAGAATATAGCTCTTTCCTCATCTTGACTTTGAAGAGAAAAAATAATCTGTTTGGTACTTAATACAAACTTTAGCTTTTTGATATCTTTTGGTATTTCCATGTACAGAATTTTTAATTTAAAAAGTGAAAATGAAGTTAAAATGATGAAACTGTGATGAGAATGTATGAATTTTTCAAATTGAAACCTATTAATCTATATAAGCAAAATGCTCTAATAAAAATGTGAGAAAAAAGTAAATAAAAAACAAGAATTTTTGTGGAATGGTTACTAATGTTAAGGTCTTTTGAAAGCAAATTTGGTAATTATGCCCCTTGCTTTTAGCAGATCTGTAAACTTTGATAAACTTTTTTTCTCTTTCTTGAGTTTCTAGAGTTTGACTTTCATCAACAGGACCAGTCTTATGTAAAAGTCTTAAAGTAATCCAAGCAGTCCACTTTTCAATGTTGCCTTTTGTCCTTTTCCCACAGCCCACAGTGGTTACTCTCAGCAGCACATACTGTATCCCTGGACCATCCCTTTAGCCTTTTTTGCAGTTCTGTTTATTATTTTTCCTTTGACATTAAGTATTCTAATAAAATAGTGGATGCTAAAGAATTTGTGATTTATAGTCTTATCTTTCCAGATGTTGTAATTTGATATTTCAAAATCACATTACCAGAGATATCATGTAGCAAATATGAAAATACATATTAACACCAGGAATTGTGAGCTCTTGGGAAAAGCCAGCTTAATTTGGAGGCAATGAAAGGCTTTTTGGTGGTCTTAGATTACATATTGCTAGGCATTTGCTTACATTATTTAGGGTAGAATTTTGATGCTCTTTTTCTAATTATTAACTCCATAATCAAACCAATGAGATTATCATGAAAACATGAGCAAAGAAGATTTTTTTATTATCCTTATTTGCTTTGAAAGCTAATGAACTATTTTCCAAGGGTGGAAAAAACAGAAAATATTTGGAGAGCCAGCTACAGTTGCGCACACCTGTAATCCCAGCACTTGGGAGGCGAAACCAGGAGGACTATTGCAAGTTAGAGACCAGGTTTGGCTACAAAGTGAGCTCAAGGACATCTTGAACTGAACTGCATAGTGAGACCCTGCCTCAAAAATAAATAAATAAAAAGCAAAAAATAAAAGACCATACTTGGAGATTTGCTTTGATTTTTTTGTATGACTTTTTAAAATCTATTTGATAAAAGATGAGATCATAATCATTATAAAAATATAAGACTTTAAGTTTACCATTATAAGTTCCATGTTTCCAAGATTAATATTAAAATTTAATATTAAAAATATGTCGACTTGTACATTAAATGAACAAACAGGTAAGTTTGTGTGTCCCAGGAGAAATTTCAAGACCTTTTCAGTTAATTTTCATTATTGTTATACACTAACTTTCTGTACTAGTGTACTGAATTTACAAGTAAAAGAGAATTTCTGATATTACCTACTACGAAACCGTAATTGCATGCAATACCTATAAATACCAAGTATACATATCTGTAACCAAAAGAATAATTTTCCACTTTGTATATTTCTTCAGTGAGATAAGTTAACGTTATTTGAAAACTACATTGATGCTTTGAGGTCACATGAAAAAGAGGCTTTGAAAGTAGTTAGTGAATAGTTGGAGAAAGTAGCTACTCTCAACTGAGTAGGGTTTGGTGTTGAGTTGCTAAGGTCCCACTGTACTTGCAGTTCACAATATCGGGCACATGAGGGCAGCATAACCATATTACAGGCCTGCTGTGGGACTATTTTAAAGAACAGCCCAGAAACTTGTAAATGAAACTGATTCATGCTGCTCAACTGATTGAAAAATAAGATTAATATATGAAAGAGAATGAATATATACATAATTTTTCTGATTTATTATCCTTATTCAGTGGACATTTGCTTTTTGTGTGTTTTTTTGAGACAGGGTTTCACTATACAGTTCAGGCTGGGCTTGAACTCACTTTGTAGCCCAAACTGGCCTTGTGTTTGCAGCAATCCTCCTGTCTCAGCCTCCTGAGTGCTGATATTTGCTTTTGAAAAAGAATCTGCAGTTATAAGTTTTAAAATGAGAGGAGGGAGCGAAAGAGGGGGAGAGGCAGAGAGGTAGAGAAAGAGGTGTCAGACTACTTGTATCTTACTCCGTGGTATTCATGACATTTTCGGTTAGTTATTTAAAGAATACTATACGCTAGTTTCCTCAACTATAAGACTGTGGTAATCCTAGTATGCATTCATAGGACTGAAAAGGATTAAATCAGATAATGTAGATAGATATGTAGATTATTTTTAAAGACTTTCCTTTATTTGAATCTTGAAAACTATCAGCGATCAGTGCACAAGAATTTGAGATGCTTAAATTGTATTTTATGGCATATCATCACAATGACTTGCAAAAATATATTTGAAGAAGCTATGGCAGGAGCAAGTAAAGACAGAAAGTTTAAGATTTAGTGTGAATTACAGAGAGACCTCACATGTGCTTATACAGAAGAAACATATTTCTTTGTTTTGTTTTGAGACAAGCTCTCACTATATAGTGTGGACTGGACTTGATCCTGCTTTTTTATAGCTCAGACTGACCTCAAACTCATGGCAATTCTCCTACCTTAGTCTCCTGAGTACTAGGATTATAGAAATGTACCACAATGCCCGGCAGAAGAAATATACTTCTTTTTAAAGACTTAAACTACTGCTTTTTAGTTGTTAACTGGATAGTGACTCTTTCCTACTCTTTGCATTATCCATGAAAACAATATTATAAAAAATAAGATCCTCAAAAGATTCCTAAGAAAAGAACAACTCAGACTGAGGAAACTTGTTTTTTGTTGTTGTTGTTGTTGGTGGTGGTGTTTCTTATGTTTGATCAGAATTTTTCTGGTGGTTAGGAAAGACTCTTGACTTCAAGCGTTTTACATGGTGGACTTAAATTTCCAGTATGAGTAAACTCAGTCTTCTTGAGTTTTGAATATACACACTGTAACCATTTACTCAAAATGTAGAGAGTTGCAAATACAGCTTAAACTTTCTGAAATCCTGCAACCAAGAAGGAGATACTATATAAATACCAAAGTGAATGAAATAGAACTTAGAGAAGGAAGAGGGAAAGGCAAATGAGAAAGATTATGAATGTGGCCTTGCATGTTGGGATTGGAGAGGAATAGCAAGAAAGAGGAACTTACCTGTGTTATGGGATGAATCACCCCCTTCTCACTCATAAGTTAAAACTTCCAACTTCTAGAAATTCACGAGGTGACTATATTTTGAGGTGGGTTCTATGAAGAGGTTACTAAGGTAAAATGAGTTCATTACAGTGGACTTTCATCCTAAAGGATCAGTGTCCTCCTCAGAAAAGGAGATTAGGATATAGATGTACACAGAAAGAAGACTCTTTGAAGAGTAGATTTAACACAGCCATCTGTAAACCAAGGATGAGGCCTCAGAACAAATCAATGCTGCCAGAACCTTCTGCTCAGACTTCTATCTCATAGAATTGAAAAAAAAATTAAGTTTCCATTGTGTAAGCTAATCCAGTTTGTAGTACTTTGTTAAGACAATTTTGATAAATTCACACAGGGGGGAAATCAGAAATAAAGGTGTGAAGGCAGCAATATGTGTTTTTGTGGTGGAGAACTAATGAGAAAATAATGATTTCATATTAAAGAATGGTGGCTAATGTCTTGGAAAAACAAGTTGATATGATACTGTTTTGAAAGCAAGGACTTGATCCAGCAAGATCTGGTCAGAAGTTTGAAACAGAGATGGAACTGCAAGTGCCCTGTTTCTAGAGGCTGAATCTGGCAGCTTGTGAAGGATTCCCAATGTGAAGGATTCCATCAGAGAAGACTGAAAACAAAAGCCACATTTGTGTGAAAGGCGTATGGACTGTGGAAATGAAGGAAGTGGTGCATGTATCTGTTATTTAAAGTCAGAGTGGACCATACTTGGCAGCAAAAAGGGAACACCTGAACGCAAAAAGTGGCTTTGAAGTTGACCAGTGTAATAGTGGTTTAAGGTTGATCAGTGTAATAGTGGTACCAATGTTAATGCAAATGTCTGAAAGTAGACCCTTTCCCATAAGAGATGATGAGACAGACTGGATTCAAGGCTAAGAATGTCATGTTAATGCAAGAACTAAAAGCATAAATGAACTCTGTGGGAGAATTTTAAAAGGGCATACCCCTTTTAAGATTGGCTAAAGTACGTTTAAGAGCAAAGATATGTACTATATAATTTACAATTATGCTCATTATGCAATTTAAGTCATTATTCTTATAATGTAAGTATCTTCTGTTGCTCCAAACTTATGATAAACATTGACACAAACACAAATGCATCCTATCTTTAGTTTAGAAAAAGCCTAAGACAAAGGATTGTGTTTTATGTTTAAGTTAGTGCTGAAGACAGAAAGAGAACAGTCACAGAAAATGAGAAAAAAGTGAGACTAAATATTTACTGAAGATAGAAACTCTAAGCCAGGAGTAAAGGGAGAAAAGTGAGCCTTCCACTGACTTTTTTAAAATTGAATAGGAATTTAGTTCATTTTCTGTTGCTAATACCACAATATCACAGACTGGTATAAGGAAGTTTATTTTGGCTCACAGTTTGGGTATAAGATCCAAGGGCTGCATCTAGTGATGGCTTTCTTGGAAGAGTCCTGAGGTTATGAGAGAATTCATACACACAAGGAATCCATGTGGATATATGTGTTCTGGTATCTGTCTTCTTATAAAATCATGAGTATTCAATTATGACTTTACTTAATCCTAATCATCTCCCAGAAACACTATCTTTAACGTTGTGGAAGGATAAAGTTTTCATCTTCTTAATGCCTCACGATGGGAACTAAACTAGTGTGTTTCTAGTTTGGAGGGGATAACTCATAGTCAAACAATTTCACTAAAATACATGGAAGTGCTTATCATAACATTTAATAACACTTTTTATAGCAATTCATATCCTTTACAGACTTCTCCATATATATTTTTAGAATTTTTGTACATGACAAATACATTGAGGAACTCTTAAGTATCAGAAAAAAAATCAACAGTCGTGGCAATAACTTGTTAAAAGAGCTTTATTTTTCCCAAGAAAATCACTAGTTTCAGAAAAATATTGCTAATGAACTCTATTTTACTGCTGATTTTAATTCAAAGCTTTTTTTTTTTTTTCATGCCTTTCATTCCCATCATGACTGGCTTATGGCAGTGTGACTCTGACACTGGAAATAACAGGCCAAACCTGTAAATCATATTAGAAAGAGTGATTGATTTTAGGCTAAAAATTATAGGTGTTTTTCAGTTTTTATTGTAATTAGAATGGCCAAGCAATGGACATGGTGGTATGAATTACTATAAATATCATCCAAATATTTTTGCCACATAACAATAGAATAGTTTGTTACTTTCCCATTTCTAAACCTGTTAGTTATGAAATCAGTGTTATAGTAGATCTCAAAGGAGTTTTTAAAAAATCAATTCATAAAGAAAAAGTAATAATCATAGGCTATCTAATGGTCTAATAATAAACACAAACTAAAAAAAGGAAGAGGAATATCAGCAATAAATGTGAGTATTTGATTCCTCAAAACATTATCAAAATGAGTTATCATCAAATCAAATATAAATTATATACAGTTCAACCACTGGAGATGTCACTGTGGGTTGATTTGAGAAAATCTTATGAAAAGGGCAGTAGGTTTTGTTGGGTCTCAAAAGATGAAGCATGTTCTCTGAAAACTGATACAGTCTTATTATCTTAAGATTTCTTAATCTTGGCAGTTAGACTAGATAATTGTTGTGAGGGACTGTCCTGTATATTGTGAGATAATTAGTAGCATCCCTGGACTTTATGAACCAGATATCTGTAGCAAACACCATCTCTACACAAGTTGTGACAACCAAAAATATCTCCAGACATTGCCTAAATCAGCGATAGGGGAAATGAACAAAACTGCCCCTGATGAGTATCATTGATTTAGCACATAAAGGAGAGAATTTGTTTTTAGTTTGATGTCTTTGCAGGGAAGCAAAGGAATACCAGTGAAATTTTGATATAGTTAAAGGAAAGTGCCAAGTTCTTTAAAGAAAGTAGCTTGATTTATTCTCCTTGTGATGTTGATTGGCTCCAGAAGAATAACACCAGATATACAGACAGGGGAGTGCCTTGGCTGTCATAGAACATATATCATAAAATCCTTCTTGTACCTATTTTACTGAGGGCTCTGTGATGACTTTACTTTTCCTGAGACTCCCTGAATAATACATGCACCCACAACAATTTCTGATGATTCATTAAAAGTATAGTTTAGGAAATATGAAGCACATTAAAAATACACTTACAGCCTACTCATGTTTTACTTTCCAGTTCCAAATACTAAGTGAATTTATTCTTTTTCCATTTACATTGATTTTGGTAAACTTGTCAGACATAGTTTTAGTCATATGCTTAGCTAAACAACTGTGGACAGTATGACTATATTAGAATAGGGAGCTTTGTATAGTTTTCAAATTTTTTAAATAATGATATAGTGGGATTACATTAAATCTTTATAACAGCTTTGTTTGTATGGCCATTTTCACACTGTTGACTCTACTTATCCACGAACAAGGGGTATCTTTCCATTTTCTGATATCCTCTTTGATCTTTTTTCAAAGTACTATAATTTTCATGGTATAGATGTTTTACCTCCTTTGTTAGATTGAGTCCTAAGTATTTCTTTTTTTTTTTTTCTGGATGCTATTGTGAGGGGTGTTTATCTAATTTTTCTCTCAGTGAGTTTGTTGTTTGCATACAGGAATACTACTGATTTTTGACTTTATATCCTGCTACTCCACTGAATTTGGTTATTATTTTAGAAGTTTTCTGGTGGAGTTTTTAGGGTCATCTGTATACATACAATATCATGTCATCTATGCATAGTGATAATTTAATTCTTCCTTTCCTATTCTCATTCTTTTTGTTTCTTTCTCTTATCTAATTGCTCAGGCTAATGTTTTCAGAACTATACTGAATAGGAGTGGTGATAGTAAACATTCTTGTCTTGTTCTTGATTTTAGAGTGAAAACTTTCAGTTTTTGTCCATTTAATATGATGTTGGCTATTGGTTTGTCATAAATGATTTTTATCAGATTGAGGTAAATATCATCTATTATAATTTTCTGTGGGTCTTTTCTATCATGAATGAATTTGAGCTTTATCAAAAGCTTTTTCTGCATCTATTGAGATGATCATGTGATTTTTGTCTTTGGCTCTATTCATATGGTGTATTATGTTTATTCATTTGCATATGTTGAATCATCCCTTCATTCCTGGGATGAATTCCATTTGGTCATGGTATATAATCTTTTTGATGATTTGCTGCGTTAGGTTTGCTAGTATTTTATTGAGAATTTTTGCATGTACATTCATTAAGCAGATTGGCCTGCAGTTCTCCTTTTGCTTGGGCCTTTCTCTGGTTTTGGTATCAGGATAATGATTGTGTCCAGGAATGAGTTAGGGAAAATTGCTTTCCTTTCAATTTCACTAAGGTGATTGAGAAGTATTGGCATTAAATCTCCTCTAAATTTCTTGCAGAATTCAGCCATGAATCCATCAGGACCTGAGATTTTCTTTGTTGGTAAGCTTTAATTATGTTTTTAACAACAAATGCTGGTGGAGCTGTGGGGAAAAAGCAACCTTCCTACACTGTTGGTGGGAGCATAGACTGGTATAGCTGCAGAGGAAATCACTGTGGAGATTCCTCAAAAAACTAGTGTTAGTGGTCACATCCAACCCAGCTATCTCCTTCTGGGTATTTTCCCAGAAGAACTGAAAACATCATACCACAGCGATATATGCCTATCAACCGAGGAATGGATAAAAAGATGTGGTATTTCTATACAATGGAATACTATTCATCTGTAAAGAAGGATAATCTTGGGGGCCTTATAGGTAAATGGACGCAACTAAAACCACACTCATAAGTGGAATAAATCAGACTCACATGTGTAAACATTGTATTATCTCCCTGGTATAAGAAACTGAAAGAATAAATAAGACCCCAAATCTACAACAGATATCATGAAAGGGAAAGAAACTGTTTAAAAGGAAAGAACAACTGGAATGAGGGAAAGGAGAAAAGAAAGAAGGGAAATACACACATACACACATATATATGATAGCTAAGATAATTATACTACTAAGAAAAGAATGGTTTGTACTTACATTTTGATAAATTTTGCATGTCTATATCTTGTAATCTGAGCAACTAGTTTGAAGACAGCAATATGCAATATATTAATAATTGTTAATTTCCCATCATCTTGTTATAAAATTATCTTTTTGTTTTTTTCTCTTTAAAATAAAAAAAAATGTTGCAGTGATAGATGATTAAGCTATGAAAATATCCACCTTAAAGTAATCAAAAAGATGAAATGGAGAGTATGGGGCCAACACAGATATTTGTGCATATGCAAGATATTCATAATAGATACTCTCTTCTTTATACCTATTTCATAGGCATTATCAGATTTCATAAAGCAAATATTTTTCTGGTTTAATTTTTTTGAATTATAACACGAACTTGGGATGAATTTTGCCAATTTGAGTTTGCATAACATGAAACTATACAGGAAGTCTGGTCCTTGTGAATATACCTCTTAAGTATTTACCATGAGTCAAACACTGTAATAGAAGCTAGAATCTGGTGAGAGTAGAGACTAGTCAATTGGACTTCCTATCAAGAAACTTACAAGCCAAATAAAGAGAGTTTTACAAAATGAGTGTAAGTACAGTTAAATATTATAGGCCATCTACAGATATTCACAAAGGAAAATGAAACCAGTTAGACAAGTACATAGTAAGAAAAATGTGGAATCATGTCATATTCCTATTAACAGTATGCACTGTTTCACTGTACCCTTGCCAGGGTGTATTATCACTGAAAATATTTTGTTAATTTGGTAAGTAAAATTTGTATCCAGTTTTAATTTCCATTTATATGTTGGAGATACCATGTTTTAAAAATATTGTATATTTTTTCATTTGCGATTCCTGCCTTTTGTGAACTATTTATATCCTGTTTCCTCATTCCTTTTTAAATTTAATGCCTTCGGCCCCTGTTATCTCATCCCTACAGGCACTTACTTGACTGTTCACATAGATAAACATATTTGTTCGGGAAAATGTCATTTCAAAGACCATAAATTCTAAATCCAAATTAGTTTCATATTTCACCTTATTTATCTTTTAGTGCTATCAATTTGATTCCTACTTTAAATTCTGTTCATACAGAGGTTTTTTTTTTTTTACTGGCTTTATTTTGGCTCTTATTTCATATCTCTGGTCATTTCTTCTCAGTCTGTATTTGTGGACCTTTGTTGCTACTTATGTTCCATAACTAAAGATGTTTTTTGAGTGTCTTGTGCTTTTTATGATTCTGGATTACATTCCTGTTTCTTTTGTCATGCTCACTTATACCAAATTTATGCATTCTCATATCTTTAACTCCCCATCACCTCTGTTTCTAATAACTAAGTAATTTTTTCCTGATTTCTGCTTTCATATGTCTCACCAATTACAGAACAATTCTGGAGAAAAACCTACATATATCACGTAATATCTTTAACTCCCTATCACCTCTGTTTCTAATAACTAAGTAATTTTTTCCTGATTTCTGCTTTCATATGTCTCACCAATTACAGAACAATTCTGGAGAAAAACCTACATATATCACGTATAATAGACATGAAAGCAAAAGCATTCTTACTCTTATATCAAGATTCAGCTGTAGAACCCCAAATCTATGAAGAGAATATTTATCAGAGTGTTAAATACACTTCTTTCCTTCTTTAACTTCTCTTACATTTTTTACTAGATCAAGAGTTTCTTGTGACAGAATCTGTGCCTCATTTTTGTGTTCCTAATGCTTGGAACAAAGTGCTCAGCAAATCTTTAATAAATATGTACATCTCCTGGTTATATAAAGATCATCTTACAGTATTACAATATATGTGGCTGATATTTAATTAAGAACAGAAGGATCACAAATCTGAGGCCAGTCTGAGCAACACAGTGACATTCTGTCTCAAAATAAAATGAAATAAGAAAATAAAAAGATGTGACCGAATAGGAGTATATCAAAAGGAGAGTGACTATGATAGCAGAAATCTGATTATGTTTAATACTATCTCTAATGTCCCAAACAGAAGAACATGGTGGATGTTTGGAGAAATTCTTTCCAATATTCCTTTCTATGCATACAGTTTTTCACAAAATCTATGCTTTTATGTCTTGTTTCATTTGACACAATATCATTACTATTTCTCCATGTTATTTATTATTCTTTGAACATGTTTTTCAATGACTATGTAATGTTTTGCTAGACTACTTAGAATACATATTTTAAAAAATGTTCTACCTTTGTATGTAATTTTATATTTTTTCTGAGATTTTCTTGCATAGGACATATGTATGTATGCATATACATGAAGTGGTTAATATGCATTGAAGACTTTATATTACCTTATACAGAGATGTGCACTAAATGCATTACAGATATTATTTCATCCACTCTCCATAAAACTCTAGAAAGCAGATGTTACCTATCCTTATTTACCAAGGAGGAATTGTGGCTTAGAAAGATTGTGAAGCTTGTTAAAGGCAATACAGGTGTCAGAGTATCCTTACAAACAAGGACTATCTGCCTCTAGGCTTTGTACACTGTTTTCCATAACCTACTCCACCACTTATTAGTTCTTTGCCACTCTTCTATTCTCTGGCTATTAGGATAGTTATCTCAAGCTATTTTCCCCTTTCTACCCATTGCATATATATTTTTTTTTTTTGGTGGTGGTGGTGGTGCTAGATATGCTAGCCTGTGTCCATACATATGCTAAGCCTGTGTTCCACTACTAAAGTATATAATGTTTTAAAACTGAGGAAACACTAGTTACTTACTTAGGAAAAATTATAACACAATACTCAAAAAAGGGATGCCCTTTTTAAAATGTTTTATTCTCTGATCTCTTTTAAATTGGCCTATAATATAGCATTTTCTGTGAATAATTATTTTCTCTTCTGATCTTGTTTAGTACTGCAAACTAAAACTCTTTTTGTAAAACTAGTGAAGATTGCCAAATCAACAAAAATTTATGATTTGTAAATTTTAATAGGTTCCTAACTTTGGCATACTGTGCTCTCATAAATTAAAGTTTTCTTTTTCTTTATCTTTTTATTTTTAAATTTTTTGCAATACTGAGGATTGAACCAAAGGCCTTGTACTGAGATACAACCCAGGCCCCTTTTCTTAAATTTTGAGATAAGGTCTCCTTAAGTTGGTCTGGAATTTGTGATCCTCTTGCCTCAGTCTTTCTAGTATCTGGGATTACAAGAAGGTGCGCCCAGTGAAGGGAATTTTTCAAATATTCCTTTTGAGAATTTTATAACCTTTAATGTTGACATTGGTACCTAAGGGGAATGACTGTAATAATGAAACTATATGTTCTATCTACAGAATATTTGCTTATTCTTATCTAAATAAAACTAATTCACATGATAACTTTATCATCAATATCCAAAATACAGATAAATATTAAAACCAAAGATCCTTTGATTTGAATTCTGCAATAATTCAGGCAAGATTTAGATTTGGTCTACTTATAGAATGAATTTGTGAAAATTTAAGTAATATTAATATTTATTTTTTCTTTATGTTTATGCATTTAAGGTTATATATGCTATCATTATTTCAGATTCAAAATTTGATATCTCTGGTATTATTAAAAATAATAATTTAATAATACTTGTTGAGTAATTTTTAATCAATTTAATCTACTTTACAGATTTTTACTATTAAATATATGTATTTTAATATGATATAATTATATCATTTGTATTTGGTTTCAAAAAATTGTCATGGAAAAAATGGGAGGTACGATTTTTAAATCAGCAAATTTATTTATGCCATTGTGAACCATAGGACAGATGGTTGGTGGTATAACCAAACATTGTTTTTTTAGAGTAAAATGAAGAAAAGTGAATATCTCTTAATTTTCTTGTGTGCTATAGTTTTGGTTACTTATGTGATGGAATACTGTGTTTTTTCTCATATCAAACAGAAATGAAAGCAGCTAACATAATTATAGATTTAAATCTTCTCTAAACATTGCTGGTAACAGAGGCTTTATTCATTCTATGTTCCTTGGTAAGACAAAGAGTTTTGAGAACTATTATGGTAGTAACTGTAATGCCATGAGAATGGAAAGTTGTCTAAGGAAAAGATCAGAATATTTTACTTGTTGAATGTTTATCTCCAAAGCAAGACAGAGATTTAAATAGAATTCAAAATGCTTGTGAGCTTAACTCACTCTTAGGGAACGAATGACTGTGACTCCACGTAGTACTTTCTGGTCTGCCTTTCTGGCTGGAATGCTAAGGATGAAGCAGTGGTTCACAAATTGTAGTGTGTATCAGTCACTTGGAAAACTTGTTAAATATGTAGACTTCCAGGCTCATCCATGAAGATGTTTCTCTAGTAGGTGTGTGGTGGAACCCTCAACTCTGAGTTTATTAAACATTCCAGAACTTGTGATACAGATGCCTCAAGAGCCAGATTCTGAAATGCCAGGCAAGTGAATAAAGTCCTGAAAGAGGTCTTGGGCAGGAGATGGTTACATAAGTCACTGCTGAAAGAAAGTAGAAATTGACATCCACTGAAGACTCTGAATGAGTAAAGAGAATTGTTCACATGGAACAGCCAAAGTCAAATCATGCAGTCAGTGTTAAAAGTGACCTTAAAAACTCATTGGATCCTTCTGGATCGTTGACTAGATCATTTTTGAACATGTCTACGAAGAGGGTTGTATTCAGCACTGTGGCTGTCCAGTCTCACTGTGGACTGTTCTAACCATTGCAACAGGTATCCATAGAGGAAGAAGAAACTTGTACCACACCATCTATTTTTCTAAAATCTATAACATAAATTTTTGATAGACTCCTAAGAAGAGAGAAGAGTAAAATATTATTTTTAAGTCCAAAGGCAAATTCCCAGCATTCTTCTCAAATTAAAATTGTGCTAGTGCTTTAAGAGAAATTTATGTGAGTTCAGACTTAAATGTTTCCAATATTGATTTTAAAAACTATTTACTAGACTTAGCAAAAACTATTTACTAAGGATTGAAATTCTTTTCTATATCTATAATATTTCATTTTTCTTCCCCATGAAATTAAAATAAAAACAAATAAATATATCTTATTCTACATCACCTATATGTTTTTTAGCAATGTAAAAACTAAGATTTTGTAACTTAATGAAACCTGTTTCCATACCTTCTTGCACAACCTATGTCCTTTATCTTGAATGTACTTCTCTTCTCTCAGTAAGTCTTCTCATATTCATTTCATACCTTTTTTTTACTCCCTTTCCCACAGGGTTTTTATCCAACATGATGTTATTATCACTGTTACTCTAATTACATTGGAGTTGTCATTTTATATTTACATTTATATTCACCAAGGATGAAACCCAAATCTTAATTTCATTTGTTGATGGAGCAGTAGGCCATTTTTATTTTATTACTTCCAGTTTCAAATTTCCAATAATGCATGGCCATGTGAATACAATCATATTCTGTATTGGGATGCTGTGAAATCAAAAAGGAAAAGACCTACTGAATTTAACTTATCATTCTCTGAAATCTGTAGTAGCATCATCAGTGACTAGTACCCCACTTATGCCAAACAAGAGTGTTTTCTGAGGAAGTAGTGTTGGCTGAGTGATTTAGACTCTATAGTTATGATACTCACAGGAAGGAGAGCTGTGAGAGCATGTCAAGACAACTTACTTGTTGAGATAAACTGGTTTAGAGAACACTCAGTCTTTTTCTCCTTGAACTTAAAGCGCTTGTTTTTTTTCTAATTACAAAATCTAATCAAGGATCCACAAGATTTCTTTGATGGCTACTTCCTTTGTTAGTTTCTGAGGTTTATTCATATTTTTGACACAGGTATTTTAAATGCAGCCTCAAAAGCTGTAATTTAAGTAAGTTGGAATGTCCAGCTTTGAGGGAACTTTGCAAGCCAAGGCTTCATATAGCTGCTACCAAAATTAGAGTTTCTACCTCCCAAGAAACTTTGAATCTTTCCAAGTTTTATTCTCTTACACAAATTTTCTTTCTCCCACAGAGGTGGGCATACAGTAAGTGCTAAATGCTTATTGAATTAAATAGATGTTTATATCTTTTAAATAGTTGGTCCCTTAAATTAATTCAAAGGCTTTTTTGAAAAATATTCCCAAATAGTATGAACTATTTGAGATGGTAAACCTGTGTTTAGACTTACAATTTGGGCATTTTTCTCTGTTCTGTTTCTAAAATATTGTAGTTATGCAAAATCAACAATATTTTCTTGAACTTTAGCCATGTTCTACTTCCCCAAGTTTAGGCTGTGGTCTGTAAATTTGAAAAGATATTTGTGAAATAATAGGCTTAGATAAATTAGTATTTTTGGGAAACATATGATATACTAATTTTTTTTTTTTAATCAGTACTGGGGATCAAACTCACAACCTCACACTTGCAAGGCAGACGCTTATGCTGCTGAGCTAAATCCCCAGCCCTGCGATATACTAATTTTTAAGAATTGCTTAGATTCAAACTTTTTGCTTTGTAGAATTAATTATTCTTTTCTCTAATCGCTCAATAATTTACATTCTCCTTATTAGGGAAAATATATTATTATTATTTTTTTCTTTTTTTCCATACCGGGGATCGAACTTGCTACCGCGTGCTTGCAAGGCAGGCACTTATGCTACTGAGCCAAATCCCTACCCCCTAACCCTTTTTTGTTTTTGGTATGAGGGATTGAACTCACCACCACATGCTCGCAAAGCAGGTGTTTATGCCGCTGAGCTAAATCCCTATCCCTATTAGGGAAAAATATAAAACAGAAATAGTAAGGGTTGCATGGCAAAGCAGTTAAACTGGTTCCACGGAAGACTTAGTGGGAACCAGTGCATCAGTTTTGAGAAGGAAAAGTCAGGACCAAAGGGGAATTCATATAAATCATTAGTTAAGCAATTTCTCTCCTTAGGGTGTCAAGATCTCCCATAAGAGAGGTTTTACTCTTCCTTCTGGAAAGGCGGTGTGGTGAGTTGACAACTAGTGGTCAACTTGTAACACCCAGTTGAACTGAATCAGCATAGGGCTGGGTGTGGACTGGTCACCTTAGGGTTGTTGCCAATAGCATAAAAGGAGAACTGGAGGTGCTGCTGCTTCTCCTGGAGAAGCTTGTCGAGCTAGCTTTCCTGATATGAACTTAACTGTTCACCTTAGAGGAGAAACTCAAGACCTCACTGTTGTTGAGGATGCCTATGGTTTGTTTTAGGAGAGCTCTGGTCCTTACCTTGAGTTTCACTTCCTGGCTCCAGTGCAGATCCCTCTGCCTATTGGCACAAATCTTACATCCTGCTGGCGCAGACTTTCTAACTTTCACTGACCTTTGGGCCTTCCCAGTGGGGATCCTTGATACAGACTTTCATGAGACATTGTGGGCTCTAAGCCTTCAAGTGGACTGGTGGAGGGCATTGCTACAGACTCTAGGTTTTCAGCTGGACTTGTGTAGGACCTTGCAATAGTATCCAAGCCCCCAGCTGGATTCTTTGGATCTGTAGCGTGTATCTAACCAGGTCTCCCACTCTTTTACATTTAACGCTTTGAGTGAATATTATAAAATAGTCCTATAAATTATGTGTCCTGTATTTAATTTTTTCCCTTATAAACTGTGGTTACAACAGGGGGCTAGGAAAAAAGAACTAGTTAGGAGAAAGTGAAGGGAGAAAAATAGGCATGGCTCAGATTTCAGTCTATTTTTCACCCACAGGGAGAAACTCAATTCTGCAAATGCCTTGTATGTCCATAGGAGACGTCAGCATAACATGTAACCTTGCAGTAGTGAGGTAATAATGAGTTACAAGCCTTGTCTTCTTGGGAATCTTATTAATGTCACAATTGGGAAAAATTGCCTCACATACACATACCACAGCACTAGAACTACAGTCATAAGATGATGAGGCATAATTCTTCTCTTCCCTTGTAATTTTATTTACATCATGCTGGAAATTCTTATCTCACACATACCTACTCCCCCTTTTTATACCTTCATGCACAGAAACACACATTTACACCTACACACACACACACACACACACATACACACACACAAATATATGCTATTCCCTCCCAGTCCTTAACCTATGCTCACAAAGAATCTCATTCCTACTTATTCAAACCACATTTCCTACTTGCAAGAGAAGGGGTAGAACTTCCTACTGAGTGAATGTGTATGACACACATAACACTTTATTTTGGCAACACATTTTCTATTTGCTCCACTGATTTCAAAATCCTCATAGTTTACTATCAAATTGTTCATATTTAATAATTTAAATTATTCAATTTATAGTTAGGAAATATCTTCCCTCATATTTGGAATAAAGACATAATTTATAGGAAGAATTGCCTATTTGTTTCGTTTTATTCTTAATATCAAATAGAATCATAAGGGATTGTCATTTTTATAGGTTAAAGTGATGAAATAATAGTAATTTCATGTGTTTAAGCCTAAATACTATATTTCTTTTTCATTTGGTGTTATTGAGTCATGACAATCTTGTCTGTGAGCATTTATTCATCTTTAAGTATACACTGGGTATAGCAGGGTACCCTCTGGGGGTGAGCCTGTACTAAAACTTTAGTACCTGACATCTGGGACCGACAATTTCATGTGTATTATTCCCATAGGCTGAATCTTAGGCACCTGATGTAACAACTTTACAAAATATTCTATTGAAATTAGAGAAGAAAGGACTATTTTCTTAAATAGATTCCATTGGGGTGAGATGGTTAATTATATATATCAATGGCTCAGCTCAGTTACATTATTCTGGATATGCTGAGTGTTATTGGCTGAGATTAACATTTAAATTGGTGGACCTGCAATAAAGCAGATGTCTCTCCATAATGTGAATGGGCCTCATTCAATTAGCTGATAGGCTAAATAGAACAGAAGATGGGCCTCCCTTGAGCAAGAGGGAATTCCGAAAGTGTTATGAATTTAGATGTCCTCCCCAAAGCTTCATGCACTCATAGGTGGGGGTTCTCAGAGGGGACTGGATACTGGGTATGTGATACTGGAAATTAAGATTATATGATATTTGTTGCTTTCTTGTTCAGCTCCCCAGTTCCAACATGGCTGGATCTCAGGAAGTGGCAGTGCAAGCAAGCAGCAGGCACGGCAGGAAGAGAACAAGTCAATGTCTCTGATGAGCCTACCAGCAGGCGGGCTGAAAATCAACACCTGCCCCCCTGTCTCAAGCATGACTCTCAGTCCAGAATCAAATCTTAAAAGTAAAATGTACACACACACACACACACACACACGTGCATGCACACAAATGGTGGGGAGAAACATGCTAATGTATTTTAGCCCTATAATAGGAAATATATGTGAAAATGGATTTCATGGTCTCTTGGCCAAGGAATAGTGCAATAAAATTTTAATTTTAGTGAATTAGTCTCTGTAGTTTGCACTAGAGAGTCAATATGAAATAAACCAAAGGGGTTAATTGTAACAGCTGTTGTGAAGATTAACATGCATGTAAAAGCATATACATGAAACTCTGTCCAAGAAGCCAGGATTGGTGGTGCATGCTTGCAATCCCTGCACTCTAGCAGAATGAGACAGGAGTATCATAAGTTTAGGCTCAGCCTGGGAAACTTAATAATTTAATAACTGTCTCAAACTAAAAAAATAAACAGACTCTGAGTTCAATCCCCACTACCAAACCAAACAAAACAGAAAAGCCAAAAACCAAACCAAAACTAAAAAAAAAATGAACAAAGAAAGTTGAGGTGTTACAATATTAGAAATGTCTATTTTTTAAAAATTGTTTATTGGATATATATATATATATATACATATATATATAATTTCATCATTGGGAATTTGTACCTGTACATGATATAGATTGATTCTTTTTTTCTCTCCCTTTCCCTTCAACCACTTATTTCCCTTCTTATTCATAAAAGCTTTGGTTTTCTTTTTCTTTTTCCTTTTCTTTTCTTTTCTATTCTTTTCATTTACCCTTTTTCCTTTCCTCCTTCCCTCTCCCTAGTTCTCCTTCCCATTTGAAAATTTTCCTATTTCAAAACATCTTATGAGAATGGTGGATTAATAAGCAGCAAGATACTCAGCCTGAGAGACAACTCATGCCGGAATAGGGTGCCATGGAGAGGTCCAGACAAAGGGAGATGGACCCTCTCTACCCAGGAAGAAACTAAAGGCAAAAGAGCTGGTCAAATATGCAGTCCCAGGGCTACAATTGCAGAAGCTGAGATTTGTGGCCACACTCTCCAGCCATCTGAATTTGCTCTGCCACTGCGACTAGCCAGAGCAGCCCGAAATTGCGACTGACAGAGTCGTGACCCACCGGAGCGGCCTGAACTCGCGACTTGTACAGCCACCCATGGGAGCCTAGACCCACCAGAGCCACAACCCGCCAGAGCTGTGACCTTCCAGAGCCGCGACTAGCTGGAGCAGCTGAACTGGCGACTCATGCAGCCACAGCCCCGTGGAGCATGGCTGTGACTGGCCAGTCACACTGAAGATGGAGGTAGGTGAGCCCAACAGAGAGTAGAGCTGGTGAAGGACCACACAGTGAATACTGGGAATAAGACCCCCCCACACACGGGAGGAGGGCGACCTACTGGATGACATGTTGGAATCGGGCAGGAGCAACAGTGACTTCAGTTGGTTGCTCCTGTCCTAGAGCAGATTAGTGGGATCTGCTCAGCCCGGGTCACGCACCTAGCCAGGACCCAATAAGCCAATGGAAACTGATTCCTGATGCGTAGCATACACTAACCCAATGAAGGCCCCTGAAGGTTGACTGGCCCCGTGGGGAGGAACTAGCATACACAGCCCCTGCCTACACCTCAATGACCAAAAGCAAACAGGAGAGGGCAGAATCCCTTGCCAGCATGCTTCAGAAGAACCATAACCAACAAGGAACGAGCTGGCACTTCCACTATACACCTGTATAGAAGAAGCCAAAACCATGACAAGAGAAAGAAAAAAAAGCTCCCAGCCCAAAACCCCTAGAACATTGATCCAGGAGAGGGAAATACAAAAGAGACTGAGGGCAGCAAACATGCAGCATCACACACGGCTTCAAAGGACATTAAGAGATATCTTCGGGACCTTGTAGACGAGTTCAAAACTGAAATATTAAATCAAATAAAGCAATACATAAATAGATTAATAAAAGAAATGCTAAGCACCTCTCAAGAAGACACAGACGAATGAAGGGAGGAACACAAAAAAAGAAGAGAAACCTTCGATAAAGAATATAAAGAAAATTTAGAATACATGAAGCAGATTCAAAGAGACTATCAGGAAATTAAAAACTTCATTGAAAGCTGGCAAAACTGCTTAAGAGAAACTAAGGATAGACTATCAAAGCTTGAAGACAAGTTTGCAATGTGTGATCATGAAAGGAAAGACCTCTTAAAAGTAACAAGGAAACAGTAACAGTACAAAGACTAGAAGATGACAAGAGAATCTACAATTTAAGAATAAGAAACATGAACGAAGAAGCAGGAATACATACAGATGAATTACAAAGGCTATTCATGGAAATAATTAAGGGAAACTTCTCAAGCATGGGAAGAGAAAATGATATTCAGATATATGAGGTATACAGAACTCCAGCCACCTACAACCAAAACAGATCTACGCCCAGACATATAATAGTCAAGATACCAGAAATTCAATATAAAAACAGAATATTAAAAGCCATCAGAGAAAAGAAACAGATCACCTATAAAGGTAAGCCCATCAAGATCATAGTAGACTTCTCGACACAGACCATCAGATCAAGAGGAGCTTGGAGTGAAGTATTCAAAACCCTGAAAGAGAATAACCTTCAGCCCAGATTGATGTACCCTGCAAAACAGTCACTAGAAATTAATGGAGAAATAAGATGCTTCCATGACAAAGAGGATCTGGGGGAATTTGTGACCACCAATCCAACCCTACAGAGAATACTGAAGGACATTCTAGAGAGAGAGAAAAAAAATACCAGGATTTCAGGAACAGTGGCAGGAAGGCCTCAATGAATAGGGCAAGAATGAAGGAGAAAACTAGACAAACAAAGGCAGAAAAATAGCATAGCAGAAATGAGGCAGAAAACATTGGTTTTAATCTCTAACATAGATGGCCTTAATACACTAAAAAAAAAAAATACAGGCAGATTAGATCAGGAGGTCGGGCCCATCGAGATGCTCTGTATAGGAAATACAATCAACCTGAGAGAGGGTTTATGGACCAAAAATCAAACATGATAAAACAATGCTGTATGTGACATGGAGCCAGAGAGAAATAGGGACAACTCGACCACCACCTGCAGAAAGAATGGAAAGACAAGATACTTATGTGTACTAGAGAACTACTCAGCTATAATGAAGGAAAACCTTGAGGCCTTTGTAGGTAAAGGAATACAACTTGAGATCAAGTCCAGGAGTGAGAAGGTTTGGAACCACTTAGGTAAATTAGCAGGTTGCCCCAATCTAAAAACTGAGGGTTATGGTGAGACCCAAAATGGACAGCACTTTGTGGAAGTGAAAGGGGAGGAATAGCCTAAAACATGAAGGCAGAGGATATTGTTAATAGTGTATCAGGATTTAAAACCCATCATTCACACTACTCTGCTTAGATGGATTATATTCTGTTCCAGTTTGTCTACTTGTACTCGATTTGAGGGCATAGTCACTTATCGAAAAAATAGAAGGATATAGTACGGTAATCATTCTTAATTTCCTATTAACTTTATCTGAAGCTCTGTAAAACCTTCACTGTTTTACCATGACTGATCGTAATCGAATCTGGTCTGTTAGATCACTGTTTTATATTGACAGATTTTATTCAAAGCTGTAATGATTGATAGTATCAAGTCTGAGAGTATAGGCAACTGCACTGAAGATGACAAGATTCACTAGGATACCCATTCTGGTTTGATTATTACCTGCCTTTGAAGTTTTACATTGTTTACAATGTTTTGTTTTTACTAATATTGTTATGTACTGCTATATTCAATTATACTGCTATGTGCAAATATGCCTGATGATATAGACAACTCTATTGAAGATAACTAGAGACAACACAGTAACCATTGTAAATCACCTTGTACTGTGCTTTTATATGACTTTTTGATTTGATGTTCTTATAGGAATTTGTTTTGTTTTTGTCTTGCTATATTTTGTTTTTCCCTCTAATACAGAAAGGATAGAAATACATATAAAAACTCATGCCTGCATAGCTGTTTACAGTCTCACTGTTTGAATGTCTACTTTGTATGCTTTAATTTTGTAACTTACTATTTCTAAGAGAACAACATGTAATTTATCAACTAACTAACTTTCTTACTGTTTATCTTTTTTTTAAGTTCTGTATCATTTCTACCCTTTTCTTGTTTTTTTTTTAAATTAAAAAAACCGTATCTTATACATTTTGCTCCTTATTTACATTTTCAGTTTCTCACACCAGGGAGATGATGCAATATTTAAACATGTGTGTCTGATTTATTTCAATTGAGTATGGTTGCAAGGTGCATCCATTTACATAGGAATCTCCCAAGTTTATCCTTATTTATGGTTGAGTAATACTCCATTGTATGAAAAAAACACCCACACATTTTCTTTATCCATTCACCAGCTGATGGGCATTTGGGCTGTTTCCAAGATTTAGCTATTACAAACTGTGCTGCTATAAAGATGGGTTTGCATATATTGCTGTGGTAAAATGCTTTTAATTCTTTCAGGAAGATATACAGAAAAGGAATAGATGGGTTGAATGGAACTTCTAATCCTGGTTTTTTGAGGAATCTCCACACTGATTTCCACAGTGACTGCACCAGTCAGCACTTTCACCAAAAGTGGAAAAGTGTTCCTTTTTCCTCACAGCCTCACCAGTATTTATCATTGGTTGATTTCTTGATAATAGCCATTCCTTTGGGGGTGAGATAGAATTTCAGTGTTGTTTTAATTTGCATCTTTCAAATGGCCAGTGATATTGAACATTTTTCCATATATTTATTTCCCATTTCTTCATCTGAGAAGTATGTATTCATTTTAGATGCCCATTTTTGAATTGAGTCTTTACATCTGGGAAGGCTAATTTTTTTCAGTTTTTCATGTATTCTAGATATTAGTCCTTGGAGGAACAGCTGGAAAATATGTTTTCCACTTTATAGGTTGTCTCTTTGCTTTGTTTGTGATTTCTTTGCTATGCAAAAGTTTTTTTTAATAAGATGAGATCCCACTTGTTGATTCTTTGTTATATTTCCATGCAATCAGGCTTTTGCTCATAAAGTCTTTGACTATACCTATGTTTTTAAGAGTTCTACCTATTTTCTCTTTTAGCAGACTTTGTGTTTCTGTTTTAATATTTAGATCTTTAATCTATTTTGATTTTAGTTATAGTTCATGGTGAGAGACGTGGGTCTAATTCTAGTCTTTGGTATACAGAAGGTCAGTTTTTCCAGCATCATTTATTAAAGAGGTTATCCTTCCATTTGAAGTCTTTGGACCTTTTGTCAAAGACAAAGTGGCTGAGTGCATGGTCTTCTGACCAGTTGAGCTGATCCTCAAGTCTGTTTTCCCCCACTATTATCATGTGTTTTTTTAATCACAGTAGTTCTATAACATAATTTCAAGTCAGGTATTGTGATGCCTCTTGCCTTGTCTTTGTTGATAAGACTGCTGTGATTCTCATGAACTATACTTTATAGGTGATTCCTTTTCTCTAATATCTTTTAATCTTTTGTTCTTTTGTGGAATTTCTGGAATTTTATTATATGTCTTGATGTAGATTTATTTTTGTCATGACTACTTTGAGTTCTGTATGCTTCACTTATCAGTATGTCAAATTCTTTGTCCATAGTTGGGAATTTTGTACCATTACTTCTGTGAACACATTTTCTCATGACATTTGCATTGCCTCCTGCTTTTTCATAGACTCTGACCAATCTTATGTTCTTCTTTGCATTATCTTGTAGCTGTTGGATTAGTCTTTTATGGTCCTTTGCTATATTTAAGAAATATTTCTTTTTGTGATTTTTAACCACAATCATGTCTACTAGATCTGATATTCTGTCCTCACTTTGGTTTATTCAGTTACATATACTTTCAATAGAATTTTTAATTTCCTGGATATCTTTTGAATCTGTTTCATGGATTCCATTTCTTTTCATGATTTCCATCATTTTCCTAAACTCCTCTATTTTTTAAAATCTGTGTCTATTCAAGATTCACTAAGTAGAATATGTCCTTCATTTTGCTTGTCATTTGTGCTTTTACCTGAGAGATCATTTTTGATCCAATTTTCTCCATAGCCTCATGCATTTTTAAATTCTGCTACTACCATTTCAGAAAAATCATGTAACTGGCTTATGATTCCCTCTATCTTGTTTTGCCCTTGAACTTGTCCTAGGCTGGATGTCTGAGATTTCATTTTGTTTTTATGTCTTGTCATTTTCTAATTTTTTAAACTTTTAATTTGTTTTCTGTGTTGATGTTTGTAAGTTGCTTATGGTAGGTAGCTTTAGCACTTCCCTATGAAATGTCTATTCCTCATAGATGTCTTCTAGGTGTATCTGGTTCTTAGCTTTTATATCTGTCCCAAGATTCTACCTTCTCAATTTATTAGGGATAAGAAGTTGTTATTTATTTGGTCCAGTACCCCGTTCTTTGGTACAGGACTATGATGTTGAGTATGATTGCACAGATTCAAAATGTTGTCACACAAGGGAGAACATCTAATTGCAATAAGTTTGATATCTGACTAAAGTAGTACAATTAGCAACAGCAATAGCATCAAGCACAGAATAGAAACTGACAAACTGTGGTAACTGTCAATTTATTACCTTTAACCATAGGCACAAGATCTGTGCTTGTACATCAAACTCCAACATAAACCAGGAACTTATATGCTGTGATTTTCCCCATAGTATATAGAGTAATTTTACCCTGTGACAGGGAGATCAAGAGGAATAGGAGAAAAATAGACAAATGAAGAAAAATATAGTAGAAGTAAAGCTCAAAGACAAAGGATATTCACCCAAGCTTTGGGAAACTGGAGAGGAAGACAGGAGAGAAAAAATGAAGGAGCAAGCAAAAGGCTATTAAAGTGTACCAGAAGAACTACAGACAATATTCATTCACATGAAAATATAAAAAAAAATCTAGAAAGATAATTGAAGAAAGAGAAAAAAAGGCAAAACAAAATAATAAAAACAAAAACATAACAAAGCCCAAAACAAAAAAAGACAGAAAAAGGAAAGCCAAACAAATAAACAAAAATGATGAAAACAATAAAATGCCTTATGTGCCTTCAGTTCTGTGGTAATATCCAAGTCAGAGCCCAAATCTGTGCTGGGTAACCCCACCAAGTTTACTGAAGGATTAGTGCTAAGTGCAGGGCTGATCCTCCTGATGTGGGGCTGGGGCCAGTCTTCAGTCAGCAACTTTCTGTATGTCCCTTGGCATCCTGCCTGCGTCTCCTTACACTGTTTGTCTCTCTCCCAGTTACTGTGGCACCGTCAGGCAGAAAGAGCCCAAGACTGCTTCTAGTGTTGTGTGCAAATGGCCCTCCTGGCCCTTGCACAGCCTCCAATCTTCCACTCCTGCTGTCCTGTCATTCTCCTCAATCCTGAGACTGGGAGTAGGATGGAGGGAGTGCTGATTTCCCAGTCATTGCCCCAGCTCAGTTTAAGGCTGCTTATGTCCCACATCTCTCTTTCTCAAGGTGCTGGAAGCAGGGCAAGAAGGCTGGCACTATTCCATTCAGTACCTTCACTGCTGCCTCTGTGGTACCTAATCTTGTTGTCGCTAGAGCTTCCTGTTAGCAGCTATGGTGCAAAACAAAAGAGAAAAAAAAACCTGGCACCCCACTGGGGCGGTAATAGCTTTCTGGCCACTTGTCCCTGTGTGTATCAGTGAAATTTGCTGCCAGACTGCAATGTCTTCTGTTTGCCAGCAGGCAAAAGAGGTGAGAGATCTCATACCCCAAATTTATCCTGTGTGGCTTGGGTTTGCCTCACTATTGCAGTCCCAGATCTATCTAAATTTAGAATTGCAGAAATAACAAAACTTAGAGGACCTAAATGATAACCTTTTCAACAAATAGCTGAAAAAATATATATGTAGAAGAAAGTACATGTATCTTTAAAACATGTGAAACATTATTCTCTTGAAGTCAGATGCATTGTTCCCTTATCATCAAATATGCTGATATTTGATATGGTATATTTCACTTGCCATGAACAGCACTGTGGGAGTGGCAAGCAGGATGGTAATGGGGAGAGAATTTTCTGGCTCTACATGGTTGTGAATGAGTTCTTGAAGAAAAAAATTGAGAGTGAAACAACCAATAAAATAAATTATAAAATTCAGGTCTAGTACATAAAGGCATTACTTAAGCAATGGACAGAGAGAAGCACCCTTAGTTAATCTTTAGGTATGGTTATTTACCCAACATATAGATTCTTTTGTATTAGGGGAAGGCCAGTCAACTCTGATGCCGGATCCTGCTGTAACAGTAAAAGCATATCTGGGAGATGTCAAGATGTATTCACCAAAAGAGGAAAAAACTTACTGTATTTTTGGCTTGAACCACTAAGAAAGAACTAATATTTGGAATGCTTTGGAAGGAGCGTATTCCTACTTGATGTATCCTGCTTTGGTCATTTACCAGGTGGCCTGAAAGGCTGCCAGTTTTGAGTGAGACCCAGAGAAAGAAAATGCTGTAGGCAGAAAAGCTTAAACTGCTATGTGCTTACATCTGGAACCTAGTTAAGAGGAAAGGAGGGAATGAGTGGGTTTTAGATTAAAGACAACCTAAGCAATTACATCTGCATATAATTTTTTTTGCAGAAGCATTGACAGAAGGATCCCTATATTAGAAGCACATGTCTTCTGATTTGGAAGTTTATAAAAATGGTGACCATAACTCCTGAAATTTCCAGATGAATGGATATTTGAAGTTGTTGTGTACTTTATGAGATGGAGAAATTCAATCAAAGCACAGGCTGAATACCCTGATTTGAATTCTTTGGTAGTTCCATAATTACATGGAAACTTCACATGGGAATGGAGACTACAGAATTGTTTTACCTTGGTATTAGTCTTTTTTCACATTTTTATTACTAAAGTGATTTACCAGGAGCAGAAATTCTTTTATCTTAAGATATTTCATGCCAATATCAGGTCAGACTACTAGAGTGATATATATATATATATATATATATAGCTTTAGTGTAATGCTTTACTAATCCTTACCATTCAGTTTAGTTATTTATTTAGTTCTTTAAAAATTCTTATTAGTACATTTTTCATGACACATAATAAATATATCTGTTATGGAGAACTGGTTCATATATTAGCTATTTACTTCCTTTTCTCTTTGTATTAGCTTTATATGAGATTTTACTGAGCTTACTATGTGATAAGTAATATTTTTGGTGTATTATTAATTTAAAATTTTATTGAAACATCAGATATACTTTGGGCTCAATAGGTGTTTGCTTTTTTTGTCTTATCATTTTTGTATGTATTTTGTCACTGAACTATTCCTTTTAATGCTGCAAAAATTATTTACCTCAGATAATGGTTAAGACAGTCTTCTTATTGAACATTTTTTATCCTTCCATTAAAACAGAAGTAGTAAAGTTTTCTGTCCCAATATACATCATTGATATTTTATCTATATTTACTCTCAGGTTCTATGGTAGAAATATTTCTGGAGAAAAAAATAATGGAAGTTTTAAAGTAGATTATTTTAAGTAAAGTTACAGTGAAACTTTTGTTTTTGTTTTCTTTTACCTTGCTTTTAAGAGACACTGATCATATGTGTCTGAGGAAATAATGGTTGTTGATATGTGTGTGTTTCGTGGACATGCTTCATTTGTATTCTCTTTTTTATGTTTCATTCCACTTGTTAGAACTCTATTCACTTATAAGAAGAATGAGTTTTTCAAAGTTATTTTGAGAAGGGGAATGACTGATTGTTGGATGAGTCAAAGGTAGTATAACATACTTGTCGTAAAGGTTTATAAAGACAAAACTTTCATTCTAGAGAACTGAGCAGGTTTGCCATGTGATACAGTAGATAGTAGTATTCTATCATCAGCAAAGACTTACTTGTATTATGTGCAATGCTATGGATGCTGTAAAGTGAAAGAATGTATGTAATTTTTAATTATAATAATTTATGTAATTTTATGTAATTTTTATGTAATTTAAAAATAGATATCTAGGTAGAATATGAAAACAATTACTAAAACTGGTCTATGAGACTTCAAATCTTGAAGGTGAAGGAAAGACAAAGCTCTCAGTGTGGGCTGCCCATAGCCAGAGCATGTATGCCAATCATTTTTTTTCCCACTGTAACAATTAATATCTTATTAGTATTTCATGAGTGTCATTTTATTTAGAAAGTGTTTGTCTCCTCAGATATGATACATATTGTAAATTCTCCACCTTTTACCATGTTAGCTTCCATATTTTTCAGGCCTAGAAATGAATAAAAGGAGTGGGCAAAGCTAAAAACCATAACCCAATCATATATTTATGTATTCATTCATTCAATACTTATGGAGCATTCCTCTCATTATAGGTGTACTTGGTGCGTGAATGATAGTAGTTAACAAGTTACACTTATTCCTAGCCTCCTGGAACTTGGAATTTGCTAGACAAGATCAGCAAATATATTTTACATTAATTTAAGCAAAGTCAGATCAGTATTTATGAATACAATTAGTGTATTGCTTCATAACCGTGGAATCTCTCCTAGAGGTTCAGGATCATTTACAGAAAGTAAAATACATATTAAGATCTGAAGAGGTAGATAGTTAGGCAGGTAAATAGTAGGAAGGAGGTAGTAGTTCAAGGCAATACAGGGAGAAGAACTAATGAAAGAGTTTTAAAGAGAAGGAACAATGCATGTAAGGCAGGAGACTAGAAAGTACAAGGAGCTTAGACAGAATGAGAATCAGTGTAACTGGTATATCACTGTTCAGAGGAGCTCAGTCTGGATAGAAAGACAGTGTCAAGAAGGGTCCTGTAAACCAACTCAAAGAATTTGTACCTTATTTCAAGGTTCCAGGAGACCACTGAAGGATTTATGTTAGTGAGGTTGAAAAAGAGTGGACTGAGATCAGAAAGAAAGCATTGCCTGAAGTATGTCCAGCAGATCTAGAAAATATTTAGTAAAACCAACACTAAATTCACTGAATCTGAAAGCAGAGCTCACCTAAAAGATTGGAATCTCCCTAAGAATCCCACAAATTTCCCTAATAATTGAGGGTGAAAGATGAGTCACCAGAAACAGGAAGGTAGAAAAATTCAGTCTCTTACACCCTTTCAGGAAGTGCTGTACTTAAGGTGAGGCTCACAGGTGCAGAAGACTGATACTTCTGCCAATGCTAAGCTAAGCCAATGATTCTCAATCTGTGAAATACATTAGAATTCCCTGAAGATGTTTATTAAAATATTGATATTTACATCCTATCCTAGGAATGATGAGTCACAATCATTAAATTCTGTGAAAAATCCCCTTGAGATTCTAATACTGTACAGGTGAGGTTGAGATATATCCTATTAAGCCAGTCACAAGAGTGTGTAGGCAAAGCAAGAGGAGAGAGGGTATAATCTCAATAGCTTTTTCTTTAGAACATTGCAAAAGGAGAAGAATTTGAAGATAATGAACCTGTTACATAGACTTGCAGAAGCTTTTATTTAGTCCAGGTTAAAGTGCCATTACTGCTCTCATTGTGTGACCCTAGCAACATTTCTCATTTTAAAGCCTATTTTTATTCTTTGACTAACTTAATTTTTTGTGATTAACATTTAATTACTATATCTTTTTCTGTTTTTTAAGTTTTACTCTCTTATAGTATTGTCTACATTTTTTTTTATTTTTGTTAACCCAACCTGACCTCCTCTTTTAGCTAATAATTTCTATCTAAATTTCTATATATTTATTTTGATTGTTATATATTTCAGCATAATTCTCTTATTTTTAAAATTTCATTCTTTTGTTTTAATTCTTGTTTCTGATTTCTTTTTACTAATTTTTTCTAGGCCCATGATTTTCCTTTTCTAACTAATTTGGCACTTTTGTACATTATTTCTTTTCTTTTAGTGGTAGTAAATAAAACACTACTATTTATATTTACAAAGAGTAATTGCACAATGTCTTAAGATCAGTTTTGAAAGTATAAAGTATAACACATATGGAAAATACAAAAACTAATAATTTATGCAATTTAATAATTATAAGGCAAATATCTATGCACTGCTCAAATTAAATACTGCAGAGAACACCCTAGAAACTGTATTTTATCTCAGTCATAAGTGACTCCTTATTTAGAGGTAGCACTTATCTTTAATTTTAAATAATAATTTTTCCTTTATTAGTTAAATATATGGTTTAGCATTGCTCCTTTTGTATTTTATATAAATACAACTTCTGTGTGTATTTTTCCTTTAAAGTTGGCTTTTTTCCTTTGTCAAATAAAATTCACAAAAAGCCATAGTCTAGAACATCTGGTAGCCTGCCAGATGATAAACTGCTCTAAAAAACACTTTCTTAGTAGCCTGCAAATAAACTTAAATCTTTAAAGATGTAAAAACACAACAAAAAAAGAAAGGCATTGTTTTGGATTAGGGTCTTGCATTGGGCCCTATAGACCAAACTGAAAGTAAAAATGGAGTCACTCATGCTAAAGTCCCTCATCAATTAGCAAGGTAAGGCCAAATTCCCCAAACAGGCCAGTTTCATTTGACATGATAATGAAATTTTCTCTGTCTTAGAAAGGAAGTAATTTGAAGTGATTATCTGCTTTTCGTTTTTGTTTTTCCTTTCTTCAAATCCTTCTCTTTCTATAAAACCAACCTCCTTTACACTGACTATCAAATACTTGTTCTAGAGCTCTGGTATAGCTCTCAGTGGAAGAGTATTTATTTACCACTCTAGTTTGATCCCCAGTTCTAAAAAAAGTTTCTATTTTTATGGAATGCAATGTTGACTGACTTCAGGATTGAAAATGAAGTCCATCAATATCTTTAAGGTATAATTTCATCTGACACCCTCAAGTTTGTTTCTAAAATTCATCTGTATTTTATTCTTAGTTTCAGGTTGTTTATTTTTATTCCTCAATGGTATTTCATTGTATAAAATTATTTATATATTCTACTATTACTAATGATTTTGGCTAGTTCTAATTCTCAAAGATTGATTAATGCTGCTAAGAACATTCTTGTATATGTTTAAATTCTAACAGTGAGATTCTTGTGTTGAAAGGCAGTCATCATCTCAAATACAATGGAGAATGCCAAACAATTGTTCAAGTTTATGTTCCCATCTGCTATTAGAAGAGTTCTATGACTTCACATCTTCATGAATTATGAGTACTTTAAAATTTTTGCCAATCCAGAGAATATGTAGCAGAATTTCATCACAATTTCAAAATGCCTTCTCCTTAGTGCTATAAAAAGATAGAGAATGTTGGTTATTGGTCATTTAAATTTTCTTTATAAGTTGTTTGTACTGTCCTTTTATATAGTTATTATTGGGGTTGTTTTCTGGTTATCACTGATTTGTTGGAGATGTTTTTATATATCTTGGGATTAAGTCTTTGAATACTTAAATTCTTTAATGGTAGTGAAAATTGTATCTTTTTAAAATTTAATTTTCTGGTAGTTGGCTCCTGCCACATTAAAAACTCAATTGACTTTGTACCCTGACATTATTACAGTTATTTTCTTTTCTTTTGGTATCAGGGATCGAACTCATGACCTTGTGCTTGCTGGGCAGGTGCTTATGCCACTGAGCTAAATCCCCAGCCCTGTTTTAGTCATTTTCTTATTCATTTTTGCATATTTTTATAAATTTTTTTAGATTTTCTACATATGTAACCTGATTGTAATAATAATTTTATGGTTACTTGTCAAATCTTTATATTGTTAATTTCATTTTCATGTCTGTTGCTCTATGATTTTCAATATAATGTTTAACAGAATGTTAATAGCTGTCTTAACTTTCATCACAGAGTATTTCATTTTCTTTATTTATCTATTTGTTCATTTATTCATGTAGTGCCAGGGACTGAACCTTGTGTTTATCCATTTGAGGTAAATGTTCCACTTATATTGAGCATATCTTCAGGCTAAATATATCTTCAAATTTTAGAATTGGTTACAGATTATGTTTACCTATCATTGGATCAACAATGTTAATATTTAGAAAATTAATGGCAAATTAACATCAAAATAGCAAAAGGAAGGGATGATAAACACTGGGAAAAAAATAATGAAATGTAAGATAAATAACCACTTGTTATAAACCAAACAACAGTTCTTTGAAAACCTAACAGAATTAGCAAACACTTCTCAAGATTGATTTTATAAAAAAGTAAAAGCATGCAAAGAAATTTTCAAGATGAGAAAGAATGTATAACTATAGATGCCATAGATATAAACAGATAATAAAATGGTATTCCACAGAAACAGAATCATTAGTCAAAAGACTTGACACAAAGAGGATTCTAAGCTCAGATCTTTTTTTTTTTTGCTGTGCTCTAAATTTCACAGTCAAATAAATACTATCAATACATAAATTATCAGAAAATAGTAAAAATGGATCTAGTCTCCAATTCATGTTAGGAATTGTGAAAGAAAGTGTACACTGGATCAGTTCAACAGGCAAGGAAATTTTACTCAAGATTTCAGACTACCAGATTTATTCTTTAAATCAAAAATGTTTTAAATTCATACTGCAAACATGTACTGTAAACATAAAAATGTTTTAACTTAGTATATTTATTTATTTTTTATTTAAAGAGAAAACCATGTAAAGGGTAGAGAGATAATACAGAATTTCAAAAAAAACGATAAACAATAAGAAATCACTAGTTGATAAATTACATATTGTCTTAGAAATAGTTGTTCAAGTTACAAAATTAGACCATACAAAGTAGATATTCAAACTGTGAGAGTGAAAACAGCTACACATGCATGAATCTCTACATGTATTTCTATCCTTTCTGTATTAGAGGGAAAAACAAAACATAGAAGACAAAACTAAACAAATTCCTATAAAAACATGAAACCAAAAAGTCATATAAAACCACAGTACAAGGTGGTCTACAATGATTACTGTGTTGTTTTTTATTATCTTCAATAGAATTGTCTATATCATCAGGCATAATTGAATATAGCAGTATAATTAAATATAGCAGTACATAACAATATTAGTAAAAATAAAACATTGTAGACAATATAAAACTCCAAAGGCAGGTAATAATCAAACCAGAGTGGATGTTCTAGTGGATCTTGTCATCTTAAGTGCAGTTGCCTATACTCTCAGACTTGATACTATCAATCATAACAGCTTTGAACAAAATCTATCAATACAAAACAGCAATCCAACAAACCAGATTCCATTACAATCAGTCATGGTAAAACAATGTAGGTTTTACAGAGCTTTAGATTAAGTTAATAGGAAATTAAGGATGATTACCATACTATATCCTGTTATTGTCGGGATAACTGTGCCCTCAAATCTAGTACAGGTAGAATGACTGGAACAGAATATAATACATCTAAGCAGAGTAGTGTGAGTAATGTGGGTTTTAAATCCTGGCGCACTATTAACAATATAGTGTATCAAGGCCATCTATGTTAGAGATTCTAGCCATCCTTCTCTGCCTCATTTCTACTATGCTATTTTTTTGCCTTTGTTTGTCTACTTTTCTCCTTTATTCTACTGCCTGCCCCACTCATTGAGGCCTTTCTGCCACTGTTCCTAAAATTCTAGTATTTTTTCTCTCTCTCTCTCTCTCTCTCTCTCTCTAGAATGTCCTTCAGTATTCTCTGTAGGTTTGGATTGGTGGTCACAAACTCGCCCAGTTCCTCTTTGTCATGGAAGCATCTTGTTTCTCCATCAACTTCTAGTGACAGTTTTGCATGGTACATCAATCTGGGCTGAAGGTTATTCTCTTTCAGGGCTTTGAATACTTCACTCCAAGCTCCTCTTGATCTGATGGTCTGTGTCGAGAAGTCTGCTATGATCTTGATGGGCTTACCTTTATAGGTAATCTGTTTCTTTTCTCTGATGGCTTTTAATATTCTGTTTTTATATTGAATTTCTGGTAACTTGATTATTATATGTCTGGGTGTAGATCTGTTTTGGTTGTAGGTGGCTGGAGTTCTGTATGTCTCGTATATCTGAATATCATTTTCTTTTCCCATGCTTGGGAAGTTTTCCTTAATTATTTCCATGAATAGCCTTTGTAATTCACCTATTTGTATTCCTGCTTCTTCATTCACATTTCTTATTCTTAAATTGTAGATTCTCTTGTCATCTTCTAGCCTTTGTACTGTTACTGTTTCCTTGTTACTTTTAAGAGGTCTTTCCTTTCATGATCACACATTGCAAACTTGTCTTCAAGCTTTGGTAGTCTATACTTAGTTTCTTTTAAGGAGTTTTGCCAGCTTTCAATGAAGTTTTTAATTTCCTGGTAGTCTCTTTGAATCTGCTTCATGTATTCTATATTTTCTTTATATTCTTTATTGAATGTTTCTCTCCTTTTTTGTGTTCCTCCCTTCTTCCATCTGTATCTTCCAGAGAGATGCTTCCTGAGAGCATTTCTTTTATTACTCCACTCATATCTTGCTTTACCTGATTTAATATTTCAGTTTTGAGCTCATTTACAAGGTCCTGAAGATAACTCTTAATGTCCATTGAAGCTATGTCTGATGTTGCATTTGCCACCCTCAGTCTCCCTTGCTTTTCCCTCTCCTGGATCAGTGCTCTCAGGGTTCTGGGCTTGGGGCCTCCTCTTGCCTCTCTCTCCTGTTGTGGTCCTGGCCTCCTCCACACAGGTGTACAGTGGAGGTCCCAGCCCCTTCCCTGTTGGCCATGTTTCCTCCAAAGCATGCTGGCAAAGGACCTCCACCCTCTCCTGCCTGCTCTTGTCACTAAGATGTAAGCAGGGGCTGTGTATGCCTGCCCCTCCCCACTGGGCCAGCCAAACTTCAGGGCCTTTCACTAGGTTAGTGCGTGCTAGGCACAGGGAATTGATTTGGGACAGCTCATTGGATCCTGGCCAGGGGTGCAGCCCAGTCCAAGCAAATCCCATGAATCTGCTCTGGGGAGGGAACAGCCAACTGAAGTCACTGTCACTTCCAGTTCAGGTTCCTCCTGCCTCATTCCAACATGTTGCCCATTTGGTCTCGCCTTTCTCGTGGTGGGGGTCTCATTCCCAGCACTGACTGTGGATTAATGAAGGTGCCTTTGCCGGCTGCACTCTCCACTGGGCTCAACTTCTGTGCTGCTGTGGCTCTTGTGAGTGGCCACGGGAATGAGTTTGGGGGGCTCTGCAGGCTGGTGCAGATTCAAGCTGGTGCAAATTCAGGCTGGCACAAACTTGGCGGGTCACAGCAAAAACACTGTGTCCCATAAGTTTTAGCTGTTCCAGCTGTATTCCTGATGTGTTTGACGAGCTTTTTTATGTTTTAACTTCTTCCTGTGTCAAGAGGATCCATCTCCCTCTGTCTGGATCTCTCAAGGATGTTTTATTTTGGCATATGAGTTCAATATTAGTATATTTATAATGTTGGGCACCACATTATCATTATTCTCTATATTTTAGTATTTTTATAATTTGTGAAGAAATATTAAGACAAATTAAATTGAAGAGACTATTTCAAAAGATGCAGGTGATTGAAATAAACTCTACCAAAGCAAAAGGCTGAAATATTTTTAATAACTTGGATTAGCTAATGGAAAATACTGGAAGATATTAGTGGGGAGGTAGAGCAATGTGAACAGACCATCTGTGTTTGCTGATTATCCTTCTAAATATTAGGCTTCTAACTTCCCAAGTTGGAGGAGAAAGAGTCTTCTTTCATTAGGATTAAGTTTCACGAGAATGGCCTCGTGGCCCTAAAATAAAAATATCCCTGAGCTGAGAAGATGTATGTCTCAAAGAGTCAAAGAAATAGCTTACCATTTCAAACTGTTAAAAAACAATAAAGTAAATGCTCTATGAAAATGGAGATCTATAGTAAGATCTATAGTAAGAAAGAAGACTATAATTTTGTCAAGTTAAAGGAAACAGAACATTAAGACCATCTTGATCAGAGGCTAATGTAACTTTGATTATAAAACCTAATAGAAACAACATGTGAAAGGAAAGGAAAACCATAGGCTAACTATGCTCATAAACATGAAGATAACAATTTGACACAAAATTTTAGGGAGAAAATTCAGTAACATATAAAAAGGATCATGCAACATGATCAAATTTGTTTAATCCTAGGAATGCAATATTAGTAAAAGAGTTGCTCTAATTTACAGATTGATAGATTAAAGGAGAAACATCAGATGACTCCCTCAATATGGGTAGTTAAAAAAGCATTTGTTAAGATACAAAGATGGCCTATTGACAGGTAGGAAGATAGAAAGCCTCTCTGAGAAAAACAACACAGATGCTGGAATTTAACACCACAGAGAGGACCAGATGAAAAGAGAGGAATTCTCATGACCCAGGAAGAAACTGAGGAAAAAGAAAAAGATTAAAAAAAGAAGCAGCATGGACAGAGGGCTGTATCTGGGCATGCTCCAATTGCTGTACTGGGTGCGTCTTTGAGTCAGGTGATTCACGATGGAGCAGAGGTTGTGGCCCTGCCAAGAGCAGGAGTTGGTGAGCCCAAGATTCTTGGAGGGAGGAGGCATTGTAACAGGGAGTGGAACTGGGTGAACCAAGCTGCACTGATTTTGGTGAGTGCTGAGAACTGGGTTCTCCAGAGCTGGATAACCAGCTAGACAACATATTGGAGTTGGCAGGCTTGAATCCACAACTGAAGTGGCTTTAGTCAGTGGCCTCTGGCCCCAAGTGGATTGGTGGGATCTGCTTGGGCTGGGCCATGCCCCTGGGACGCAATAGCCAGGGATGAGGCTGTCCTGAACCTGTGACATCTACAGGACACACACTAATGTGATGAAGACACTCACTGGTTGACTGGCTTAGAGGGGAGGGGCCAGCCCACATCGCCCCTGTGTGTACCTCACAGATCAACAGCAAATGGTAGGGGGCAGCTCCTTCCTAGCCAGTACACTGCAGAAAAACTGTAAGCAATACAAAAAGGCCCTGAAACCTCCACCAATCACCTGTCTTAAAGAAGCCAGAAACATGACAAGACAAAAAAACAGCAAAAAGCCTCCCTCCAACTGATGACCCAGGGAAAATAAGTCCAGGAGAGGTAAATACAGAAGAGATTGAGGGCAGCAAACATGCAATATCAGACACAGCCTCATTGGAAATAAAGAAATACTTCTGTGACCTCATCAATGAATTTAAATCTGAAATTCTAACTCAGGTGAAGCAAGATATAAGAAGATTAATAAATGAAATGCTGGGTACTCCTCAAGAAGACACAAATGGAAGAATGGAGGAACCCAGAGAAAGCAGAGGAGCCTTTGATGAAGAATATAAACAAAATCTCGAATACATGAAACAGATCCAAAGGGAATATCAGGAAATTAAAAACTCCATTGAAAGCTGGCAAAACTTCTCCACAGAAACTAAAGACAGACTTTAAAAATTTAAGATAGATTTGCAATGTATGAACGCGAAAGGAAGGATCTCTTAAAAATAACAAGGAACCAGGAAGTAAAAATACAAAGGCTAGAAGGTGACAAGAGGATTTATAACTTAAGAATAAAAAATGTGAATGAAGAAGCAGGGACAAATACAAAAGAAATAAAAAGGCTATTCACAGAAATAATTAAGGAAAACTTCCCAAGCATAGGAAATGGAAGTGATGTTCAGATATATGAGGCATATAGAACTCCAGCCAGCTACAACCAAAACAGATCTATACCCAGACATATAATAATCAGGATCCCAGAAATCCACTACAAGAACAGAATATTAAAAGTGGTCAGAGAAAAGAAACAGATTACTTATAAAGGAAAATTCATCAAAATCATAGCAGACTTCTTGATGCAAATTATCAAATTAAGAGCTTGGAGCAAAGTATTCCAAGCCCTGAAAGAAAATAAACTCCAACCCAGATTGATGATGCAAAACTGTCTCTCAAAATTAATGGAGAGACAAGATATTTCCAAGACAAAGAAGGACTGTGGGAATTCGTGACCACCAATCCAACTCTGCAAAGAATATTGAAAAAAACAACGGCTCCAAATAACATTTGCTTAGGAGAACCAACCCACAATGCTATTCTTCCTCTTCAGGTCTCCTTTTCATGCTTGCAACAGTCCTCAGGTGGGCCATCCATGCTCAGCACCACACTGATTCAATTCAGCTGGTGTTTATGTAGACCACCAGTTACCAATCCACTACACATGTTATCTGAATAACCTTGAAAATCATTGTCAGAAATCAGAACTATTAATATCTTAATTCTCTCCTTAAAGGTGCAGGCTATACAATACCAACTCTAATCAACTCTAAATTTATATTCTAATTTGGTCCAGGATTTTATCCTATTATTTACCCTCATAATTTCACAATTACTATTTTAATAGTATTATATACTTGATATTTTCTTTAATTATGTACACAATTACCAACAATTTCTTTTTGTATCTCAGTCTCTCCTGTGTCAATATTTATTTTTCCTTTACATTATTATAATGTATATTTCTTAATAATAACTTCAATTTTGGTTTATCTAACCATGTCATTATTCTTCACATTCTGAAAGGGTAGTTTTATTGGATACATAATTACTGAGAATTTCTTTCAACAATTTGAAGAGATTACTTCACCTCTGACTTCTATTGTTAGTGTTTCTATCATTCTAAATAATTTTCCTTTGTGTGTAACTTCATGTTTCCAGGATTTGATTCTGTTTTTAATTTAGCTTACTTGGAATATAATATGGTTCTTGAATCTATAAATATTCATAGTTTTTAGATTTAAAAAATTACATTTTTTATGTCCTTAAATTTTGCCTCTTCCCTTTCTATTTTCTTATTCTGAAACTCTGGTATGCCTAGGTTAATCTTCATTTTTTTGTCCTCTAAACCTCTTTTTACATTTCCATATCCTTATATCTTGATGGGAATCATCAGCATTCTGTATGATTTTTTAAGATTTATCATTCTTAATTCTCATTACATATGCTGCTTAGCCCACTGATTCATTTTTAATTTCAAGTTTTATTTTCCTTTTCAAGTGTTTCTATTTTCCCATCATCATTGTAAACTCACAGCTTTTAATTGATGATCTTTATGAAGCAAGGAATCATTTATGAAAGAATCTTTTATTTCTCTAAACATATACCTTTTTTCAAATTATTTCAATAATTCTAAATGCAAACTCTTGGGAACATAAATATGCTGTGCGTTGTTTTTGCTGTCTTGAACTGATGTTGATGTTATCTTTTCTTGGTAACATTTAATCATGCATTAATTCTCTTAATATGTGGCATGTCTGTGGTTTTAAATCCGTCAGCATTTCCAGCCAAAAGACTGAACATGTTCGTGTGTCAAAGAGGTTCTCTATGTTACTATGTTCCTTTTTAAAGATCTTGGATCAGCTGCAAGTTAAGTCTCAATTTGATAATTTTGTTGTAGTCTAAGGCTCAGTATCCCAAAAATGTTGCTATGACTTGTTTCTGTCTTTAGTAAACTGACTTTATTGGGCTACCTACTGCTCCCAGCTCTACACATGACCATACTTCCTCCCAAAAAGATGCTGTTTGGTTTACATAAAAGAAAATGAAACAAAATGTCTTCTCCCAAACTTCTCATGTTTGGAGGGTGATTGGATCATGGGGGCACTCTGCTAGTCAGTAGATTTATCCATCCATTAGTTCAGTAGCTGAACGTGCTGACTGGATGTGCTTCTAGTCAGAAGTGAGTCACCGGAGGTGTGATCTGGGAGGGTGTACGTCCCTCCTCAGCAACTTCCTTCCCTCTCAGGTGCTGGCCACTATGCTGTGAACGGGTTTTCTCTCCTGTGCCCTTCTATCATGCTATTTCCTCTTTGGAGACAAGTTGTGGACTGAATCCTCTAAAAACCAAAAAAGCTCTCCTTTAAATTGTGGAGATTGAGTATATGTTAAGTCTCAATGACAAGAAAATGATTAAGACCTAATGTAATTCCCAAAACTTTAAGACTCACAGTATTTCAAAGATTGTTCTATCCATGGCTTGCAGTCAAAACTGAAAATTTAAAATCAGCGTTTAAACTCGATTGTGCAGATTCAGAAGTATCTGCCCTGCTAACAACATACTCTGTATCAAGGACATTGAGATAAAAACTATTCCAAAAATTAGCTTCTTTCATAAGAAAATCAATACATATTATGGGAGTGCATACTAAATGCCAGGTGCTGTGGTCACTAGGCACTCAATAAACACCAAGTAATTTAATAATACTTTGTAAATAGTAGTTAAATTTTTTCCAGTTTTTGTTCTGATTCTCTTAATGAAATTTTTAACTTCTCTGCTTGAGGAAACAATTGTATTCTATATTCCTGCTTGATTGTATAACAAATATAAGGAATCTGGAAGTAGCCATTAGGGAGGAAAAGATGAAATGATTATTTACATTCCATGTCTAAACAAATAAATATACAAGTGGAGTAAATTGTCAAATTATTAACAAATTGGTCCAGAACTTAATTTGAAAGTTCAGCTTTCCTATAGAACCATGAGAACTTATTTATTTCATCATGTTAGAGATTTAATGAGCTCATTCATCCAATAAATGATTACCAAATGCCTGTTATTTGTCAGACACTGTAATGGGTGCTAGGGATACAATAGTAATCAAAATAAAGTAGTTCCTGTTCCTGTGTAGTTTACAGTTTAGCCAGATATACAAACTACACAAGCAATAACAATTAGAATGCGACCATCCATGAAAACAATGAGAAAAGACAGGGTGATAGGGAAGCACACGAAAATATGGAGGGCTTTGTCTAGTGAAGGATAAAGGACAGTGAGAGGTGTGGGAGAAAAAAGATGTGTAAACACCAGCTGGGCAAAGAAAAAAATTAACTTAGTGAAACAAAAAGAAGTTATGAGTGACTGAGTGGAAGAGAAGGAAGGGCCACTTCAAAAAAAGATTGTAAAAGATAAATTTGTAAAGATACCAGGGCCAGTTCATTGAAAGCAATGTTGAAGGCTTTAGATTTATCTAAGAGCAACAGAGTCACTACAGGATTTCATACACAAATACAACTTGACTAGATAAGCATTTTTCAGAGTTTTTTTTTTTTTTGGTAGAGTGTGAAGACTGAAATGAAAATAAGCAATAGGGAGGAACCTGGGAATCAGGTAGGATGTATTTTTCATAATTCAGAGGTGATTGTGGCCTTTTGAGATTACTGAGGATGAGTATTGAAGGATACTAAACTGTAGCTCAGAAATTTGGATTTTAGTAACAAATGATCCTTGCTGCCAACTAAGACTTTGTAAAATACTTGTGTGGAAAAGAATGTTTCTTCCCATTTTTTTCAACCTATTTGTTCTTTGCTGCCTGTCACTCATGCCCAGGCAAGGGAAGAATGTTATCTACAATATGGATATTAAACAAAAAGTCATGTTGTCAGCCTGACTCCATGATGATGTAGTAAAGACAAGTAAGAATTCTGGTGTTAATTTAAGTCAATAGCATTGCATTGGCTAGGGTTTATATGATGTGATATAACCCTATTTTTGTGGCAGACAAAATACTTCCCAGAAAAAGACCTATTTACTAAAATCTTTTTTTTTTTTTTTTTTTTGGTCCCAGGGATCAAGCTCATGACCTCATGCTTGCCAGGTAGGTGCTTAAGCCACTGAGCTAAATCTCCAGCCCCTTACTTACTAAAATCTTAACTAGTATTGAAAAATATGTATTCAAATATAGTAGAATGTTTGTAGTATAAAGGTTAGATGTATAAGCTCTAGTTATTGTGTGAAGGTTATTAACAAGGGTTCAAATTCCATTATCACCATTTACTACTGTTGACTATTGGCTACTTACCTACCATATGGGCCAAATTTCCCATTTGTAAAAAGGATAACTCCTTATTTATCTGGTAGAGTTGCTATAAAGATTAAATGAATTGAAATATAACAACTCAGTCAATATTAGCTCTTATTATCACATCAGCTAAGCTCTGCTTGGACATCACATATGAGCCTTGAGGTGAAAATGGGAAAGGCAAGGAGTAAGTTGAGACTGCACTAATGAAATAATGAGCTGGACCAAAATTCTGCTAATATATCACAGCATGAGAACCACCAAACCAAGAGTGTGCTGTCCTGTCAGAGGTGCATGGTGCCCACTGGAGCTGGCTGGTCTGGAAGATGGTGATGGGGGCTGGACACTAAAGGTAAATGGACACAGATCCCAGACAGTAGCCCTCACTGAGGGAGGCTAGATCCCCAAAATGTAGGTCAAAAAAATCCCTTAATAATGTTTCTTTGGTGTTTTAAATTAATGTTCACTAGTTGTCATGTGATATTTAGTCTAAGGCATATTACTGATTTTTAAAAAATGTGACATTTTTTGAGAAGCAAATAAGGTAATTGGAGGCAATCTGAACAAAATTCTTGATTGTGTTCCTGCTAAAGTACGTGAAGTACATGCCACTCTCTCAGTAGGAAAAACTATTGGCAGACTGACAAGATGAATCATTGTTGAATACATTCAAGTAGAATTATAGAGCAGAACCAAGGATGAATATAACAGGAAATAAGCCCCATGGGTCATTCTGAGTTATAACCTTTTTAGTGTGTCTGTTTGAGTTCAAGTTTATTTGAATAATACTAGGATGTGCTATATTGAGCAAGGGAAAGGTTTTTCTGTAACATGCGGGAAATTTTTATCATGTAGGTTTTTTCATCTGGTTTTTCACTTTTTATGAAAAAATTTCCCCCTTTTAGTGAATGTTTTCTTTCAAGAAATGACTAACCTTTATTTTCTTTGTGAGAAAAGTTACAGCACTTTTATCAGAGTAGAACCTGTTCTTCATAGAACTCAAAATTCATTCTAGTTTTCATCTGAAACTTAACACTATAAGTCGAATTATCATTTTCAATTCCTTTTCCAAGTTCTTCAAGTGTCTTCTGGCGTCCACTTTCCACACCACTTCAGGAAAGTATTTTAAAAAGTCAAACATAAGTATGTAATTTCCCTGTTTAACTTTCCTAAGCGTTAGGCACAAAGCTAGATATTAGCAGGCCATAGACATACAACTGTGCACTAAATGTAAAGCAAAGAAGACACAGTGCTTTCACCCTTTTATTTATTTTCTTAATCGTTACTATAGACAAAATCCAGAGAATGCTATGGTTTCAAACTTTAGTCCAAGAGAATGTAAACTCCTCTAAATGTAGTGGTAAGGTGCAGAGCATTTGCAAAGTCCAGACCAAGGATGAGTTTGCAAAAACATCAGGGTCTCAAACAAACTATACAGAATCATTCCACCCAGGGAGTAAACAAGATCTTCTTCCATCTGAAATTGATCAAGACAGCCATTTTCGTTGTAAAAGAAGAATGACCTCAGTGGAATGAAATGACATTTCTTAAAAGCTTTTTAAAATCATAAATATAACCTAATTTCTAATTTGGCAGTCTTGGCATCTGGTCACCTTCACACTTGTAGGTGTATTTTCTCTATTATTCTAAAAATCTATCATTTTGTCATAAATTCTACCTATATTGTATACAACTTCCTATGCTTCTTGTCTGAAGTCTTTTTGTTGAAGACACATAGCTAATTACTCATGTTCTCAGGACCCAGTTTCCTGGTGACCTCTGTGCATCCATTTCTGGTCTGCATCTCCATTTTCTTCACATACCTCCTGAAACTATCAGAATTTCTTAGGTGATGTGCTTTCTCGTATACTAATGATGTGACTGATGGCTGCAACCCCTGGATAACTCAGGATGGGTATAGGGGTGATATGCCAGGGAAAACAGCCCTGTGATTAAAGTGTCAGAACTACCAGTTCCACCCTTTGACTTCTGAGGAGAAGAAAGTTAAGTTGATCACTAATGGACAATAACCCAATGAATTATACTACCTAATGAAACTTGCGGAAGGACTGGGATTGGAGAGCACCTGGACAGTTGAACATGCAGTAGTGCCTGGAGGGGCTTGGCCAGGGAAGAGCGTGGGAGCATCCTCATGCTTTGTTCTATACATTGTTCTAATGTGGCTGAACATCTTTACTGACTAAACGAATTCAGTGAGCTGCTGTAGCAAATTAATGGAGCCTATAAAAGATATTGTGAGAACCTCAATTTATAGCTAGTCACTTAGAAGCAAATGTAATCTGAGGCTCATGAATGAACTCTGATGTGAGTGGCAGTCTTGTGGCTCCAAGTTATTAACCTACAGTACCCTACAGTATCTCCTGGTAGTGTCAAAACTGAATCAAATTGACTTTTAAGCTATCAAGCTGGTGGTGAATTGCTTGCCATGTGAGGAAAAACTCCCATGTACTTGGTCACTGAAGTGTTCCATGTGGTACTGAGTGTGTGGATTTTCTCCTTATCTGTGTTAGGCACCTACTTACCAGTGTTGCTTCAGTTTCCAACTCTAATTCCTTTGGTTCTAGGCTCCAGTCACACAGGACTT